>CAJGYO010000014.1:17192760-17755353 GCA_904845875.1 Miscanthus lutarioriparius | reverse complement strand
TAATTTGCTCAATCAATTAGTAACACTCCTTTGACCATATATTGTATAGGAAAATGTATCACACACTTGGTGAATCCTTTGATCATATATTCACAATGGTTTTTAACAAACCTTATCAATTTGTCATGAATGGCCAGAAGGAAAGAAAAACAAAATACTATAGACAATGTGGAACGCACATTTCCATAATCATTTATTGTTATTATTCATTTATGCAGAAACATCTCAAAGCTACAAAGCCCTACAAAATTGCACAACTTAACTATAAAATATAAGAACCAATTAACCAACATAACATAGGATTTTTAACTGCATTATTTTTCCATGTAAAAATATTCTTTTTAAAATTTTATTTTTATGAATTTTTTGAGATTTTTTTTTAAAATATTTATAGTCCGATTTATCTTTCTAAACTTTTAAATTAGCCCGATTTACCCCCTCTGATGAGTCGCCACATCAGCAAAAACCACCCATGTGTAAAAATAAACGGTTTTAAAAGTTGAGGGGCTGACCAATCTGGTTTTGTAGTTTAGGAAGAAAAAACGGATGACCACGGTAATTGAGGGAGACCAAGTGGACTTTGTTGTAAAAGATTGAAGAAGAGAAGTGAGGAAAGGAGAAGAGAGACGAGAGGACTTAGCAACTCACGGACGAACTGTCTGATATGCATATGACACCATTTCAATCAAAAATATATAGGTCGTGCACTCGTGTCGGAAACTGTACTCCTAGTCTTAGGAGGTGGCGTTTGGATAGATGGTGGGTAAGGGAAATGGAAACATAGTAGGATACGAAGAGGTGGGTCGTGGATCGGGAAAAAGATTGGAGGTCCAGTCCGTTGTTCGGTTACAATCGGGTTTGTGTGAGGGTTAAGTGGGCCCCATGAGTGAATAAAAAAAAGAAACCCACCTTATCCATTCACCAGGCTCATCTAGAGTCACCCCCCCCACCCCCACGGACTGCTAGTGGCACCAGAGGAGCACCCAGGAGGCACGCTGCGGGCTGCGGCGTACCAGAGCAAGCGAGCGGACGGCCGAGCGCAGCGACTCCGCCGGATGAGCTCTGCGCCGCACTGCAGGCGGCGTGGGCATCGCATCGTCGTATTCCTCTCCTCAGCCTGCTATGCAGCTGCTGCGATGCAAATCGCGTCTTCGGCGGCCTGCGCGACGAGACGAGCAGCGGCTCCTGGAGTTCCGCGCGACGAGACATGCCGCTGCCATGGCTCCGGCAGCCGCGCGACCAGGCAGGCTGTGGCTCCCCGGAGTCCCCGTCCCTTCGAGGAGAGCCGAGCACGAGGAAGTGGCTCGGCCGTCGCCGTCACCAGCCAAGGAGCTCTTATCCAGATCGTAACCCACCCCTCTCTGGGAAATGAGGTCTGCATTATCCTAACCCTTTCCCTCTCTATTTCTCTTTCCCGCAAACCAAACAGCGGTTATGATTTGCGCCTTCATCCATATGACCATATCCCTATCCCGACCTCTGTATCCCACGATCCAAACGCCACTGGACCGTTTGGAGATCCATATCCACTTTGGGCTTGGAGCTGAGGCCTCCATGAGTGAGCGTGGATTGA
The DNA here is from genome assembly GCA_904845875.1 of Miscanthus lutarioriparius. Lineage (NCBI taxonomy): Eukaryota > Viridiplantae > Streptophyta > Magnoliopsida > Poales > Poaceae > Miscanthus > Miscanthus lutarioriparius. The sequence goes on along the minus strand of CAJGYO010000014.1, from coordinate 17,753,780 downwards.
ATCATGTGACAGCCTAACCTATGAGCTGGGCCCATTATCAGTAGATGAGCTGTGCTCAAATCCGTTAGACTGGCCACAACGTGAGCTTTTGTCGGTGCTGAAAGAGGAAAGATAGTGTTTCAGCACCGGTGCTGAACATTATAACAATCGATGCTCGGTCTAATTTTTCAGGCACCGTGGCAAGTGTATTCACCGATGCCTGAACCAATAAAAAATTATTTCCAACCAGCCGTTGATCCTAGATGACTAAAATATTATTATCCCATGCGGCCGTTGGTCCTGGCCATTGCCTTGCATGCTAGCCGTTGCGGCTTGCTGCATATATATACATATAGTTCACCAAGTATAGATCAGGCATATATCCAAATACAAAAGTTCAAAGATGGACCACTCTTCCTCTTCTAGTTTCTCAAATCTCATCAACTCACACACAAAAGCACCAAATCCAAACACACAGCAGTACCCAAACTTCTAAACCTTCAATCAGCAACAACACTAGCCCATGAACTATCCACCCACCAATTTGCATGGTCCCTACCCACAAAATATCAGCAATTCCTTTGGAGGACCACCAAGTTTCCAGCACTTCCCTTTTCCACCACCAGCATACCATGGAGGTTACCACGGAAATGGTCCAGCATCTCCAATTGGATCGATGCCCTTCTTTGGAAGTGGTGGCAGCAACTCCAGGGGTGATGAGAGCAGCCCCATTGCTTCATCTTCTCCGGCGTCCAGAGCCCCTCCAATGCAGTCAGCACCTGTTCAAATTCAAGAAGGCAGTAAGAGCAGCACAGATGAAGGTGAAAAGCAAGGAGGTCGCAAGCTTTGGCGTGAAGAGGAAAACCTATGCCTAGTAAGTGCCTGGCTCAAGAATTCTAATGATCCAATCGATGGCAATGGAAAGCCTCGAGATCGATTCTGGAAGGAAATCGCATCTGAGTACAACAAGAATGCTCCCAAGCAGCAAAGAAGAACATCAATGCAGTGCAAAGAACACTGGCACAAGAATATCCTCTCATTAACAAGTTCAATGGAGTCTACAATGATGTCAATAATAGAAATGCTAGTGGTCAATCTGATGATCAGCTTATGGAGGAGGTTCGGGCAAAGTGGAAGGGACTTATGAAAAAGAAACGACCATTTCCATTAGAACATTGGTGGGCAGCGTTGAAGGACCAACCTAAATGGGCTAGAGCTTACCCAACACATGAATTGCAAAAGAGGATTAAGCTGAATTCATCTGGTGCTTACAGCTCTTCTTCAGCTCAAGACACAGATGGTGCATCTGTTGAATCGCGACGACCACAAGGGAGAGATGCAGCCAAATCTGAGAAGAAGAAAGGAAAACATAAGTGTTCAGAAGGAAGTCTTTTTATAGAGGAAAGCATGCAGAAGTTCAATGAACTACAGCTACGGAAGTCTATGGCTGCTGAAAAAAATGGCTGAAGCAGCATTAGCTCAAGCTGCAGTTGATGACAAGAATGCTGAAAATAACAAGGAGAGGAACAAGTTAGACAAACTTGCAGCATATATACAACTATTTAACAAGGGCTATTTAACAAGGACACTTCAGGTTATGATGAGGATACTTTAGGAAGACATAAACAAGTCTTGGATTTGCTAGCTAAAGAGCTTTTCTCTTGAAAAGCTCGGTTTGTAGAAGTAGCCTTCAATATTTGTATTGTGTTGGTAGAAGTAGCTTATCATGTAATGTTATGACTAGCTTTTCCCTATATATGTATTGTCCTATTATGTCAATTTATAATCTATTTATGAAGGACATTGGAATCTGAATATCACTTTTGTTAAAGCACATTGTCCTCACGTGTACAGTTTATTCCACTGGAATCTAGCCGATGTAAAAAGCTGCAGTTCCAGTTACAGTGTTGGAATCTAGCTGTCGCAGCACATTTGGATCTAGCCGTTAGAAACTAGTTGTTGTGACCAGCTTTTCCTATAAATAGAAGGTGGTGTTCTCAGAACACTTCACACCTCCCAGCATACTCTAATCTAGGGGCTAAGGGAATGGCATCAAATACACAAGATCCTGCAGGAAGTTCTCCTGAAGAACCAGCAAACAGGATTAACATCCAGTAGTTCTTTTGGGAGTTTATGGATGATCCAGTGGAAGCTCAGATTGAGGCAAAGTTTCAAGGTCAGATTGAGGCTCAACTAGGAGGTACGTGCAATGACCATCGTCAATTTCCTAGAAGGCATATAGAAAGAAATCGGGAAGCTGCTAGTGATAGGCTGGTTGCAGATTATTTCTCAGAAAATCCAGTGTACAATGATGTTCAGTTCCGGCGTAGGTACTGTATGAAACGTCACCTATTCCTACAAATTGTACATACCTTAAGTTCTTGGTCTCCATATTTCTGTCAAAGGAACAATGCATTTGGGAAGATGGGATTTTCACCATTGCATAAATGCACAGTTGCTATGCGCATGTTAGCATATGGTACACCTGCTGACATGTGGGATGAAAAATTCAGAATAGGAGAAACCACAATTATTGAGTGCATGAAAAAATTCTGTCAAGGTGTGATTGCAAATTTTGGTGAAAATACCTAAGGAAGCCAACTAGAGAAGATATTCAACGTTTACTTCACATAGGTGAAGCTCGTGGTTTTCCTGGTATGTTGGGGAGTCTAGATTGCATGCATTGGCAATGGAGGAGTTGTCCAAAGGCATGGAGAGGTCAGTATACCCGCGGTGACATAAAACATCCTAGTGTCATGCTAGAAGCTGTTGCCTCACATGATCTTTGGATATGGCATGCATTTTTTGGTGTTGCTGGGTCCAACAATGACATCAACGTCCTAAACCGGTCACCTTTGTTCACTGAAGTACTTCAAGGAAGAGCCCCAGAAGTTCATTTCACGGTCAATGGAACTGGGTACAACATGGGGTATTACCTAGCAGATGGTATTTATCCCGAGTGGGCAACATTTGTAAAAACAATACCCTTGCCTCAGTGTGAGAAAGACAAATTATATGCGAGAGCATCAAGAGGGAGCAAGAAAAGGCGTGGAGCGTGCATTTGGTGTTTTGCAAGCTCGCTTTGCTATTATATCAACCCATCACGTATGTGGCAAATGAACTCACTTTTTGAAATCATGTATGCATGTATTATCTTTGCATAACATGATTGTGGAGGATGAGAGGGATACTTTTAGAGTTCGCTATGGCGACAACTATGAGAGTGAATATGACCAACCTAGCTCTTGACCACATTGGCTGGATTTGGACACAGGCCTATTCATGGATTTTCAACACTACCGGAGGTAGAAGAAGACATTAGAAACCGAGATATGCATCGTCATGCTAAAAGAGGACTTAGTTGAGCATATATGGCAAACGATTTGGACAAAATCAAGCTTAGTATATTATGTAATTTCTACTTGTAATGTTTGTATCATCATGCATCATTCGACATTAGATGTACCAACTTATCATGTGTGTAATAAACTAAATTCTCGTGTGTGTAATTTCTAGTTGTAATGTTTACTTCATATTTGATTCAAAACTTCCAGCATCATCCATCGCAAAAAATTATAGTTGTAATGTTTACTTCCAGCATCATCCATCGCAAAAAAATTCTAATTGTATTCGACATTAGATGTACCACCTCTGCTTGTGCACTTCATATTTCCAATATCACAAGAATTATAGATAGCATGGCAATAAAGAAAAAAAAAGAGTTACACAGCAGCAAGAAAAGGATTAGTTGATGGAGCTAGCACGCACTGGAGCTGAGCTCGGTTGATATGGTCAAGGTGAAGCGGCGTCCAAAGTGGGGCCGTCGATCCCGTGACTTGGTTGCCGCCGCTTGCGATTGATTGATGGGGGCGGCCCTTGCGGTGTGCTCTTACGGCGATCGCCATGGCGTGGCTGGATGCGCCTCGTCGTGTGCCTACCGCGACCCGTGGTGTCTTTGGAGGCAGCCCGTGGCTGGATCGCCCGTCGTGTGCATGCCTGCCCGCGACCCTGCGGCGTCTTTGGAGGCAGACCCAGCGGCATGGCTAGAGGCGCCGCCCGCCATGAGGAGGTCGATGAAGCCCTGGCGCGTGGGCGGCGGCGGATCGACGGCGGCGACGGTGGCTTGACACCATCTCACGGTGCTGAGATGCCCTGAACCTTGAACGAGAAGTGGCGACCAGATCCTCCAAAGATAAGTGCTATGGAACCACGATTTTGAGGAGAGCTTTGATTTGGGGATGGAGAGATCGATTTTTGTGGTTTCTGCAGCCTAATTTAGCGGGGATGGAGAGATCGGTCGGGGAGGCTTTGGGCGGAGACGAAGGGGAAAAGTCCCTGGCGCGTGAAAGGATAGAGAAAGAAGAGGCTGGTTCTGTGGGTGGGGTCTAGGCACAGTGAATCGTCGATGCCCACGCTGTGGAAATATCTGGAGTTGAGGCATCGGAACGTACGGGAGGCTGAAATTTTTTTCAAGCAACGACAACGCTGTGGTCAGTCTTAGAGCCCAATTGAGTACCCCAGCTAGAATTCTGATTCGGTGAGCGTTCGTCCCTCCAATGCTCACGTTCATGAGCCGTGACGCAAGCCCAGACGATCTCTCCTATCCGTTAGCCCAACTCTCCAGAAACCATAGTTTCTCAAAAAAAACACCACAGCGGAGCACGGCCACCACATAGCTCGGAACGCTCCACCCGCACAACTCGTGGCGACCAGACAAGGCAGAGGCCGCCCGCGCACTTCTCGTGCTCTATCTGCCCAGCTCGCCACGGCCGGGGGCGTGGATCTCACTCCCGTGCAGCTCACGGCAGCCCGAGATGAGCCCGCTCGCATGCATCTCGCGCTTCGCTTGCCCAGTTCGCCGTTGTTGGGGTGGATCTCGCTCATGCGCAGCTCTCGACGACCGGGATGAAACTCGCGCACACATAGCTCGCAGGGGAGCTTACCCCGCGCATAGCTCGCGCTCCACCTGCACAGTGTGGAGACCTGTCGCGACCTTCTCCACACCGGCCTGCCACGTCCTTCTCCACTGGAGCAGCGATCTCCGCACCCCCGATGAGCTCTACACCGGCAAACTCCATACGCCGACGAGCTTCCATTCTCTCAAGCAGCAAGAAGATGTTGCGTTGAAACCGTATGTTGCAAGCGTCTATTTCAAGTGCTTCAAATGTTTCATAGGTATGTTGCAAGTATTTTATATCGATGTTGCAAAAATACATCAGGATGTTGCATATGTTGCAATGGTGTTTCAAGTGTATGTTCCAAATGTTTTATCTATTTTCACACATATGGTGCAAGTGTTTTTATTTTGAAGAATATGTTGCAAGTGTTTTATCTAGATGTTGCAAAAATAGATCTGGATGTTGCATATACATGCATATTGCAAGTGCATGTTTCAGGTGTTTTCATACGTATGTTGCAAGTGTTTTATCTAAAAGTTGCACATATTTTGCAATGGCTACACATATGTTTCCCTGGTGTTTCAGACGTATGTTGCAAGTGTTTCAATTGTTTCGGACGTATGTTGCAAGTATTTATGTTGCAAAAGTAGATCAACTTACTGCTGCTGGGCTAGTGTGGATGTGTGTGGGAGCGGAGAGGCCGCGAGCGGTAGGCGCAGGAAACGGAGTGGGCGTAGATCGAGACACGCCCCCGCATGGGCGGCACGGGCCCCAACGTAAAGCAGGCGCATCAGCGTGCATACGCGTGCGCCCGGGCCATTTTGATGCGGTGCCATGGTATGCTATTCTGCTCCTTGAGTTGGCCTGCTATGTTCTAGCATCGCTCTCCTCCACAGAGGCAGGAACCTCTCGTACATGGGTCACCATCCAGGTAAACCAGTTTGGAACGCGAGAAGGAGGAAGGAGGTTGGTTGAATGAATTTGGAAACTATATCTGAACAGTGAACAACCAACACATGTATCTGTTCCATCTTAGTCGCTTACCATGCATGCGGAAGCATGTCGAGTATTTGCCGTATTGGGATTCGGAGGTTTCCTCCTACGGATTTGGCGATTCGCAGGGCTTGGATCAAATGCACGACAGACTCTGAACAAAAATTTGTGAAACTTTATATGTTCATGAAACTTATTACTACAGAAATTAAAGTAACAGAAACTGCCGGTGTCAAACGGGGGAAGAAGATGAAGATCTCCGGCCGGTCCCCTCGCACAGGCACAGCGCGGCGACGTATCACGTACTGCCATGCAGCTGCAGTTGGTTGAGCCGCGGGCGGCAGCTGGCGGAGAGCAGTAGGCCAGCAGCTGCGGCACCCACACCCACCGGCCATGCATGCATGTCGATGTCGTCTCTTCCGATCCAACCAACACTCTCCGTGCTTTTTTCCGGCCTGTCCAACGCCCCAGGACGGGACGGAGGAGGACGACAAGGACATTCACGCGCATGTACGGATCCGGCCGTCAGATTCGGAGGACCAATGCATTTGCGAGGACCAAAGGCGTCGCCTCCATCGCAGAGAGCCCTGGGTAGCAGCATTTCTCGTTGCCATTGCCTCCTCAGCTTCGACGTGGAACACCATCGTCACCATGGTCCATGGTCCATGGTCCCTGCCTGCTTGTATGTGCTTGTCTTCTTCACTGCTGTATAGTACTAGTACAGCAGTCAGCAGCAGTCCCTGCCCTGCCCACAGTGTCCGTCTCCGTCTCCGCCTCCGTTCCAGCGTCCAGGCTAGCACATTAACCGCCCACACGGTGTCCGTTTACTGCTTCCCTCCGTTTGTGTTTACTTATCAGTAATTTTTTACTGTAGTAAATTTGACCATCTATTTTTTCTTCTAAAAAATCTTAGATACTCCAATGTATATAACACTAATGAAGTATGTTCAATAAAGAATCATATATGTGAAAACTTGATGTATCTAAAAAAAATCTTTTACAGAAAAAACGTATGATCAAAATTGCTACGGTAAAAATTCGGTAACAAATAAACGAAGAGGGAGGTAGTACTTGCCTTGTACTGGCAATCCGTATGCGTACGGATGCAAAACACATGTGCATACGGGAGTCGGGTTGGGCCAGGTTTGCATTGGATCACGCGCCCACTGCTTGCTCTTGTGTTTCATTTTCTCCTCTCCTGATTGAGACCGTTTATTTGGTCATTGCTTAAATCCAGTGGCTGCCTACATACATTTATTGTTTATATATAATCCTGCAATGCAACATCGTGCTGCCAGCCCCCATGTCGTGTGTGTCTTATGGTTCTGGAAGACGATACACTGATGGGGGTACTTGTTGCCAATGCCAATGCCATTGCTGTAGCGCTGTGGACCATCGGTCCCTGCAGCAGGAGGTACTCAGCTGCTCACTCATTACAGTCGTCCAGACGGGCTTGGCACGCTGGGCCGGCACTGGCCCGGTTCGAAAAAGCACAGCCTGCCTTGTGCCCGTGCCTGGGCCTCCACAGCGGCCTGTAGTGCTGGCCCGGGCATGGCACGGTTTTTTAGCGAGCACGATGCGGCCCGATTATTTTAGATCGTTGGATTTCCTCTGGATGAATCACAAACGTTGGATCACAAAACCTAACTATTTTCCCACACCTCGGAGTTTTCTGTCCACACCGCCGCTCCCTCCGACTCCTTCACGCACTCGCTCTCCCTCATGCGCTTTGCTCCGAGCCCGCCGCTCCCGTTTCTCCACTCCCTCCAGCGGCTTCTCCTCACCGCCTCCTTCACTGTAGCGACTTTGCGGTGAGGCGTGGAGGTTGCGTGGCTCGCCTGACGCAGCGTGGTGGCAGCGGCAAGCGCGTAGCGGCGGGATCTACAGCGGCGGCGAGCGCGCGGCAACGGCAATGGCACCGGCGCCGCGCTGAGAGGAGGCCGCATGTGGCTCGCGGTGGTGCCCCGCCTCTCTCTTGCCGTGCCAGAGGCTGGTCGCCGGGGCAGGCCACCACCGCTTCCCCCTCGCTCGGCCCTCCCCGTTGTCGTCACTCCCAGTGACGGCGTCCTCCTCTCATACGGCGACCCGGGTCCGCGGGAACGGCAACGACGGCGCGATGGCGCGACGACGGCGACAACGAGGTCGCTCCTCGCGTGGAGTTGCAGTGCTCGGGCCAGCACGGGCACGCTGGCCTGCTGTGCTCGACGGCACGACATGGCACGGCTAACCGGCGATATGGCCGTGCCTGGGCCGAGGTCTCGGCACGGCGGCACTATTAGGCACGGCACGGCTGAGCTGTTGTGCCGCATCGTGCCGTGCCTCGCTGTGCCATGCCTGGCCGTGCCCGTGCCAGTGCCGCGGTTGGCCAAGTATATCACTCATCACTCACCACATGCAAAGCTCTAACCAGTGGTCGATCGACCGTCCCTTAAACCCCACCCTCCGTGGTCGGTCGTCTGTGCTCGCTCTTCATCACGCCACTAACCGCTTTTGATTACCTTGTCTTCCATCTCACCACCTCATATAGGATAGGAGACCATAAACTTTTTTTTGAAAGACTAGGTAGCGTGCCTGTGCGTTGCTACGGGACATCTAAACTTTGGTAACAGAAACACATGGATCACACGATAAATGATATTTAATTCAAAAGGCAAAGTTCGTGAAATTATCAGTCACGGAGAGCGCGACGTCTCAAGCTCACAAATTCTATTGTATAGAGCTTTCCATGATGCGGCTAAGATAATGTTTTATATCGGCAGGAAGAAATCTCCGATATCCATTTCTTTCGTGCGCCAATAAATCCATGAATAAGTTCCGCCGCATCTCCGTACCATCCTGTATACAGGTTCGAGTATATATGTAAATATTAGTGTCTGTCACATAGATAGTACCACGTGTCTTGAAAAATCTCTCACAAAATCTCCATACCAAGGTTCGAGTATATATGTAAATATTAGCGTCGTATGGCGGTGGCACGGCCTCCCCACGTCGGACAGCGGCGGCAGCGCTAGGGTTGAGCGGCGCGGCCTTCCCACGTCGGACGGCGGCGGCGGTGGAGCTGGAGTCGAGCGGCGCGGCGTCACAGCATCGAACGGCGGTGGCGCTGTGACCTGGGAGCGATGCTTCAACTAATGTAGCGCCTAAAGTTTAAGTAATAAGGTCTACCTAAGAAAATGTATGAAGTACATATTTCTAAAAATAAACCATCCTCCTCCATAATCGTACTTTTAAAACCCCCATTCTTACCTCATCTTTGCAATACTTGGCACAATCATGAATTTATAATCCATCTGACCAAAACTTAATTACACCAGCACAAATTGGTATTAGTACCCATTCATTGTATTATGCACCAAGCATCTTCAATGGTCTACGTTTTGCCAAGCATATAAGGGGCTGCATCAACCGATTTCTCACATCTGAAATCATGATGAGTATCATCAGCCATGTATCGATAATGGAATGCATACTTGATGCTTGTAGGACACGAGAAAGGAAATGCAAATTTCTCTGGACACGGAGCCATTTTTGTAGCATAGCATTACCATATAACCATCAGATTCAATAAGGTTAGGGAACACATGCCCTTCAAGGCTTAATTTAGCTTATGCTATTATCCCAACTACTTACAAAAATAAATAGAGGACGAATTACATACAACCATCAGGTAAACATGCTAAGTAACCAAATAAATTTTGAGCCTGTCTTCTCAACTTCCTGTGTTGCTAGTACCAAGGACAGTTTCAAACTTTCAGTGTTGTATATGTTACCAGTGAGAGGTACTCCATCTTCCTGAAGCTCCTCAGCGTCAGTCCCCTGCTGTGTCGCTAGAATGCTACTCAAGATGACCTGCTGCTCAAACTGGAAAAAGGAGAACGTATCAACGAGACTGATCTGCACATATCAGAAAGAACACATCTTTCTGATGAAGACAGTAGTCTAGCACAAGAAATAATTTCAATATTTCATATTTCCATGATTCCATCAAATCCTACAAGGGCATAAATTCCAACTAAGAAATGTGTTGATTCTTTAGACTCGGTAACAAGTGACATACCTCAGTTTTGTAAAACCAACAATTGGGATGGCAATTTCGCAAAGCCACTGTTTCGGCTAGCAAAAATCCAATTTTCTCCTTAAACAAAGCAGAGAGAAGGCTTGTTTGTCAAAAGCAAACTTTAAACCAAGTTCCAAAATATAACTTACAGATAAATTAGTTTACACCAAATCTAAGTATATACCTACAGCTACGGGAGCAAGTTTCTAATATCCGTCTTTTAATGAGTAATGATACCACGATGTCACCAACCCTGTAGAGTTCAAGATCTATTAACATATAACCATCACTCATGCAAAATATATATGGAAAAAAATAAATCATATAGAAGTATGAACGATGTACTTAATTAGATATCCAATTTATTGGTACTTACAAATCGGTGTCATTTAGATCCTTGATTAATTTCCAAAGCCTTGTATCAAAATTTGATATGTTAGCTAGCTTAACTGCAATTGAGGCACATTAATGTTAGCCATTTGCACATAATAGAGTAGGGATAAGGGCATGTGAAAAGCTAGATACTAATTGCAGTAAAGAAAAGCCAGATATTGAATCAGTAGAACATATAAGAATCATAATATTAGTACATTCTTCTCGGCGCTGTAGTAATCATAGAACATCTTCTCGGTGTTGTAATAAACCAGCAGTGACTATCTTGACTGAATTTAATAAACAGCAGTGACTATCTTGACTGAATTTAATAAACCAACAGCATGAGTTTGATAGCTACTACTCCAAGGCCCTGCAAATGGTATTATGTCAAAGAAAGTTAACCTTCAAAACTAATAAATATGAATTAAGGGGGGAAACACAAAATCTCTCTGTTAAAACTAGCAAAAAAATAGTTTGAGACACATGTATATACAGCCTTTAGAAACAGGTTTTCCTTCACTTTGCTGGCAAACCAGTGCAGCTAATAAAAAATAGATCTGCAAGGTCCCTAGCTCCAACATGGTCTGCATGGAAATAGTGCAATTATGCTAACAACGACACCTAGTAAGCATGACCTGCCAGCGCATACAACCATAGGCAAACTCTGAGCGTGTCTGAACTTATCCAATCTAGGGATTCACCATGTATGAGATGCAAGAATTCAAGATAAAACTTATTCTTCTTTTTTTGCACTTTAATAAGGTTCCATGTCGGCAGCTGGAAAATATGATCATAAGAGAAAAACCAAAGTAGCTAATTAAGCATTGACTCTGATGGCACTTGTGCACGCAGGCAATGAAGATGTTTGGTTTGTTGGGAACTACATTGAAAACTGCAGTGGTCAATTATACAGGAATAAAGCATTGAACAGTGCAAGTGAATCGTTAAATGAAAAGAGGACTTATTAGGACACAAAACTGACTTATTAAGACACAAAACTGGCAATCACTTTAACCATATTTGGGTTCACAGCAATGACCTTGCAAACAAACCTTCAATGGATTGGAACTCCAATGCCAAGCAACTTACCAGCGTGGGGAGCTCGACTGGCTACCTGTCGTTCTTGCGGGGCGTGGGGAGTTGTTCAGAGGAGTTGAACAACAGCATTGCTAGAGCAGTGTGCCAGTGCTGAACCAAGAGCGCAGATTGGCGATTTGTAGCAAGACGCGTTGAATCGGGCAGGGATCTCACCAAGGGGCAGCAATGGCGGCGGCACTGATCGATGGGAGCGACGTCCAGTGGATCCAGTATTGTAGATATTTATTTATGAATTCCAGTTTCTACAAGTGCTGGAATGAATATCATTCATTATTTCATTATTTGCAGAAAAGACAAATTGACACAAAGAAGTGAAACTGACCCCTTTTGTAAAGCCTCATAGTATATCCGTTTATAGTGGTTGTAAACTGCAACATATACCACCTGCAGGTTTACAAGGCTACATCAGTGCATCGCTCCCAACTAATTCAAAACTACAAAGCTATTGTCAGTATACGAGCAAAACAATAAAAGAAGGATTTCCAAATGTATTAGAGAGATGGAAAACAACATATCACGTGGAGAAAAAAACAACACATCTTCAATTAGAGTGCTGGACATTTTTTCTAGCATGCAGAAAGGAGTGGAACTGTACAATTGATGAACTATTTTTTCAATATAATTCAAGGGTGCAAGCAAGATCTATTTCAAATTAATAGTTATCTGAAAAACATATTCTATAAGAAACCATTTTATACCATATATTGTAGTAGGTGTTTGAAAATAGAGCCTCCACCAACAATTGACACGCAATGGTGCAATCGAAGCTCGCAATTCTTGTCCCCTACGGTGCAAAAAATATGAATAACCTACGATGCATTGAACACAAAGAGTAGAGTCAGCTAACAGAGCACAGTTGCCTAATCAAGATAAAAAAATAAGTCGCATTTCAATTAAAAAAAGGCTCCACCATTTCCAGTATCAACAACAGGAAAAGACTGCATTATAGGACCTTTACAAAATTCACATTTAGCTGTTCACTTCAGGTCAAAAAAATTCTTCTCAACAAGTAAAGTAGTCATGTGCCATAATCAGTATTTATTAGGAAGCTAGGGCGCTGGAAACATATGTTATAATTAGCTGAATATTTTTAAGCATTGTGGTTAATTTAATTTACAACCACTATGCATAAATTTGTACACGTAGGGGTAGTTTCCCTGCTGTCCACCAAAACCTAGGATCACATCAAGAGGAGGCTGTAATATAAGCATTAAAAAGAACCTTGCTACAAGATAATGTAGAGATTGCATCATGGCTACTAACACACATTCAATCTTTAAGCTATTAACATGACTAATGGTAACCTCATATTACTATGTACATTTAAATAAAATATCTAAAACACCATCAGAATACTTTGATTGCATTATAAGGAAATAAGCTACATATGAAAAACAACTTTCCAGCGCAAAAGAGACAAATCACCTTTGTTTACAGAAGAGAAAAATGATCGACGTTAAAGGTAAACAAAAGGGACAAAACAATAGGTTCGTGGCAGAACAAACTACTTAAATGGTTCCCTTCTACAGAAAAAAATGCATCATCCAATCAACCAACATGCAAATGACATTAGAAAAAGGCTAATCACATATTCTACTTACTCCTGGACCAACTAAATCTAGAATCAAAAGGCAAGGACGCATGTTTGTAGATTTTTAATATGCAGAACAAAACGCATGGAGGGTTGAGCTCCGATGGGGAAATTTTGCATGCATGGAAAATAGATTTCAGTGTGCAGGATACATGAGGCTGCAAGTCGGTTTAGTAAACACCAAAAAAATCAAAACAACCCTAAGTGGAATTTCATCGAACATGCTACCTGCAGAGAAGACGCGTATCACAGAGATTGGGAAACGAAGCAACAGCAAATTAATAATTGCACCATAGAGAGTTCAAGCTTGTTAGATGTCTCCTCATCAATCTGACACCCAACTCCTCATCAATCTGACACGCAAAACCCAAAGCAACCCTCACATGAGACGTTGTAGACGTTCTTTTTCACCCAAAACCCATCTCAATGACCAACTTGAGCAACCTGACGTGTATCAAAGATCTCTCCACAACATGCATAACCACAACCACCGACGTTCCTGCCCTCGCATCTATCCTTCTGGTATTCCATCTCTCTGGGGAGGGGATCGGGGTATCAGGAGAACAATATGGAAGAGAAACAGGAATCGAGAAGTGCTGACCTTAGCAGTCAAGGTCTCAATGTAGATCAAGATCCATGGAGCGCAGAGGAGGTGGATTGGGGCTAGACAATGGACGCATCATAGTCGTCATCCACGACGGGTGTGGACGTCAGTTGTGGCAGCGGTTCGGCGATCGAGGGCGAGGGCAGTCATGGCGCATCGAAGGTCTCCTGCGGCGTCCGACTTGCCGAGGTGCCGGTGCAGTCGCGGAGGATGGTGGAGAGGCGGCGGCGACCTCCACATATCGTTGTGTCTCGCTGTCCTAGAAGATGAGCAGAAGGCGGCGCGGTGCACGAGGGCCGAGGGCAGGGAGGGAGAGGCGGCATCGGCGATGCGCGTGCGCGAGCGTGATTGGAGTGGGCTCGCAGGAGCGGATGGAGCGTGGATGGATCGCGGGATTGGGGCGAGCAGGCATCACGGTCCCACCTGCCGGCGCCTTCCATCTGTGCTCGCGGGATCGCACGGGGAGAAGAGGGGCGCCTTCCTTCGACGTCGCCCAATGTACGACGCCTTCCTTCCTTCGCCGCGGTATCGTATCGCAAGGGGCGCCTTCCTTCCACGTCGCCGTGGTATCGTATCGCAAGGGGAGGGGCGGACCGACGGAACGACGATTGTCGCACGAAACGGTGATTTTACTTTCTTTCTTTCTTTTTAGTTGTAGGAGATAGGAGACCACAAACTGGCAGTTAGCTAGGACACTGATCGCTCCGTTTGTTCCCTTTTGTTTCATAATAAATCATGAGCCAATGAGCCATGCCTCTGTGTGTTCATGCAATTGAAGCTGACAGTCATTTGTGGTGGCGGGTACAGAAATTGAAGGTGCTAGCTGTTGCTCCGAGGACTGTAAATAGTTCCTCACATGGACGGAGCAGGGGGACAGATCACAGGCGTGTGAGGCAATGGAACAATCTTCTCCCTTGCAGTGAGGTGAGCGTCCGGTAGTCCCAGTCCCAGGTAGCAATGAGTGATCACAGAGCCTCTGCTTCTCCATTCTGCATCCCTCTGCATCTGCAGCGGCTGCCGGTGGCCGGTGCAAATGCGTAATGGCGGGGGAGGAGTAGCACCAGAAACGCCGGCTGCAGGGTTGAGTAGCGCTTCTTGCGCAGATGGGCAAGGCGGGCCGGTGGCTCAGGAACTTGTTCCTGTCCGGCAGGAAGGGGAGGAAGGCCAAGGACAGGGCTGCTGACGCCGACTGCCAGTCGGTGCTGTCGGCGCCGCTGCCCTCGCAAGCGGCGACAGCGACACCGTCAGGGAGGGAGAAGAGGCGGTGGAGCTTCCGCCGGACGGGCGCAGGGGCGGGCGCGGGCGCGTCCGGTGGCGCACAGGGACAGGGCCTGCTCGCGTCCTCGTCGTCGCACTGCTTCTCCGAGGCCGAGGTGCATGTCGTCGTCGTGGCGCAGGAGCAGGACCAGCAGCAGCAGGTCGCAGCCGCAGCCGCCGTCGTCCCTGAGGCCGCGTCGTCCACCGCGGGTGCGGTCGTCACGCTTCCGGCATCGGGGAGGAGGAGCGCCGGTCGTGACGCGGAGGCCGCGGCAGCGGTCAGGATCCAGGCCGCCTTCCGATCGTACCTGGTACGTTCGTTCTTGGACCGGCCGCGTGCGGTTCTCGGTTCCGGCGATTCTCCGCGTACGGAGTGAAATGTGAAACGGTTGCATTGCGCAGGCGAGGAAGGCGCTGTGCGCGCTGCGGGGGACGGTGAGGCTGCAGGCGATGGTGAGGGGCCAGCTGGTGCGGCGCCAGGCCAACCTGACGCTCCGTCGCATGCAGGCGCTCGTCCACGCCCAGCGCCGCGCGCGCGCCGAGCGGCTGCTCCTCCTCGAGGTCGAGGACGTCGCCTCCTCCAGGCAGCAGGCCGCCGCCGCCGCCACGCCGCGGCCCCCGCCGAGCCGGCGCTCGCCGCAGCACCCGCGGTCCCGGAAGCCACAGGTGAGCAGAGCACTCACTGTCACTGCCCTTCTTCAAACGATGGTAGGAGTTGACAAATGCGCGTGGTTGGTTGCGCTGTGCTGTGCAGGAGGCGGCGGAGAGGGGTTCGGAGGAGAACGACGTCCGGATCGTGGAGGTGGACGACGACGCGCCGAGGGCGGCCCCGCGGCGGAACAGCAGCTACTGCCACTACTCGACGTCGACGACGACGCCGAGCCGCACGCCGGCGAAGGCCGAGCTGCTGTGCCAGAAGGTCTCGCCGACGCCGTCGGCGCTGACGGACGTGAGCGCACGGACGCTCAGCGGCCGTTTCGACGACGCGTCCTTCACCTCCGCGTTGGAGCCGGTGCCGACGCCGGTGCCGAGCCGGCGCAGGGCGTGGCGCGCGGACCTGCCGTCATTTCCGAGCTACATGGCTAACACGGAGTCGTCGCGCGCCAAGGCGCGGTCGCAGAGCGCGCCGAGGCAGCGCCTCTCGTCGGCGTCCGAGACGGCGGCGCTGGCGGCCGCGGCCTCGCCGTCGCCGTCGTGCTGGGAGCGCCCGCCGTGCCGGGGCGGGGGTGGGGGCGGGGACGGGAGCAGCGCGCGGCGCAGGGCGTCGCTTGACCCGCTGGACCTGCCCGGCGGTGGCGCGCCGTCCCGGTGCATGGAGCGGTGCGCGTCGCGGGCGCGCGCGAGCACGATGTCGTCGGTCCCCGGCAGCGAGTGCGGGTCCTCGAGCACCGTCGGGCACCGTGGCAGCGCGCGCACGGGCCGTGGCCATGGCATGGGCGACTACTGACTCTTGTCTCTTCGTCAGTCGGTGCAGGTATTGCAGTGTCTTTGGCACTTGGCAGTACAGGAAGCTGACGGATCTGAGGAATATGGAATGGAACCTGGATCATGGTGTGTTTTGAGTGCCGGCTTTTGTCAGTGTGGATGTAGGCGATGATTTTGTGCTTTTGGTGTTTCTTGGGGGTGATTGTTTGGTGTTGGAGTGACTAGTGAGAGTTATTCTGTTTTGTTTTCAGTTAAGAACCTGATATGATATACTTGCAAAGTGTAGAATGCAACAATCAATTGTTTAGCAAAGGATTGTCATGGCCCATGCATGGGGCTTACAACAGACAGCTGAATCTTTCTGCGTCATCTTTTTCACCTGCAACTGCCTGTACTGTCATCTACTAAGATAGAATAAATTACGGTTACTGCTGGTTTTGGGGTCAATCTCGTTTGGAATAGATTTGATTGAAGAAGTCTTTATCTGACCAAAGTTTGACAACAGACGCCAGGCTTCCTAAAAAAGACAGGGTACTCCCTCGTCGCAAAAATATGTACACCTCGCTTTACGAAAAGTCAATGTTTTAAAAAATCTAACCAAATACATGTATAAAAAATTCTAATGATATGTAACAAAATTAGATTAAATATGAAATATATTTTTATATAAATATATTTGGAGGTATAGATGTTTATACTACTTTCTATAAATCAAATTAAGCTTAAAAAATTTGACTGCTCAAAAAGTAAGAGACACATTCTCTTTAGGACTAAGAGCAACTCTCAGAGACTCTTTACATCTTTTCTAATTCATAGGAATAGAGATTTTTGTGAGAAAATACCCTCCAACGGCCTCTATAATTGGATATCAAATATAAACATCCTCTATTTCGAATTTCTCGCTAGTCAAAGATGGAGAGCGATGATGACTCTCTAATGTGAGCACAAGATATGAATAAGTTGTTGAAGGGTACAAAGATATATAAAGAATTTTTACTTAAATGACTCCAAATAATGATATACTGAATAAATTTTAGAAAGACTCTTGAAGATGCTCTAAACACATGTAGTTCTGAGTCTATACGTTGTCGGTCTTCATATATTTTCCTTGCCTTGTTCTATTTTACTCACTCAAGCATTGAACTACTAGTAGTGTCTTTCCAGAGCTTTGAACTATATGTAGGGCAGCAAGAGCATATCCAACATAGATCCTAAACAGGGCCTATACTCTTTTAGTGCTAGGGTAAAAAAAAACTTAATTCAATAGGGTCTCAACTCAAGTTCCTACTTTACGGAGGTCTCCAAATCAAGCCTCGATCCTATATCCCAGGGGTCCATAGGGAGCTCCCTACTTCTTCCTAGAAAATATTTCCCGCAACAATTCAATCATGCACGTCTTCTTTTTGTCTCAACTCTCTCGCGTGCCGCCACCCTATTCCCCTCCCCAGTGCGGCTCCATCAAATTAAGAAAGCCCCTCGGCCCAGTGTTCATCCAATCCTTGGCTCGCCGGTGCCCATCCCACCCAGACGAGGCTCATTCAATGTGACATATCTACTGGAATGGATTTGAGGGCTCTAAATTTGAGGACTCATGTTAGGGTAGAGACAGAAAAAAAATAGACCCTAAAAAAAGTAGAGGAACCCTCCAAGCCTCAAATAAAAAAGTAAGTCTTGATTTGAACACTGAAATCATAACATGGAACTGTGAATCAATGATACATCGTACTTAACATTCGATGAATTGTGACATATAAACCATGAATAATATATAGTTCCAAAGTAAGTGTGATAAAAAAAGATTCCGATATCCATAAATAATATACAAAAGTAACATAGTAGAAGCATGATTGCTTGAAGATTGGATGAAAAGTAGCAAAAGGAGGAACAACAAACCCAATATTTTGAAAAAGTAATTTATAATCACATTTTGCAATTTTTGACTCTAACAACACAAAAACATCACCTGTTTTATGATTATGACTAGATGGAGTAACCAATTTGCATTATTATTTCTTAGTAGGACTATTATTCTCAGGTGCAAAGCCTCGTTCCCAGTGTAAACGGCGTATTGCCGTGGGTACGTAACCAATGCAGGGAAGCCTAATCGGCAGGCTCCAAACCGCAATTCGAAATTCTTATCGAGGGGCAAAAGCGGAAAACGATTAGCAAGACCAAGGCACGGGCGCAGACGGCGGTTAGGAGCCGCGGGTGGGCAGAAGTGTAAAACCAGGAAGGGGTGCTTTCGCCGCGCCCGCGCGCGCATGGTGCTCCGCAAAAGCCGAGCGGCCGGACAAGTGAAGCGCGGCCACGATCCGTCCCCCCATCTTCGCATCCCATCCATCCCATTTCCCCCACGAGCCCTAGGCGCGCCCGCCCCACGACGGCACGGGATCGGCCGAGATGGAGGAGAGCGACGCGGCGGAGGGGGTGGCGGTGCAGCTGATCGACGGCGAGGGCGAGTTTGCGGCCGAGGGGGCGGAGCGGTTCATGGCGGCCGCGGGCGTCGCCGGGTGCGGGCTCTCCTACGCCGTCGTCTCCATCATGGGGCCACAGAGCAGCGGTATATGCTTTGCTTGCACTTGCACCGCCTCCGTTCCCGTCCCGCATCACTCGACGATCCATCCATGATCCATCACGGTTGGGTTGGTTGCTTGGTTGGTCCGATCCCGAGCTCGGTCGCCGGGCGGCGCCATGCCTGCGTGCGCGCTGGCCACCTGTTCGACGAAATGCTGCGTGCTCTGGTGATCATGCGACCCTAATGATCGGGCTGAATGACTGTCATCGAGCCATTCGGCGATCGAGAAGGGCTTGGCGCGCGTTAGACATCGCTTGAGTATTTGCTTTGGCGTCGCATGAATTGTTGTTGGTAACGGGCGGTTCAGTTGATTTTTGGCCCAACGGTGCACTTATTGAGTGGTGTCCGTGTGTGTAGTATCTGCTACTCGTAGTAGTACTCTGCTTTAATTTTAAACAACGCATTAGTTGCCCCCTCAGGCCCTCATGCTATGCCTAGATTAATTCGGTAATGGAGAATGAATAAGTGCATCCTCAAACTGAGGACCTAACTGTGGCTGATATTTCGTCCACGCGAAACCTAGCTAACTAAAACGGGACTTCTTGAACATAAACCTGCACGCATTTGTTCTAGCAACTTAATTTGCTAGTAACGGCCCTTCTAACGCATAGTATGCAATATGCAGTACTTTGCTACTTCAGCAAGCTACAGTATGGAACTAAGCCTTATTGTTCTGATCCATCGATGTTTTTACAGTATTTTGGATAGTCCATTGTTCATTATTGTTGATTTTCTAACTGTGGGTGACATGGAAAATTAATTTTGACACTTGCTTGACTTGAAAGTACGGTTCCTGTGCATGGCATTGCTGGTTGAAGCTGTCAATTCACTTCCATGCATATGTTATACTACCTCCTTACCAAATTAAATCAACTTCTAAGTTGTCCTAAGTCAAATTATTTAACTTTGACCAAAATTATAGAAAAGAGCACCAACATTTATGACACCAAATTAGTATCACTAAATAGAAAAAGGGCGTACCCAGTGCAGAGAGCTCCCGCTCTGTGCGGGGTCTGGGGAAGGGTGTTAGTGGCAAGCCTTACCCTCGTCTGTGCAATGCGAGGAGACCGCGACTCGAACCCGGGACCTTCCGGTCACAGGCGGTAAGACTCTACCGCTTGCACCAGGCCCGCCCTTCAAATTAGTATCACTAAATACATCATGAAATATATCTTTTCATAATGATTTAGTTTGACTGAGGGCAATGTTTTCCCCAAGTAACCTGACTTCACACTAAGAGCTGTTGTCTTTCAACTTAGTCAGCCTGGAATAACTTTACTGTCTTTTCTGATACCGAACTGTAAATTTTGCTTTCAATTCATGTTCTTTGGCTGAGGCTGAGAGCCTTATATAGTGGGAGCTCTGCTCCTGTGCACAAAAAAGGCACTATATGCTGTTGGTACTTTTTGAGCAAGTAATGTACTCCATCTGTTCCAAATTATAAGACGTTTTGGTTTTTCTAGACACATTGCTTTTACTATGTATCTAAACATAGTGTATCTCTAAGTACATAGCAAAATCTATGTATCTAGAAAAGCTAAAATGTCTTACAGTTTGGAATTTAGGGAGTATATATGTTTAGTAATAAGGATTTATTTTCATCATACCTTCATCATTTTGAGCAGGAAAGAGTACCTTGTTGAACCAACTATTTGGAACCAATTTTAGGGAGATGGATGCATTCAGGGGAAGGTATATAACTTCCTTTTCCCCCACATGATTTTAGATTAACGTTTTTTATTTATTCATGTATAAATAATTTATTAACTAGTTCCTTGTCATTTAATAGGCATTTTTTATACCCATCATCACCCCTAACCATATCATGAAAACGTTATTGCTGTTCTATTTTTGTCATTAGGAGTCAAACTACTAAAGGTATCTGGATTGCACGTTGTGTTGGTGTTGAGCCTTGTACTGTTGTACTGGATCTGGAGGGTACTGATGGAAGAGAGAGAGGAGAGGTAAGACTAAGTAGTCTGTACACAGGTCAGTTATAATGTTTAGTATGAATTATCAAACCCTTCAAGTAGTAGTGTGCAATGGTAGAATGCTTCTGGAAGTTAAGGTGGCTTTGCATCAGTTAACATTTTTTTGTTCCTTGATTTAGTGCATGGCAGTTAACATTTTTTTCAATATTTTGTTTCTTCTTTGATTTAGTGCCCAGCCTACCAATCTGGAATTTAGATTATACAAGGAAGTTTAAAAACTGGCCTATACTTTGATATTAACAGAAGAGGTTCCTCTTTATCTTTTTCTAATGTACATGACAGTTATCAGATAATTCTAATTGTAAAGATTTTTTATTTGAGGGAAAGTGTGAAAAGGTCTTATATTACAAAATTCAGACTCACCCAGCATTAGTACTTTCTGTCCTCCTGTTGTGATTGCTTTGACATGGCATTACTGCATGAATTTCTTGTATTGAAGTAATAAGAAATGAAAAGAGAATGATACTCTTGATCTTCCAGTGAATTTAACCTTCTTGATTAGTACTAATGTTTTTAAAAGGCGCCCTTACATGAGTGATGAGTTCAAGCGACGTGAGAATGGCATGTGGATGAGACTTTTATGCATGTTTCTTTTAGGAGGTTATTTGTAAAGTTTGTTTTCTGACACCTTTCTCTCTATATTTTTTTGTCACATGTAGGATGACACTGCATTTGAGAAGCAAAGTTCGCTATTTGCTCTTGCAATTTCAGATATAGTTCTAATTAACATGTGAGTCACCCTGTATGATATTTGTTATGACTTCCCCTTATGGACTTATTTGTTGAACCTTTAGTTCTCACACTACAGACTTAATGTTATCCCTATGTGTATGTGTATAGGTGGTGCCATGATATTGGCCGTGAGCAAGCTGCCAATAAACCACTTCTAAAGACAGTATTTCAGGTACCAAGGTTAAATCTCTTTGTCTTCCAGGGTTACCTTATGCACAGATGATATACATTTAGTCCTGATCATCTGATGTATAGTAACACTTGGACATCTGAGTTTGTAGGTCATGATGCGTTTGTTTAGTCCTCGGAAGACAACACTACTGTTTGTTATACGTGATAAAACCAGGGTTTGCCTCTCCTTTATTATATTGCGTTCTTGAATGAATTCATCCAAAAAAAATATGAAATATATTCAGAGTACAATATTTGTTCCGTTCACTTTAGCAAATCTCAGACACATCATTGTTTTCATGTAGACTCCACTTGAACATCTAGAACCAGTTCTAAGAGAGGATATTCAAAAGGTGCTGGCATCCTTTCTTTTTCTTTCATATTTGTTTACTAGCTTGTTGGCTTCCTCCAGTTCTAATATTGTCACAGATTTGATCAGATATGGAACTCTGTTGCCAAGCCAGAGGCACACAAAGACACCCCTATCAGTGAATTTTTCAATGTAAGCTATATATTTTTGTTGTACAATCTTTAAAAAGAAGATTATGATTTTACTAGAATATCATTTGTCAATATGAAGGTGCAAGTTACTGCATTGTCCAGTTTTGAAGAAAAAGAGGACCAGTTTAGAGAACAGGTACTTCAAAGATCACTTGAAAGTTGAAACTCGTACTGTGTAGAATTTTCTGTTGGGGAAGTAACGCAGAACGTTTCTATTTCTAAGCAATTATTTTCAAGAACCTTACTTTTACCTTGACCAGGTTCAACAACTTAGGCAGAGATTTTCAAATTCAATTGCACCAGGAGGTCTTGCAGGTGATAGAAGAGGAGTAGTTCCTGCTTCAGGTTTTTTGTTTAGTTCACAACAGATTTGGAAAGTTATCCGAGAGAACAAGGATCTTGATCTTCCTGCTCACAAGGTACTTCTCTTTCCTGCTTGCACTAAGACCCATGCTAGATCACTACACCGATTCACTTTGGTCCTCTGAAAATCTTACTCCCTCTGTTCCATATTGTAAGTCATTTTGACTTTTTTTTAGACACATAGCTTTTTTTTCTCGAACACGCAGGAGAGCTGCGTATCATTGTATTAATAGAAGAAAAACAGAGTCATACATAGACCCCCCCCCCCACTACATAGACACTGGATCACCGGTTAAGAAAGACAAAAAGACGACCCTACAGCAGTCCATTAGATTGATCCTCCAGCAGAGAGAGCGGGGGAAATTCCCTTGGCTCCTGCTAGGCTCCACCAATGAGCCTCTTCCCCCTAGCAGCTTGAGCCAAGTTAACATTTGGGGTTGCCCCATTAAAAACACAATCATTTCTGTGTCGCCAGATGCTCCAGGCTCCCAAAATGACTAGGGAATTCAGACCCAACCTATAATCTCCACTAGCAGCACTATCAACTTTTCTCCACCAATTATCAAAGGATTGGTCAGAAGGTTGAGGAGCAAGTGCTGCAAAACCAAAGCGTGACAGGAGGGAGAACCAAAAGTCTCTTGAGAATACACAACCCACAAGAAGATGTTGAATGTCCTCCTCCTCTTGATCACATAGAAGGCACTGATCTGGATGAGGGAGCACCCTCTTTGCCAATCTGTCCGCTGTCCAACATCTATTATGAGCGACAAGCCACATGAAAAATTTGCATTGGGCAGGATTTCCAGATTCTCTCATAAGGTTCAAAGAAGATTGCACCCTGAAAAAGCGTATCATAGGCGCTCTTTGCTGTATATTTTCCTGAAGTAGATAGCCTCCAGATGTGCTTATCAGGAATTTCCTCATTTAGCTCCACACCATTCAGGATATCCCAAAGTTCAAGATCTTTGAATCAAGGCGTTGAACCGATCTCACCTTGTATGTCCTCTGTCCATTTTTCCCCAGTTAGTGCTTCCAACACAGTACGTCTACTTGACCTTTTAGGAACCAGTGCATATACCAGAGGTGCGATGTCCTGGATTCTTTTGCCATCTAACCATTTGTCCTCCCAAAAGAGTGTATTGGATCCATTTCCAACTTCAGGTATTACAGCCACAGAGACGAGGCCAGCTACCTCTCTACTGACTTGGATAGGTAGATTTGCCCACGGTTTGCTGGGCTCACTCCGCTTGAGCCACGACCATCGTGCTTTTAAGGCGATACTCAAAGCCTTCAGATCTGCAATCCCAAGACCACCTAGTTCTCGGGAGCAGCACACTTTAGGGCAGGCAATGAGACAGTGACCACCCTTTGCCTCTTTTCGGCCTCTCCACAGGAAGGCCCTTCTGATCTTGTCAATGGCTTTGAAAGCCCAAGGTGGGAGATCTGTTGCCATGGCCACATAAATCAGGATTCTTGTGAGAACATACCGCACTTGAATAACTCTACCAGCTCGGGTCATCAAATCAGCCTTCCACCCAGGAAGCTGATCTGCAATTCTGTTAATGATGGGTTGGACCTGCTCCTTAGTCAGCTTCTTGATGGTCAGGGGGAGACCCAAATATTTGCAAGGGAAATCCAGCATCTCACAGGGCAACAGATTCTGAATGAGGGCTAGATTTTCCTCAGCACAATGGATTGGTAGCACATTACTTTTTTGAACAGATGCTACACCAAATATTGGTCCTAAGGCCAGATGCTTCACCAAATAAATCCAGTAGCTGTAAAGACAAATTGATATCTGCTGCATTAGGCTGAAGGAAAATGGCTACATCGTCAGCATATAAGGAGATTCTGTGCTGTATAGGCCTACTGGATAAAGGTTGTAGCAGCCCAACTTCAAAAGCCCTTGTGAACATCTGATTTAACACATCCATAACAAGAATAAAGTGCATAGGAGATAGCGGATCTCCCTGTCTCAGTCCCCTTCTGTGCAAAATACCTTCTCCTGGGATGCCATTCAAGAGAACTTGGGTGGATGAAGATGATAAGAGGCCACAAATCATGTCACACCAGCGAGAACCGAAACCCAATTTTCTAAGCACCTCCAAAAGGAAGGCCCAAGACACTGAGTCAAAAGCTTTGGTAATGTCAAGCTTCAGGAGAATTCTGGGCTGCTTTTGAGAGTGTAGGAATTTAACTGTCTGCTGGACCATCATGAAATTATCTTGAATGAACCTTTTTTGATGAAAGCACTTTGATTGGAGGACACCATCTCATCCAGCCGACCTGCAAGCCTATTAGCCAGGATTTTGGTCACAAGTTTGGCGAAGCTGTGAACCAAGCTAATTGGCCTATAATCCTTGACTTGAACAGCATTAGTCTTTTTTGGAATCAGAGTAATGTATGCAGAATTCAGTTTCTGGAGGTTTCTGAAATTTCCAGTCCAAAGAAAAGCCAAAACGGCTTACAATTTGGAACGGAGTGAGTATTACATAACAGTCATAGAATTTTCTGGCAAACAGATGGGACGGCGCTGGCAGTGCATCTGCACCTACATGATGCTTGCAGTTCTTCTCAGACTTGTTTTATATTTCTTCAGAAAAAAGGGCATTAATATTACTAATTATCTCGAGTGCAACACAAAACCAATAAATCACATGAAAATTCTCATATTTAAACAGTTAAAATAGTAGCTGCTAAAAATACCTGAATGTTTTTGCTTAAGTAATGTTACCAATTTTTTAAAGAAAATACCCAAACCTGCTTATTGATGATTTACTTCCATTTGCTATTTGCTATACAATGCAAGGTAATGGTTGCTACAGTTCGGTGTGATGAAATTGCAAACGAGAAGTTTGGATGCATAACCTCGGACACAGTAAGATCTTGCCACTTCATGATCATGCAACTTTTGTACAGGTTTTAGGTTTTACTAATGTGTTTTTATCTTCTTTAGGAATGGTTAGATGTGGAGAGTGCTGTCCAATCTGGTCCAGTACCTGGTTTTGGGAAAAAACTTGGCAATATCGTGGAAGTTCACTTGCAAGAGTAAGCCCTTGAGTGATTTGAGTCATTGACAGCCTGATGGTTTGTTCAATGTGATTACCAGTGCTTCCAACTTTACAAGCTATCAAGTATATGCCTTTTATGTTCTATATACATCTGCCAATAGACTGGTACCCTTGCACTTAATACAAGAATTTTCTAAACTCCCAATTTCTCTGTCTCAACTGTATTCAACAGAAAGAGAAAGCATGCGCTTGATATTACATTAATACTACTATGTCCATATGTTTTCTTAAATCCACGTTTAGAAATACTTACATGCTTATTTGCTCTGTGACCAAAGTATTGGCAGTGAGACTAGAAGTTGGTCATCTTGTTCTTTTGAGGTCGTCCAAGATATCCATTATTTAGCTATGACAGGAAACTTACTTTCATGAATAAAACTGAGAGGTGTGAATCATAATTTCTAGGTATGACAAAGAAGCTATCTATTTTGATGAAGCTGTTAGGAAAGGAAAACGACAACATTTGGAGTCCAGAATACTGAATGTAAGGCCTTCTTGTACATTTAATATTCTTTTCTCACTCAAGATTAGTATATCTCTTATGCTTTTCTTTAAAACTGAAAATATTATATGTCCTTGTGGATTAAAATTTCTGTAGCTACTGAGGTCCTTTGAAAAGTATATCTAGCATTAAAGAGTACATGCTGAAATCTTCCTTATGCATAAGTACCGTTAGTAGTTTTTCATTCTATTTCTTGCAGTGTCATTTACTGTTCTCCCTCTAATTTAATCTAAAATTTGTTGCAGCTTGTCCAACCTGCATTCCAGAAAATGTTGACTCATCTGCGCACAAAGGCTCTAGAAAAATTTAAAACTGGTCTTAATTCATCTTTGGAGAGTGGAAAAGGATTCGCGGTATCTGCTCGAGAGAATACTGAATGCTCTCTCAAAGACTTTGAACAAGGCTGTGCAGGTAAACATCATATACTCGTGATTTCTTCTCAAGCACTGGTAAAATTTAACCCCTACTAAAAACACTCAAAATAGTAAAAATTTTTTTGAAAGTAAAGGCAGGAGCTCTGCCGCTCAAAATAGTAATTTGTTCTGAAAGTAGTGTACTGGCCATTGAAACTTACTAAAGAAGCCTGATGTCATCCAAAGAATAACAAATTTTCTATATAACATATCTTTTATCCATTAATTTACTTAATTTATGCAATTTGAGTACCCATATCTCGTGTGTTTCTTTTGGCTTATCAATCCTTTTAAGTTGATACTGCAAGCCGCCTCATATTAAATTGATGCATCAATCTGACAAGCACACTTGTATTCTAGATGCTATAATCAAGCAGGCGAACTGGGACTGCTCTAAAATACTAGAGAAAGTTCGGCGTGATATTGAAGATCATGCACTTTCAATTCGTGAAAGCAAGCTATCAGAATTGACAACCCATGCTAAGGTTATGTATGGCAAGCTGAAAGAGAGTTTAATTACTAGCTTACCAATGCATAATTTTCTTCTGGATTTATTTGCATATCTTTTTTTGTGAACCATAAATACAGCAGGGGAAGTCCCCACTGTAGTTTTATTTGCATATTTGATATTATCTGGTTACATGGTAATAATTGCAGTTATTTTGTATTTGCAGGAGAAACTAAGAAAAGCACTTGCTGAACCTGTGGAGTCTCTATTTGATGCTGCAGACCAAACAACCTGGACATCAATAAGAAACGTTTACAAACGCGAGACAGAGGCCATCCTACCAGAGTTTCTGAAAACCCTTTGTGGATTTGAAATGGAATACGCTCCAGCAGAAGAAATGGTATCCAAATTAAGGGATTATGCCCGGAGTGTTGTGGAAAGTAAAGCTAAAGAGGAATCTAGCAAAGTATTGATCCATATGAAGGATAGGTTGATAAAATTCTCTATTGTTCTTCAACAATATGAAGTATCGATCCATAATTTTCTGACACTGTTTCCTCTTGTTTACAGGTTCACAACAGTATTTAGCCATGACAAGGATTCAATTCCAAGGGTCTGGACAGGAAAGGAAGATGTTCGTGCAATAGCAAAGGAAGCTCGATCTGCGGTACAAGAACCACACACTTCCAACAATCGTCAGCTCCTATGTTTTCTGTTTGTAAAATGCATTTATGCTCATGTTGCAGGCTCTCAAACTTCTGTCTGTAATGGCGGCCATTCGCTGGGATGACGAGCCAGATAGGATTGAAAGCATCCTCACTTCAACACTTCTGGAAGGCTCTGTTGTATCAAAGATTGCACATGCTGCTTCTGCTGATCCACTTGCTTCTACCACTTGGGAAGAGGTAATTTTGTGTTGGTCTGTTCTTGCACAAGCAAACAATGGAAGTGTATCTGTGCACGTAACACTACTTTATGAAACTCGAAACAGATTCCTCCAAAGCATACAATGATTACTCCTTCTCAGTGCAAGTCACTGTGGAAGCAATTTAAATCAGAAACTGAGTTCACGATTACACAAGCAGTATCCACACAGGTGTGCATTTCATATAACAGAGCTTTGATTTCTGATACAGTTATCATGGTGTGACTTTTTCCCTTATGGGTGAAAACTGTATCTACATCTCTTTTCGATGTTTGACTTTACCTTTTTGTCTTTCACCCCAGCAAGCTCACAGGCGTGGTAATAGTAAACTGCCTCCTCCTTGGGCAATTGTGGCCATCGCTATTCTTGGTTTCAATGAGATCATGGTGCTTCTTAGGTACTTGGTAGCACTATGCTCTGTGGTTCTTTACGTTCAGCTTAACAATTGCATGACATTGCTGTTCCTATTCTCTGCAGGAATCCCATTTATGTGTTCTTGCTATTTGTGGGCTACTTGATGTTCAAAGCTTTGGCGATGCAGCTAGATGTCAGCAGAGAATTCCAAAATGGGGTGGTATGATCTGAACACTTGATATAACGTTCAGCTTAAAAATTTGCATTATGTTAAACTCTGAAAATAGTTTGCACTTAAGCTCAACTATACTTGTTAGTACTATACATCTTTTGCGTCATAACGGCAGCATAAAAAAGTCACCGCCATTGCTTCTTTCTTGTTGTAATTACTTAGTGCTTGAGTTACCTCAGCTCTGTCCATTTTGACTTTTTGAGTTAAGCTCATAACAAGTTGAACTGATTGTGTGCAGGTTCCTGGGATAATCTCTGTGTCAGCAAAGCTCCTACCGACGATACAGAACCTGGTGAACAAAGTGGCAGCCGAGCAGCAAGCGGAACACCAGCGCCCGCACCCGCACCCTCACCCTCAGGCCGCAGAGCCCCCACAGCCACAGATGCAGCCGCCGCCGCTGCTCCTGAGCCCGAGAAGCCCCATGAGCGAGCTGCGGAGGCTGCACATGCCGTCAAGCCCGCGCAAGGCGGCGTCGCCGGTGCCATCCTCGTCGTCGTCATCGTCTGCCGTATCGTCCCCTAGGCACGTTGGCGAGGATCAGAAGCCAAGACCAGGGGTAGGGGAACCTGAGAACCAGTCCACCATCGCTGACTCGATAGTGTGATCCATGCATCAGCATGATGGCGTTGGACTGGTACATAGACTGGCATTAGAAGTACAAGCAGGTATGGAGTATGGACCTTCTGTTGTCCCCTATTTCAATGCATATATGTATAGTGATTATCATCATGCTTCCAGTAGATATCAAGACAGAAATAATTGAGGACCCTTCTGTTGCAACCCTTTAATTTTGCAAGGAAGGATAATCTATAGATCGATGGACAAGTGCTACCTGACACCATTTTTCAGCATATGTATAGAAGAAGGCAGAACTATAGAGATGCTACCCATTTGAAAGTCCTAGGATTTGTTTAATGTGTGCTAGAAATGACCCACCCATGTTCAGTTCTTTTTCTATGCTAACATCGTACACTAATGTTTAAACGCTACTCGACTCGACTACTCCAATGGCTACAACCGTCAATATCTGCTGAGACTTATTCCTCCATGTATTATTCCTTCCTGCATAGCTATCAGTAATCTATTTACTTCTAGGCCCTCGAGATTTTTTTCTCTTTTTGCTAGGATCGACGCTTGGAAATACCCTCCCTGTCCCGAATCCAGATCGAGATGCGACGCGACGCAGTGCAGAGGACAGGAGGGCACTGTTGCGTACATGGCGTTGCCTCCGGGACGCCATGCAAGGGGCCAAGACATGCCTCCCGAGACCCGCGCAGCCATTGTTTTCTCCTCCCCCGTCTGGCTCGGAGGTAAGTCTCCCAATACGTGAGGGGAGACGGCGCGGCAGCAGGGCACATGGAGAGATTCGTCCGGCTGCCGCTGCCCTCTCACATGGCCGCTGCCGTGCCGTCTGCTAGTATATGTATGCTAGTAGCTAGCTGTGGCCGGCAGCCGGCCGCGAGAGACCACGCGACGTGCCTGAATCCAGCTGCACGCCCAAGGCAAGGGTGCACTGCATAGCATACACAAGGTCTAGGTACACGGCATGTGAAAACGTGACGTGTATCTGAATGAATTCTGATATATACCGTCCATGTGTATGCACATCGCCACATCGGTCAGAGATTCAGAGTGGCAGACGGAGACCTCTCCTAACTGGAGTGGCTTGGGAAGACTTCTGATGTTTTAGTCGGCAGAAGGGGAGAAGCTGGGATCAGGGGATGGGGATCCTAGCATAGGATTCTTCAGCCATCCCCTGTTCAAGATGGGGATGGACACCCAAGACCCAACCCAACCAACCTGCTGGCTGCTGCCAACTGGATCTCCATTCCAAGCCCTCCAATTTAGTACTACATCATTGCAAGTGACACATGATTATGTTACAGCAAGGTTTCAAGATCTTCGCCAGATCCTGGGCTCAGCTTGTAGTCCTAATGCTACCACTAATTGCTCAATTTCCTACTGGAAACCAGAGAATGGCTAAACAACATGGGAATTTTAAGTTAGGGCAACACTGAGCTGGTGTTGCCTTCCTTCCAGCACCTTAGACCTGGGAGGGGTCCTAACATAGCTTAAACTACCTGAGCTACATTAAACGTTACAAAACTGGAAGCTACATAGAGAGACAGAGGACCGGAGGCTACGACGCCGTCTCCTTGATGCTCTTGGTGAGCCAGATGGCGGTCTCCCTCGGCGACGCCTTCTCGAGGCCGAACGGCTTCAGCAGGATGCCCAGCTCCTCGTACCGCTCCTGCTGCAGCAGCTGCGCGCTGAACTCCAGCAGGCCCTCCAGGGCCTCGGCGCGCTGCTGGTACGACGAGGTGTCGAACCGCTGCTGCCTCGAGTCGTTGGACCCTCTGCTCGACGCGGCGGTGGCGTTGCGCCCCGACGAGTCGCTCACGTTGTCCCCGTCGCCCGTGTGCAGCACCTGCACCGTGTACTTGTCCTTTGTGATCGACCGGTTGATGGAGGGAGGCGTGAAGCATGAGCCATGGCCGGGCGCTGAAGAGAGTTTGTTGTTCATGGGCGCCAGGGGGTCCTCGGACGAAGCTAGAGGGAATTCCGCGATCCTGTCGATCCGAGGCGCGTTGACGGACACGTCTGGGGAGTCCAGCTGGTCGAGGATGCTAGCGGTGCGGCTGTTGGGTGCTCTGTATGTTGGCAGCGGGAGGGATGCTCTTCTTGCTGTCCGAGCGCTTTTGTTCAGAGGTGTTCTTGAGGTCAACTATACAGGGGGGAAATAAGTTCAACGAGTTGATTACTACATGTTTTCCTCAACATATAACAACAAAATAGGTAACATGGCCATGTAAATGCAAACTCGTGATGCAGCCAAAAATCAGCATAATTTATACTTGGTAAACAAATGCATCATGATGGGGACTTATGATAAGCTTGTGACGAATATCTAACTGTGAGGACCACCAAAGCTAAACTAAAAGATTAGTGAATTAAGATTAACATTAAAGCAGTATGAGCATGTGCATCTTGTAACCGAGAATGAAGGAAGATTTTAAACAAACTGAGAGCACATGTTTGTCAGTATTAACAAAAGCATGGACATACAATAAAGCTCGTGAAATTACCTCGGCATGGTTTGTTCTGGTATAAGATGTTTTTGGAGGAACCAACCGATTTCTAGTTGTCAATGTCTTGGCTGGAGTACTCTTGGGAGTCCTTAGAATGCCTGATGTCTTTGTTATAATGGCTTTACTTGTGACCTCGTCATCAATTTGACTGCTGTCAACAGATAGCTCTTTGACACTCTGAGTAGTTGTATATTCTTTGATGCTCCGTGTAGAGCTAATAGAGTTCCGCTCAGGAGAAGGTTTGCAGAATGTTACGGTCCTCTCATTTCCCAGAGAGTTTCTTCTTGCCACCCTTCTTCTCACAGAATCAGTTATATCACTAGGAAATGTCATCTTCTTAACTTTGTCTGTCAGAGCTTGATAGATTGGAGACATGTTGCGAGAGGGACTGGACTTTAACTGGACCTGAAGCACGTATGGCTGAAGATGTGGATGCTTTAGTAGTTCTGCAGCCTGCATATGCCAGTTATGCGAAATGTTTTTATTAGAATAAACAAATCTACATAAGCATAAATAGTACATTAGTAAAAAAAAGGCACTAAGGAATTACGCTTGGTCGGTGTTCTGGACTTTTCCGTAGCATGCTCTTGATAAGTCCCCTACTGCATGAAGTAAAATATTTCAGAAACATGCTCCATTCAGGTAAGACAATGGACAAGATGTAAATAAAAGAGAGCATAATTCAATAACAAACTTACAAGGAACCAGAATATCTAGTGGGCAATGGTGATACTATCGACTTTGTGATCTTGCTAATAAGAGCTTGCATGTCCTGCCAAGAAATCATAGAGTTGCATGATTATTATGACCGAGATAGTAATCCAATTCTATATGTAATTACGAATATTTACAATGACTAAGTGTCAGCATACACACAATGCAGTGGGTGTCTAGCAAGAGCAATACGTTCATAATAATTCCTAATTTACTAATGTAAACGGCATAAACATCTGAAACAAGGAAGATAATCATCTAACCTCGTAAGCAAATGGAGTGTTAATTTAAAAGTACAAATGATGCTTTTAGCTTAATTAACCATCAAATTGCACCAACATAAAAACTAATTACATACAATCTCCAAAAAGATAGTAAGCCAAGGACTTACAAAAGCTTTAAATGCAGGCCTGAGAGCAGTCATTTCATAGATGCAACATCCTGTAAAAGAACAATTCAAGTATCAAATCGCAAGCTTGTACTATCTAGGTACAGAAACATAGTTTATGACACTGAAGTGATACACACCTAGAGACCAAATATCGGATTTAGTACCATATGGTATATCAGCAAGAAGTTCTGGGCACATATAACTTGGTGTTCCTACCACCTTTGTTGGAGCAAATACAGTAATAAGCAACACCACCAAATAAATGCAAGAAAACTCAAAAAGTTTCAAGTATACTTACAGAAGATGCAAGATCATCTGAAGTCAATATCTTTGCAAGACCAAAGTCACCTGCATTTGTACAGATTCAGAATGAATCATCACCGGGATTGCTGAATTCATACATAAAGTACTGTACTTTTCTTGAGCTTAGGTCACTTACCAAGGCGTATGCTTTGATCTCGGGCAATAAATATATTGGAGCACTGAAACAAATCGAGAAGTTTCAGTTGCCGTTAATTACATGCCTTAGGAAGAGGTGGAATATCATCAAATCAATCAAGCACTGCTACTGACCTTCACATCTCGATGAAGAATGTGATTTGCATGCAGATAATCAAGAGCCATGAGAAGTTGCACAAGCCACTTGCAAAGTTTCTAGAGATGAAAAAAAAAACAGTGAAGGGTGAATCCTTTGGTTGCAGCAGAGCAACTGAACATAAGGATGAAAACAAGGTCAAGAACTGCACCTCCTCAGAAAAATGGTTTCCATTGGCTCTTTTGATAGCCTCAGCCCTGAACCAGTACAGGTTGTGTTAGCTAGGAAGTAAAGAAAGGTTTTGTGAACAAACAATTTAACCTCCAAGAAATACATACATGTCTCCTCCCTCACAGTAACCAATAACAATGCAAACGTAGCAACCCTGAAATTTTTGAAGTGAATGAGATGCATAACAAGAAAAGGTTTTCACCCAATTATTTAAAGCAGAAATTTATTTGGCCCCGTTGGCTACCTTTTCCACCCATGAATCTTTGTACTCCACAATGAATGGATTCCGGACTGTCGCAATGAGCTGCATCTGCAAGAAAATTTCCACATAACTCATGTCAGATCAGTTCATGACTTGCTAAACTAGGCATGCCATCATCTTTTAAGAGGGTATGGATACAGTGATTTGTGCAGCAACTATTAACTATTGGCACAGCTAATCATTCTGTACCAAGGAGAGTGACATCAAAAGCCAAGCATGGTGAAAAAGGGCATTTTCGTTCCTAGGAATCCTGCCTATGTACCAAATGCGGAAAAAGGTAGCATGGATGAAGCTGAAGATGCTAACCTCCTGGTGGGCAGATCGGCGTGTGCGGTCGGTTTGCCGTGCGAGCCGTATCTTCTTGAGCACATACCTGCGAGATAGACTCAGCGCGGTAAAAACTACTGAACAAGAACAGCTTAGCCCACATAGATGAAAAGCAGAGCAGGTTAGCCTCACTTCTTCTTCTCGACCTTGTGCCTCACCAAAAGTGCAGAACCAAATGCTCCTTTTCCAATCTGCTCCAACACCTCATACTGATCCATCCTCTTGGAGTCTGCAGCAGCTCACACACAGCAAGCTTATTTCCTTTTCCTTCTATCTACTGTCCTGGAGAAGAATAAACAGGCTGTTGAGAATTGGTGAAGCTGAACTAACAAGTGCATTCAAGTACTACTCCCCACAAGTCTAATGTCAGCACATGCCTATCTCAAGAGTCAAGACTAGCAATCCTGAGAAGATAAGCAACCGCATCCATTAAACCTTGGTTCCGGTACAATTTCAGTAAAAAAAAACTACTCCGCGGGGAAAATGAAATGGAAAAGGTGTGGGTTTCGAAAACGTGAGGCCACATGAAAGAAAAGGGAAAAATGCAAGAAAGGACAAGCGGACTGAAATTACGGACGCCAAAGCGCTGGGTGACAAAACCTGCCGACAACCCCTAAAACCGCTTCTGAAAACCAAAGGTGGGGGCTAGAAAAGAATGAGCTGCGAGCCGAGATGTCGGCCTCAGGAGTGCGTTCGTGATTGAAGGGGGTGGGAGAACAATCAGCCCCAGCTCCTACCAACCTTTCATTTCACTGAAATGTCCTAACAGTGGGAGTTGATTGACTGAATCCGAAATGCCAACTCCAATATGCAGCACCAAGAAATGTTCGGAATTTATGATCCTCCGAATCCAAGCAACCCAAAATCCAAATCTTCTTTTTTGAGGGGGGCCAGGAGCAGAGCAAAGCAGAGTCACCAACTCCAAGAACACACACCAAAGCCACTCGAGCAACATTGCACTGGCCAGAGGCATCTGCCCCACCATTCCGATTTCCAACCGATCGAGGAGCAAAGAAAACTGAAGCTGTGGAAGCTGAGCCAGGAGCTCCAGCCCAGTTGCAAGAGCTTGCTCACCTGAGCCACCAGAGAGATCCGGGACGAAGCGCTCTGTGGCCCGGAGCTCGGAGGGAGGCTCCGGCGGGGCACGGCGTCACGCGCGCAGATCTCGCGGCATTTGGTTCTAGACCAGACGCGGCGTCGGCACTCGGCGGGAGGGCGGGCGGCGGGAAGCGCGAGAGGACGAGGCGAGAAAGGTGCGGGTTTTGGTTGGGTTCAAACTCGCCGGGAGCTCCCTTTCCAATCCAATCCCGCCCTATATAGCGCAAAGGCAATGGGGATGAGGGAGGAGGAGGGAGAAGCCTCCCGAGGAGAGAGAAAAGGAGCACGGCTAGAGAGAGAGAGGGAGGGAGAGGGTGGGGAGGATGCCGTGATGGCTCTGACTGAAGAGTGATGAGTGAGGAGAGAGACGGGGTTGTGTGGGCCCCACGTGATGTGGTCAAATTGGTCCTTTTTCTTTTGTTATATATATATATATATTTTGAAACAAGTTATATTCTTTCTTTCTCTCACTTTTTTTTTTTTTGCTGCTGCTTTTGGATTTGCATCCGGTTTGATGTGAGAACAAAAAGAGGTCATCAGTGTGTGTGGATGAGAATGAATATACTAACGAGATAATGTGCTCTACTACGGAGAGCATATGATTGTATTGCTAATCATATGAGTATCAACTTCAGAGAAGCCCTAGTGTTAGATTAGATTAGATGCTAGAAATTGGAAAGTTAAAAGTTAGCCGACCAATGGCTGCCTGTTTGAATTTTGCAAGATTTTTTTTGTTACATCTATACTACTACCTCCATCCGTAAAAGAATGCAATTCGAGAAGTCAAACAATTTAAACTTTAACTAAATTTATATAAAAAATACTAAAAATCATGATATAAAATAAGTATCATTAGATTAGTTATTGAATATATTTTAAAAATAAATTTATTTAGATACATAAATGCTAATATTATTTATTATAAATTTGGTCAAAGTTGAACTAACTTGACCGGCATGGATCACATGTTACATTCTTTTGTGGGCGGAGAGAGTAGTATGCATGAGTGGAGTTAGCTAGCTAGGACCACTGTTTATCAACATCTTCAACATTAGCCTTGAGCATCTAAAAATATTATATGAATTGGCAACACAAAACCTATGTGCTAGGAGTTAGATTCGTCGTTATCTTGACGAGAACTTAGCTCAGATAAATTAGTAAATCTCCATAGGTAAGCCCGTGTTAATATCTTAATGGAATGCAATAATAGGAACTATACACTAGTTATTTAAAAAAATGAACTACTCTTAAAATGGAGCTGATGATGACGTATACACGACATGCCACTGCAACTTGAAAATCACACCAAGGAAAAAAGGCAGCACCCGGTTCAACTAGTTCCACTAGCCTCTCTGTGCATGTTAATTTGTTGCATCAAATCCAAGTATTTTCTAAATACATGATAAGACAAAATCCTAACCTTTTGTTTTTTTATACTATTACTAGTATAGGTTGC
Source organism: Miscanthus lutarioriparius (assembly GCA_904845875.1). Lineage (NCBI taxonomy): Eukaryota > Viridiplantae > Streptophyta > Magnoliopsida > Poales > Poaceae > Miscanthus > Miscanthus lutarioriparius. The sequence continues at coordinate 17,717,122 of CAJGYO010000014.1, read as the reverse complement.
ATAACTAACATATATATAATATCTAGGTCGGGCCTCACGCTATAGGGAAGCCGTATCTAAAGTTTTCCCGTGAAATCACCAAAAGCACAAGTTGAAGTATTATATCACATATTCACATGACATGTACCAAATCACAAACTTGTACCATATTTTAGTCTACGCAGGGTACAGTCATCTGTCGTCTCCTCTACCTCTAGACAAAAACAAAAATACTTACATGCATGCACGCACAAAAGGACACTCACCGGAGGATGATGCAGCCTTTTCTTTATTTTGGCAACTTCATGTGAAGTGACTTTTTATTTAAAATATATATAAAGATCAGTTCCAAGAGAGAGGTTAAGATCAGTGGCAAATGCAATTCAAGCAGCTGCACGGTATACATCCCTTTTCTTTGCTTTTGGCACGCAACCTGGTAAAAGCATGTTTTAATTTATTCTTGCAGCTGAATTTGTGTATATTTGTGGGTTCTCGACCGGTTGGTTTTCCAGATTACAGCAGGCAGAGGAAGGGTGGTTAAGTCGCTGTCACCCTGGAAAATCGCCCTGAAAAGAGATCATCCTGAAAAATGACATGGTGTTTAACCAGCAACAGGCTAACCTCCAACTCGATCTTGATGTGTCATCATCTTCATACGAAAGCGCAGGCTCCCAAAAAAACGCTTTCGCACGCGCCGAATTGTATTGCATAAAGTTAGCCAAGCATTAGCTTATCCCATGCTACCTAGCTGTCTTAAATATATTTGTTAGAAAAAGAGGGCGTCAACTTTTTTTTGTGCGTGTAACACGAACTGGACTGCATGTATATATATGAGCGAGGGAGTTGAATATATATATTCCCTTTTATTTGAAGATATTTTTGCGTGCAGATAAATGAAAAATCAGTGGCATAGGAAATGACCGAATTACCTATATGAGCATTTATCATCTATATTATTCTAGACCCTTCTCATGGTTGTCTACCATCTCATACATATGTTTGGATGATAGCCACATATTGCCACATCTCTTTGACAAATTTTGCAAAATATGTGGCTAACAGTTTGTTTGTCACACCTTAGGCACAACTTGGCAAACAAATGAGTCAAGCTACAGTTTGAATCAATGGTCAGGCGAATTTCAGGTCGGCGGTGTGGAAAAAAAATCCTCGCCTGTCCCGCGTTCGCAAAGCACAGGTAAATGGACCGGCCCTCTCACCGGGTGTAGCACCCGATTTTAAGAACAAAACCAGATACGCACCATATATGAGCCCAGAAAGTCAAATCTCACATATAGCTACAAATAAAGGTAATATCGAAAGACAATGCTCAAAATATAACGTACTTAGTATAAAGGATATAACCTTAGACAGCAAACAGCGGAAAGACAACTCCGATCTTCGAGTGAAGACTCCAATTTCACAGGGACAACTGACTGGTTGATCACAAGCCTAATTTCTCCAAACTCTAGCAATCTGGTACCCATCCGGGATTTTTATCCAAATAATTGAAAAATAAAGCAATCGTAAGTATATGTCATACTCAACAAATATATCATGGAGTTCATGAGGCTCAAAAAGATCGACCACTGGTTTAACTACGATTAGCTTTTAATGAGTCATCTTTTAGCAATTGAGTGGCAACAAGTTTATTCACAAGCCTATATAAACACATGATCAGGTAAACATGAATAATGAATAGCATAAACAAGTAATCATTAGTGGGCATCTTTATCATCAAGTATCATCAGTATTCATCATCTATTCCAGTAAGGGTCCAAGGCGCTTCGTGACCATGAGCACAATTTGGTATACCAGTTTTACACTATGCATATGTTGTACACTTTCACTTTGTGAGCCGTGATTTACCCTTTTGCCCGAGGTGATCAGCCTCTTGACCCACTACCAAGGAAAGTCGGCAGGATTCACTATGAAGCCTTTCAAAGGTTCGTCTAACAAGTTATGGTCATTAGATTCACTCGATAAACAGATATAGGAACCCCCTGTCGAATGACACAATTTTATCACGGCTATACACATAAGAGTAGAGGTTGTCCTGTACCCGATTCGTCAAGCCATTCTTACGCCAATAAAGGTAACCACTAACAAGCTAGAAAAGGTCCTCATCACTGAGCTAAAATCGAGCCATGTAGCCTTCAAGCTGTCACTGTAAGTTCCAGATGTTCACTTACAGATAAGTCCTTAGGGAGATGAATCTAGAGCACCATAAAAACAGCCCAATACTCCAAATTTCGATTCTATGTTGCTAAAAGCATCTTTTAGTGTTTATCGCATATTACGGCTATGTTAATTGGTCGGTCGGTTGGTTGGTTGATTCTTGGTGACTGACCACCACCACGTAATCCTTTGTTCCCGTCCTATCAGAACAGTATTTTTCTCTCATGTAACGTCCAGTCCCGACATACATGGCCCCGGCCCACTCTTCCTAGGAGTGGTCCGACCCGCATAGCAACCCGCTTGAACTTTCATCCTCGCTTCGTTCAAAACGGTTAACCGAAGGTTACTACGGCGTCCCTGGCCCTGATATTTAAGTTGATCTGGCGAATCCATGAGTTTCACAGTATGGTACTAAACCGAATTTGGTCGGTCCGTTTTGAGTGAACGATTGCTCGCCCCACAAACAACCGAAGTTCGAGATGCTACGATGAGCCAAGCCCATTACGCCACAAAGTACCACCGACCCCCACAATCGATTGGATTGGGCCCACTTTGGCCCATTGAAAGGTCCTAATGGCTAGAGGGGGGTGAATAGCCTAATAAAATTCTACAACAACACTTAACAAATTGTGTTAGACAATTTTGCGGCGAAGCGAGTGTTGCGCTAGCCTACTAAAATGCAAGCCACCTACCACAATTCTATTTCAAATAGTGTATGTCCACTCAATAGCTATGACACTTAGCTAAATTAGTGTGCTCTCAAAGACTAACTAAAGAGCAACACTAATCAAACAAACAAGCTCTCACAACTAGCTACACTAAAGAGCTTGATAACTAGTTTTCTTGATAATGTAAGAGTGAGCAAGAGAGTTATACCACACCGTGTAGTGGTAGGAACCAATCAATCACAATAATGAATACCAATGTAGACCAATCATCTGGAATCAAATGATGAACACAATGATTTTTACCGAGGTTCACTTGCTTGCTTAAGCAAGCTAGTCCTCGTTATGGCGATTCACTCACTTGGAGGTTCACGCACTGATTGGCATCACTCGCCAAACCCTCAATAGGGTGCCGCACAACCAACACAAGATGAGGATCACACAAGCCACAAACAATTTACTAGAGTACCTTTTGGCGCTCCGCCGGGGAAAGGTCAAGAACCCCTCACAATCACCACGATCGGAGTCGGAGACAATCACCTCCTCCACTCAACGATCCTTGCTGCTCCAAGCCGTCTAGGTGGCGGCAACCACCAAGAGTAACAAGCGAAATCCGCAGCGAAACACAAACACCAAGTGCCTCTAGATGCAACCACTCAAGCAATGCACTTGGATTCTCTCCCAATCTCACAAAGATGTTTAATCTATGATGAAAATGAGTGGGAGGACTTTGGCTGAGCTCACAAGGTTGCTATGTCAATGCAAATGGCCAAGAGAGTGAGCTTGAGCCGGCCATGGGGCTTAAATAGAAGCCCCCACGAAATAGAGCCGTTGTACCCCTTCACTGGATACTCTGCGCTCTGATCGGACGCTCCGGTCCACTTGATCGGACCCTGGACTCAGCGTCCGGTCCACAGATGTACGTCACGTGTCATCGACTTCAAACGCTGTTCGTCAGATTCCAACGGCTATGACGCTGACCGGACGCTCCGATTAAAACTGACCGGACGCTGGAACCTCAGCGTCCGGTCGAGTACAATAAGGGTCAAAACCTGGTTTTCCTCGACCGGACGCGTCCGGTCCACCTCGACCGGACACAGCCCAGCGTCCGGTGGTAAACCCTAGCCACTGTACCGACAGTCAACGTGATCGGACGCAGGCAGTCAGCGTCCGGTGCTTCTGGATTCAGCGTCCGGTCACTGGACCGACGCTGGCATCAGCTCTGTTCTCACTTCTATCTTCTCCACCCTTGCTCCAATGTGCCAACCACAAGAATTTGCATCCGGCGCAATAGAAAATAGGCACTCCATTTTCCCGAAAGCGCCGAATGTGCCAACACCACCAAGTGTAAATGTGCCAACACCACCAAGTGTATCACCTTGTGCACAAGTGTTAGCATATTTTCACAAACATTTTCAAGGGGTTTAGCACTCCACTAGATCCTAAATGCATATGCAATGAGTTAGAGCATCTAGTGGCACTTTGATAACCGCATTTCGATACGAGTTTCACCCCTCTTAATAGTACGGCTGTCAATCCTAAATGTGATCACACTCTCTACGTGTTGATCACCAAAACAAAATAGCTCTTACAAATTATACCTTTGCCTTGAGCTTTTTGTTTTTCTCTTTCTTCTTTCCAAGTCGAAGCACTTAATCATCGCCATGCCATCATCTTTATCATGCTATGATCTTCATTTGCTTCACCACTTGGAGTGTGCTACCTATCTCATGATCACTTGATAAACTAGATTAGCACTTAGGGTTTCATCAATTCACCAAAACCAAACTAGAGCTTTCACCCATTAGGATGTTACAATCATCCCCCTAAGGATTCGACGTCCCCGTCGAATGCCAGACCAGCTTACCCTTTCGGGACACTTATTCCAGGATCCGCCTCTCTTCAACACGTTTGTGTGGCCCCGTGCCGTACATGTGTATGCCATGCCGTGTCCACGACGGGTCCACGCACATGCACACAACATGCCCGCGCAGTTGTCCCCACGTGCCCGTGAAACCCCGAGAGTCGGCTCTGATACCAAATATAACGTCCAGTCCCGACATACATGGCCCCGGGCCACTCTTCCTAGGAGTGGTCCGACCCGCGTAGCAACCCGCTTGAACTTTCGTTCTCGCTTCGTTCAAAACGGTTAACTGAAGGTTACTACGCGTCCCTGGCCCTGGTATTTAAGTTGATCTGGCGAATCCTGAGTTTCCAGTATGGTACTAAACCGGAATTTGGTCGGTCCGTTTTCGAGTGAACAGTGCTCGTCCTACAGCAACCCGAAGTTCAGATGCTACAGTAGCCGGCCCATTCTGCTACAGTACCACCGGCCCACAACTGGATTGGATTGGGCCCACTTTGGCCCATTAGGATGTTACATCTCACAACAATCAGCCGGAACAGTATTTTTCAGTCCTGCTGAACAGGCCCTACATTAGTCAAGTTACAAGATCATGGTTTTAGTTGAGCACTAGCATCGTACTATCTAATGCAATACCCTATAGGTATTAAGGCACAAGGTAATAAAGTACTAGAAAATCCTTAGTGGTAGTCAAGGTAGACACATGCAGTATGAGTTAAATGATTAAAGATGTATAGGACAATAAAGAAGATCCTATGCTATACTCGCCTTAAAACATCGATCCTTCAGTAAGCTTTAATCTTCAACGTTCTTCTTCTTCTTCTTAATCACCACGTATATCTCACCGACTAGACATAACCGTAGAACATCACACAAACATCCATACACATACATGCATAGCATACAATTACATCTACATTAGAACAATACACAAATCATAGAAAAATAAGTAAAAGGGTTTGAAACACGATTCTACGCATTGCTACTAACACACAGTCGCGAGAGACACGCTAATCGGAGCTATAGTTTGAGAGAAACGGCTACCGAAAGATCCATTCATAAGAGAAAATATAAAACTATAAGCTTCATATGTCTTAACTATATAAAAGCTTATATAAATTGAATTAAGTCAAATTTAGATTTGAATTATAAAACTAAAGTAAAACAAATCATGTCTTATTTATAAAATTCAGTTGCATAATATTTATCCAAATTAGAGTTTAAACCATGGAATTTTAGAAATAGTGACATGATAAACATTGTTACTAACGCGTAGATCTCGTTGTAATGAATCTAGCGCAACTTGAATAGGTCAAATCAGAGCTAAAACGTAGAAGATATGAATTAAACAAGATTTCCTTTAATAAAATAATAGATTCAATCTAACCTCGAATTTGAAAAGTTGAAAACATACCTAACAGTAGTATGAACATGTAGATTATGAAATTATGAGCCTAGCGCAAGTTGAACGGATCAAATCGAAGTTAAAACGGAGAAGATATGGCCTAATGAAGATAGTGGTAATTTTGTAAATAGATGAAACTTGATTTTCGAATTTAGAATAAATAAAATCGGATTTTTAACCGGCCAAGGACTACGGGCACTATTTAAAGAAAAGGCAGGGGCCCTTTTGAAAGAAACCAGAGATGGCGGGTTGAGATCCAAATAATTATAAGGGTCTTTTTGCAAAAACGACAGGCGAAGGGGTACGGGCTAATCTGAGCCATTAGATCTAATTTGGACAACTCGGATTAGACGAGAGGGAGAGAGAGAGGGCGCCGGCGGCGAGCTTAGACGGCAGCACCATTGCCGGACTCGGCTGTCCTTGCCGGAGTTCGTCGTTACGACGATTTCGGCCGTCACCGGACACGGGAATAGCATGGGAAGGTATATGGAAGCACGGCGAACTCAACTAGGGGTCGGGGAAGGCCGCGGCGGCATGATGCTGATGTGGTGCTCGAAGTAGTGGCTCGAGCTCGCCGACGAAGCTTTGACGATGCGGAGAGAAGGACACAGAGCGATAGAGAAGGCGTACGCGGCACCTGCGGGTTGCTTACCTTCACTCGAAGCTCAGGGACGCAGTTTGCGGATGAGAGAGAAACAAGAGAAGCCAAGCAAACCGACGGCGGCAGCGTGGTGGCTCTAGGGTTCTTGTGGCGACGCTGCTGGCTCAAATCGGGTGGCGGCTAGCTTCTAGGATTTGGATAAGAGAGGCTCGGTCGGTGCAGCGGTGCTATTTATGGAGGCAGGAACTTGGAGCACACGGCAAGACGACGGGCGGCGGAGGCAACGCGGACTCCTCGGTGGCGCAAGTGAGTCCAAGGCAGTCACGAGGTAGGAGACGCGGTGACAAGCGGGCCTAGTTCGTCGGTGACTTCGGGGAGGCGGGAGGAGGCGCGATCACGGGTTTCTTGGGCCGAGAGGGAGCTAGGCTCATGGGAGAGGAGGAGGAGGCTGAGCTGCTGCACAAGCTTGTGAAACAAAGCCCGTGATGAGGAGCAAGCTCTTTGGGCCTCGGAGAGGGGAGAGAAGGTCGAGCGGGCCAGATGCCGGGTAGGGAGGGGAAAAATAAAGAATTTCTTTTCTATTTCATTTTCCCATTTCAAAACCACATTCAAATATGAACTAAATCAGGTTTGAATAGAATTTCAAATACACTTTTCAATTCAAACAAAAATAAGCAATTTTAGTAAGTTTTCCAAAAATAATTTTTACAACTTTTTAAATTCTTTTATTTTCTTATTTTCTTTTCTTTTATTTCAAAGCCATTTTCAAATTCATTTTTCAAAGCATTTTAAATTCATTTTGAATTTTGGATTCAACCACTCATTGCAATAAATCAAATGCGCCGACATGTATGCACATCCATGTTGCTACTCCTTATGATGAATTTTAATATAATGAAAAATATTATTTTTCCTATATTTTATGCGCACAAAATTCGTAAATAAATCATTTTAAACCTATTTTCAAAAGTTCGAATTTTAGGGTGTTACACCGGGTAACGGGCCCCTGTATGCAGGCGGGGCATGGGGTTCGAGGGATATCTCGGGCTGGGTGAGAAGTCCTCTACCTTAAGCTAAAATAGCACAGGGCCTGAGTTTTTTTTTTGTTTATAGAGGAGAGAATTATCTATTTAGCACTGAAATAAACCGGTCTTCCTTCTAAGGCACTCCAAAAATTGAAGTTTCTTATTTAGCACAAGTTAAAATTCCTTTCGCTATATGACATTATCGTCCATTTTCTCCACTAACAGTGTTAAGTGGATGCCAAAATGACCTATATGCTCCTCTATGTATCAGAACTATGCTCCACCTTAGAAAAATCGTATGTTTTTTCATACCACCCCAGATGAAAAGGATTTTTATGTAGCACTCAATGAGATCTATAACTTTCTAATTTTGAGGTTTTTCGTTTGAGATCGTTAAGATGCTCGAAAAAATAATATAAACTTATCTAGCACTATGTTGAAACTTTATATTATTTTTAAGCATCGTAACGATCTTAAATAAAAAATCTTAAAATTGGAAAGATGTAGATCTCATCGAGTGCCACAAGTTTCATATGGAAATCATCTTCATCCAAGGTGGTACGAAAAAAGATACAAATTTTATAAAATTACTATTCGAGGTGCCACAAGTACTGTTCACTTGCCCCAAACTTACTATCCGTGTTTATAGAAGTTACAATAGCGTGTGTTCAATCATGATATAGTCCAAGTACAAGATGTATCAGAACAATGTTGTAATACACGGATATATTGGCTAGTCTATAGTAGGTAGAAAACTTTATCGCAGCTTCTAAATGTAAGGGAGCGGAAGCTGTAAAAAAATCGATACGGAGGTAAAAGTGAAACGAGGTAAAGCCAGTATATAATGCATGGTGCGCATACGTGCATGATACAAAATGAAATCCGACAGGGGACCCACCTGGGGTCTCACATGGATCGGAATCGCAGCAGCAGCGGATCGCATGGAATCCAATGCGGAAACACCCATTATTAATAAAAACAAACATCTCATGATACCAAATAAAAGATACATATACATATATAATATATATAGAGTGCAGCCTGAGAAAGCGACCCGTATACTTGACCTCGATCTGCTGCTGCTGCTCTCTCTCTCTCTCTCTTTCTCACTGTTGTTATTAGTTGGATCCAATCCTAGCTTCAATAATTCACAGCTTGCATGAAACAATAAATATTGTATAGGAAATGAAATGTCAACTCGACTGACGGCTCATGCTCAGATCTACATCTAGTATGCATGCTCTGCCTGCTATGCATGGGATTGATTGTCCGTGCATCTTACATTGCACCCTTGTAATTGCGAGCACCTGTAACAAATATACACAGTGTTTTGTTACTATGAAGAAAATAACTTAAGGAAACAGCTTACTCTAGTTATTAATCAAAGGTCTTGTGATAGAAGGCCAATGTTTTGTTTGATAGGGAGTAGAGTTCATCTACAAGATAAGTTGCTTGTTACAAGAAGAATACATTTCTAGCATATACGTATCAAGAGGTAGATCTGTCTGTGTACATGCCGTGTTGTCGGTTGTCACACCAGGAACAGGCAGGCCCATCCGCGCAAAAACCTGAGACACACAGGGGCGCATCTGCAAAACAGGATGTATTCACCTTTCTCGCTTTACCCTTTGATGTGTTTGACTGTGCAGTGTTCACGGAATCCGAGTAAAATAAAAGAGAAGAGGAAGGCTTGACCGTGGACCGTCGTCAATGGAAAATGGATGATGGATACGGGTTTCCAAGACATGCAGGTGATTTCCCAGTTCCGTAAAGTTCCGTAGGTTATGAGACTATCTCCGACCACAACAATTAAAATATAAGACATATTTAACATTTGAGTAATGCTACAGTCAAAAGGTTCGATACTCATTCGACGTCTTCTCCAACAACAGATCCAAAAAAAAATTATTTTTGCAAATGAGTTTTCAGGAGAAATGATACTCGTATTTAGATTATACCTCTCAGGCAACTTAAAATGAGTCTTCCGTATATATACTCTGTTGAAGACTAATTTTAGGTCGTGGGAGAGAAGAGAAGCCGGCATGAACTGTAGTTGATTTGTCTGCGGCCGACTAATGCATCATCTATGGCGCTTCCTTTTCTGCAATTTACCTTTTGCCCTGGCTTTGGTCGACAAACGGGATAATTGCTCATGCCACCGGCAGGGGGTTATATTTACCGTACCACCCGAATGCCCCGGAGGACGGTGCCGCCACCTTTTGCGCTGGGTCCCTCGTTCCTAATATAAGCTGGACAGGTGGTAGCCACAAGCTAAGTGAGACATTGAGGTTCGCTTCAATTTATCCGCTTGGCTTATTATAAATCAATAAATAGTACTTTTTTCGCGGAGTGAAGGGTAGCTAGCTTCTTCCATCGATCTTTTTGTTTTCATCATGCTTTGTTAGAGGAAACGACTTGTTAATAAGTTAATTATACTAGTGTGTGTATATATATATATATATATATATATATATATATATATATATATATATATATATATATATATATATATATATATATATATATATATATATATATATATAAACGGACTCTTTGACACGTTGGCCATCGTCCATCGACAGAGATAACGGTACTGCGATACTTCTTCCGACATACTAGTATCAGATACTTGTGTTCTGACAGACATGGCACAATACGGCCTCCCTCTAAAGATATGTATGGTATTTGATTTTCGAATAGCTCCTGAAGCTGTTTTTGAACAAGGCCATCCAAATGGGTTAGGAAGATGCCACTTCTCGTATGAAGCCCCGAATTTCGTGCTCTCTAAAGCGGCAGGCGGAAGGAGACCGCTGGAATTGCTTCCAATTTGGTTTGGTGTGAGAGAAAAATATCGTTTAACTTATAAGCCACGATCGTATCACGATCGTTTACGGCCGCTTAGAACAGATTGTACGTTCACCTGGCTCCATCTCATATGCTTGCGAGCCTAGGCAAAAATGCCCCTCCTCCATGTGCGTAAGCAACAAGTGCGCTGACGGCAGATCGGAGCTGAGGAGGAGCATCGTCGTCGGGGCTCCATCGGCGCGGATCTGGTGGAGTGCAAGGCAGGGGCTGCTGGGACGTGACACCGTCGGGACTATGGAGGCTTTGCCGCCGAGGCTCCATCGGGGCAGATCTGGTGGAGTCGAGGCAGGGCCACACGGGGCCACTGGGGCGCGGTGCTTGAGGAAGGTTCAGGGCGGAAGTAACACTGGAGTACTGGTCGGAACCACGACAGAAGGAAGACATTTGGAATGTCCGAGCGGATAAGGGATAAAGCATATATAAGAAAAGGAAGGAAGAAAATAAAAAAGGAAAGGAAAAAGATAAGGGTGTACTCCCTCCGTCCCGTTAAGATTGTCGCTCGGGAAGCGGGATTGTGAGGGGGGCACGGTTTTCCAACGACAAACTCAATGGGACGGAGGGAGTATATATTATGGACATTTCACCTTTTTATTTACCTGTTTTATCAAACATTATACCAAAATAGTTTCTAACTCCACCAGTAAAGCTGCTCATGGAGCTAAAAATACTCCGCGAGTGAAGCAGAGTTGTAACAAATAACACGCCCCGACAGGACGTGTGTGCTTAAGGGAATATAGAGGATGATAATCAATTATAAGACGACAGAATGTGAAAGTGTGCGACTCTTGGTGTGTGTTGTTTGTGTGATGATGCCCATGGATTACCTACTACCCACCGTCGTCGGCCGTCCCGTGGAAGTCAATGCAAAGCACGCACGCTAATATAATCCGTGTCTCGTGCATGCATCATGCTTGCCTGTCCTCCGCCGGCCGCGCCGGGGCGGTGGGCGGTGCACGCTGGTCGCTGGTTTCGTTCGTTTGGCTTGCCAAAGCCGCCACCCGCACCGCGCGTTACGTCCCACTACCTGCAGCTAGCTCCATCCTTGTGCATGCATTGCAAGAAGCAGCAGCCAGCAGCTAGCTAGCTACTAGCTATAGCCAGCGTACGTGGAAAGCAACGACGCACGGAGGAGGAGAAGGAGATGGCCGAAACGATCCAAGAGAGCTAGCGCGATCGAAGAAGAACGTTGGCGCCTTGCCGTCGGCCGTCGGGCTGCATGCATGTAGAAGTGCAGATGTGTCATGTGTGTGCGCATGCTGCAACTGCAATGCACACGGCCCCAAGACGTACGTTCTTCTCCCGTCGGCCCAAACAATCCCTTGCGGCACGGCAGCCAGGTCAGGGAACGTGGAGCTCTCCTGAAGTGGTGCAGTACAGTTCAGTGAGGTTCACTGCTGCTGCTGGCTACTTGCATGCTGCATTGGTTGCTTTCCTTCAGAGCTAGCGATCTCGTGCATGCTGTGACCTTCATAAATATATTCGAGCTTTAATTTAACTTGGCACGGGGTACACGGAGCCTGCCTGCCTGCCCGCCCTGCATTACACACACGACTTAATGTACTTGCAATTGGAAGTGAAAGGGATACACGCATACACATATATGCATGTTTTGTCACACAAGTCAATCGCCGTTAGCCCGTTAATATGATGTGCCTGTTCTGCCTGCCTGCCTGCCAATAAGCAAGGAACACTTTACATCGCCTAGCTACTACTCCTGCAGATCCCTGTTGCCGCATATATGCATGCATCACCATACATACATGCTGCATGCAGATAGCAGGCGCCGGCAGATGCACAATGGCAATGGGCAATGGCAGATTGACAGAGACCAGCAGCAGAGCCAGGAACGAGCCATCTCCGCCATTACTGCGGCGAAAGCTCCTCGCCTCCTCCCATGCCCGTGCGTGGCCGGCGGGGGCAGCTGCAGCATCGTCCATCGATCGCACTCGCACTACCCAGTCAGTACCCAACCAATGCATGCAACAAAGCAAGCGACAGCAGGCACGACGGGCGCTGTAAATACGACCTCAATATATATCTCGTCCATCTGCCACGCGCCCCGCGCCATTAATGGCGTCAGCTGGCCATCCATCCACGCCATCGCACTGGCGCGGTAGTCCCAGTCCCGTCGCCGCCGCGCCTTCACGTGCTCCCCGCCCCCGCTGCCGGCGCCGCTCTCGCCGGGACCAGCCGACGCCCCGACGGCGACGCGAACCGGCCGGCGCCGCTGCACTGCATCGTTTTCGCCCACGTGACGCCCCCAAACTTTCGCCGTCGGGAACCATACCAATGCCATCGAGTAGATAGTCGACATTTTTGTTTTGTTTTGGTACAGTCGCCGATAGATGTACAAGTATATGATGGTGGTGTGGACTGCAGTGCAACTGACCCGATGGAGACCTGTGGCCTGCCCTGCCCTGCCTACGATCCTAGGATATCACGGACGCTAGACTGGTGATCATGCGTTGCATGCAGCATGCACGGAGGATGGGTCGCTGCATCAACCAACGAATTAACGAATAACCTACTGGCGTATATGAAAGAGAAGAGACTACTAGCGTGTAATGTGTTTCACGGACTCTTGTCACTGTTCATCACCTAATCCACCTAGGAATATAGCTGTTCCTTCCTGCTTTATATCACATCGTCCGCTCATGTACTTGCCACTCCCACAGGGCATCAACAGCGACTTTCCTCGTAGGAGTACGAGCCAAGAGTGTCTCCTACCATTACAATGTACAAAAGGTCTTTTCTTAGAAATATGCCCACCAATTGTTCAGAAAATTTAGCACAGCGAGATAACCTTACCTAACATAGAACTTGTGACAGGATCAGTAACTAGATTTTTTTTCTGAAAAAAAAAACAATGAAACTGAAACACCCCCACCAACCAAGGCTTTTGTTGTATACACTCAAAATACAACACGCTCACTGCATAACAGCGCAAAACAACTGAGCAGCAAAATTTCAGAGTCCCTCGGCTCGGCGCTGAGGAAGCCCTTACACAGATTCCATTCCACTGGTTACAACTTTCACAATACAGCGGGCAAGCTCTCTCTCTCTCTTCCTGCCTGAGAAAACAGCCGGGCTATTTTCAGACAGACGAAAAGCAAGGCTGTGCAGGATCAGGAATTCCATCCATCCATCCATCCATCGACAATTGTTCATTTGCCCCTCGCTTAAGCTAAGCTGCTGCTTCCTTGAATATACGGGGGAGGACTTCATGGATGCCGATGTCCAGGGCCTCAGGGCTCCTGCATGCACGAGCAATAAAGAGGGGCGCATTGTACAGCAGTCAGTATATCCACTGTCCTAACTCTTGTGACTACCATAAAGAGGAGGACGGACGCCGAGGTTTTGATAGGGGGCACGGCTGCCTATCCAACAGGTTAGGAAAGCCGGAAAGCAAACCAGAATGCGTGGATGATGAAGGGGGCGTGTAAACTGTAAAGTACAGGGCGGTGCAACGGATGGTGCATCTAAGGTCAGAGAAAGCGGAGGGCGTCACAGGACAACGGATAACGCAAACAGCTGGTACACATCTCAGCAAAGGTGGATGGTTGGTGGCTGAAGGATGCCAGGTTTGTCATTTCTGTTTTCCATTTGACAATTACAGGCACAATTCACTTGTGGTTAACTAGCATCGACAAACAAACTGGTGGTCGTATTCTAGTAAGCATGATCGTCTGAACATAGCATCAAGGTGAACAGTACAGCAGCGCAAAGACAGACAGCTATGGAGAGGATTCTTCAGACTTCAGCAACATTTTAACCATTGACATTTTTGCAAGACACTGATTTTGGAAGTTGAGACTAATTCTGAATTGACTACTTTAGAACTGTCAGGTACCAAAGTAATGCAGAGAGAGAGAGAGATTTACCTGCACAATGTTCGTCCCTTCTCTTTTGTGCTAGGCACAAACCATATCTTCCTCAGAGATGGTGATTCAAATTGTACAAAGAACCCGTCACTCTGGTCAAGCTTCCACTTTCTGGATCCTTGCCCTTTCCAGACCTGTATGTAATACAACATGTTAGCCTTCCTCTTCAATCTAGTACACACACAATACAATCTAAAGTGTCAACACTGACAATGCTCAACACCAACTTGTCATGAAAAGCAACAAAAAGTGCAAAGCAAGCAGCAACTAATTATAGGAAAACATAGTTCAACAAAAAGAGCAGGAGTAGGTGAGTTGAACCTGTGGGTAGGAAATGATGCTCTTAGGTGACACCATACAAGCAGCCTTCGCAAAAGAATTCTCGGCATATTGCCGCAAATATGTGAAGCAGTCTGCATGAGTGTTGGGGAACTCAAATGCCTAAGTGGGAGAACAAAACAGTAAAGCATTAAGCTCTTGATATATAGGTTGTTCATATACAAATTTGGAGTGGAACAAATAACATAAAATTCATCAACAAATAGAAAATTAGAACAAAAACATATATACACACTAAATTTCATTTGTTTGTACAATACATAATTTTAAGTCAACTTTGTCAAGTTGCAAAATGAAGTACTCTGCAGCAGCATAGTACCTTGTCAATGTTAACTACTGGGGCATATTTTTCAGTATCAGTCTTCTGATCGAGAAGAAAATTGACCCTTGGATCTACATTTCCTGTGTCATGCCAAACCTTTATTGCTGATTCTATCACATTAACAATGAAAGAAAAGATACTCTGCCCTGTTTCTGCATCTCCATACTTTGCAGCCTGAAAAAAAAAATACACGGAGATTAACACATAAATGACGAAAGATATCTCATCTAAAACAGTCTCTTTTCTCCGTTATTCCTGCAACACTCAAACTGGTAGCATAAAAATGGACTTCACGAACCTGATATAGTCTAGAAGGTGCATCAGAATACACACTTACATTTTATAAAGAATATCCCCTTGATTAAAGGGTTACCTATAATCCTATATTGTCATGATGAAAGAAAACCAAGATATGGTAGTCTAGAAGGATGCTGAATATAGCTTCTCGACTTCTTGTCACGGCAGTTTCATACACAGTACCATTGAACATTAAAAGAAGTAAAACTTGTATTCATAAGTCACAACAATAAAACTCACCAACTCAGTCTTCAGTGATTCTAAGTTCTTTGCAACGTCAACATTTGAACGCATGTTCTCTACATCAAGGGCTCGCTTCTTTTCCCTGGCCAACTGAGAAAGCCTCTTGATTTTTCTTGAGACTTCTGTATTTTGTGAATTGTGCTGCAAAGCTATCTGAAATGCAGCTATTGCCTACACCAGGGAAAAAGTAAACTACAAATCAGATAAATCTCCATTTACTGGAGGGAAAACATCAAAGAAATTGTTTGTATAGATATTGCCTCGGATGCTAGAGTGAAAAAGGGTATGAAGTGTCACTTAAACAATTTAGCCAGAAATACAAGAATTATACTTGGGAAGATGAAACCAGGAGCAAGAAAGGAAGGCCGTGGTTCAGTTACAAAATAAAACCCCAAATTAGGCATCAACACAGGTCAAGGTTATTTGGTAGCAGCAAAAAAACAGTAGCCAATTGACGGAAGTGAGGGGTAGAAACAATGTTTATACTGTAACAGCATAAAGTAACAAACTGAAGCAAGGTATAGGACAGGCGTTCATCCATTTTTTTTTCATTACAATGAGCATCACTAAGTCATCTAAGCTCCATTTGCTGAACTTTGCAGCTAACAAATGCAATCCATATGCAAAGCATTCAAATTTTCTTGATTTGCTAGGACATGGCAGACTTAGTCCAAGTTTATGAAGCAGACGAAGGAGAAGATTGCATAAAATCCCTCACTATATCAAAGTAACAAGGATCTTTCTTTTTAGTCTCACCTCTTCATAGCGCTCCATTGCCTCCAAAACACAACCTTTCCTGAAATGACCCTATATCACAACACGGAACAGGATGTGAAATCTGACAACTGAGTAAGTGGTAAACTCAAAATCAGAGAGCACTTTGACAAATTATATACCTTCTCCCACTGTGGCTTCAGCTTGACTGTTGTCTCTGCATCAGCAAGTGCTTTGCTAAGCTTAACCAACTGCAGGAATGCTGCAGCTCGGTTGCTGGCAGGGATTTAAATGAAAAAACATAAATCAGCATTATAAGAGCTTGTCAACAAAAGAAGTATGATATAGATAGTCGCTGGCTGTTCTAGTAAGGTACAAAGAAAGCAATTCAAGTTTGCAACTGTTTTACCATCTCCTGAATAAAACACACGGCTGGAAGCTCCCCTAATGCTAATTCAAAAACAAACACTTTCTACAGTTTCACTACCCATACTATTATTGGGAACTTTATGGTTCCGGCGTTCCCCTGTATGTAGTTTCTTTAGGCCTCGTTTGGATTGAAGGAAGAACATAGGAAACTTACACGAAACCCATTCCAAACGAACCATCTTCTCTCTCATGGTTTGGAACAAAGGAAGCGCTAGAAACTTTCCAAAGGAACCGCAACTACACCTGTACTTTTTGAGGGAATCAGAAAATGAGCTCTGAGCTCATTGGAAACTTTCCTATGGCCGTTCACTGTCTCTCTCGCATAGTCGCTTGCTAACCATACTTAACTGATGGAACACTTGAATGAATGAGCTGTTTACTTACGGTGAATGGTTGGATATGAAGTTAATATACACAGGATCAGAGGCCCATATGTAACACTCGTAGACTATTAAATGCCACAAGTAATTATAAAGCACAATTATGATGATCCACTATTATTAGAGATGCTAATATTAGTGTATTACTCTCATGTTTTTTACTCCTATGTCATGGGTTCCTGCGTTCCAAACACCACTTTTCGTCTTCTTCCTCCATTTTATATTCCTCTGTTCTGCAATCTCATTTGTATTCCTTTCCTCTGTTTTTATACATTCCTTTGTTTTCTATTCCCCCATTCCAAACAGGCCCTTAATCATTCGTATAAATCTTCATTTCACAAAGGATGCTGTAAAAAGTTTTGGGTTTAGAATACCAAGTTATGTGCACAGACCATATCATAAATGAACTGGGCATACAAAGGAAGAACTCTTTCAATGCTTATTTAGAACTTTCAAGTCAGCTAGCATTACAACTATGGTATCACAAACAAGAAAAGAATCCACAGTTTTTGTCGCATATTTTAATTTATTCTGGCGGTACATATATAAATGTCAGCTCTACACAAAGAACAGACTAAGCCATTTGTAACGGTAGGTGTTTTTTCTTTCCTTTCCTGTTAGGGAATATTAATTGTATTTGCATCCAAAAGTAACGCCTCTCTCGTCAGCTACAAAGGAATAATTTGAGATCACTGGGTTTTATCCGTATAGTAACGACAAAATGGCATCCCAGATACTCGCCCATTCGGCCGTGTCGTTACATGACCAGATCTTTGAGTTGCAGTATTGTAGACACCCATTGGACATCATCAACAAGTAACGTCAAATCATCAGATTCAGGATATTATGTCACAGGAATATGCCTAGATTCAGAATCTTCGAGCACTAGAAGCATAAACCTAATCTACAATAGCATCCAAACCATAAACGGAATCTTTCAGCGGCTTAATTTGCATCTTTAACAGGCTGAAAGAAGCCGACAAATCATCACACCATATTCGCAACAATCGCTGTGTCGCGGCAAATCAACCACAAACACTCAATCTCACTAACAGAGCCTCCCCTCCCCTCGCCGCCCCCTCCCCCGCCCCAAAACACATACAAAATCCGCAATCCCCACAACCGTTGTATACTCAAACCGCAGGACTCAAACACTAATCAGTGATCACGCACACGGCGGGGGTGCGCGGTTCTTCGTCTCCCACCCCACGCGTATCTGACACACCCACGCCGCAGCTCTCCGTCGCTTCCCCCAAACGCAGGATGGGCGCACGCGCAGCTAGGGTTTCTACCACCGGCACGGCCGAGAAGGAAGAGGAGTGGGGCGCAGCGGAAGGAACCTGTAGAGGGTGGCGTTGTCGGGGTCGAGCTTGATGGCCTGCGTGTAGAGCGCGGCGGCCTTGAGGTAGCTCCCCGCCTTGAACTGCTCATTCCCCTGGTCCTTGAGCGCCGCCGCCGCCTCAGGAGGCCCTCCTTCTCCTCCGCCGTCCGCCATCGCCGCCGCCGCCGCCGCCAGGTGGGTCCGCAGGGGTTAGGGTTTTGTGGTCCGCGAGCTCCCCCGATCGTTTTCGTTTCCTTCTTTTTTCGCGGTTTTTCTTTCTCCCTGCTTTCTGCAGGCAGGATCGAGAAAAAGCACGTGCGCGGCACCGGATCCATACGGGGCCAAGGGTGATTTGGTCATTTCATGTACGGCATTCTAAATGCTGCTAGCTAGAGCCGATCAGCCGAATGCAATGATGCAGGGTTTGATGCCCATTTTTTTTTATTATGTGATTAACATTCATCCAATTCCGTTTGTAAACGGATGAAATCTCTCGTGGCAGCGCTAGGTAGAGTGAGACTAGGATAAAAACGTGTTCGAACGTAGTTACTAGTTGAGGCTAAAAATTAGCTAGAATTGTCTAGTTAGTTGGTCAATAACTAGTTGGCGGCTTTGCTAGGAAGATAGCTCAACTATTAAGTGCTATTTGTTTGGGGCCAAAAGGTCCGTTATCGGTTCACAGCGCTAATAAGTTCCTTTGCTGCCGTTTGGTTGGACCGAGCTGCAATCGATCACACCGCGAATGGATACCAGCCCATGCAGTTTCATTACCGGTCACCACCGAGCGCTATCAGCTCCCCATTGGCATCCAAGAAAGCCAGCCAAACAAATCATGTATTCTCTTGAACTGTAACACATCCCACCGTTACTCATTTACATTAACGTTGCTATTCCAACTGCCGATCCAAACAGGACTTATTGTTTACGGCCCCGTTCGCTTAGAGGAATCTGGAGGAATCAGTGAAAGAAACTATCCGTAAACAGTAAAATTTCTCCATGAACAGTTATTCCTCCGTACCAGCCGAATGAGGCCTATATACGCTAGAACTAATTTTATTAGCTAACGTTTAGCTAACTAACAATTAGAGATTTTAAATCTACCTATTTTAGATATATAAAAGAAAAGGATAAAAAGAATATGTAGTGGTCTAGATTAGTCTCCGTTGATTATCTATTTAGAACCACACGAAATATACACATTCATATACTAGTTCATACCCACTAAGCAATTAGGTCCTGAATAGTATCCTGCATGAGGCTGAGCCAGACTCCCAAGATTCAACATCTTTACGCATTAGATGCGTATTTGGTTGCTCAGCCTAGCTTGTGTGGTGCAAGCTGTGTTTGTTTGAATGACTGCATCTCTAGCTCAGCTTGTCTCAGATGATGCAAAATGGCAAAAATGTTTGCTGCGATAGGCATTCATGTCGTGCCACCTCCTATTCCCGTTAATATACAATTAGAACCCGAGCATTAATTCTCATAATACGAATACCCGAGAGGGTGGTGGGGCGGTGTCTGCTCCATCTCTGTGGGCTGGCAGGAAACGAAACGGTGTATGGTTTCGGCCCAAGACAAATGATGGGTGGGCCTTGAAATGAGTTTACACGCTAGCGCGCTGTGGCCGAGCACACCAAAGGAAAAAGAGGCTCCACTCAATCTCCTACGATTAAAAAAAACAAAGCGTGAATATTTTTTGGTGCGACATTTATTTTGGTTCGTTCGTCTGCCCACGCCTGAAAGAAAATAATAATCATACGTGGAAGAAAACAATCATGCGGTGCCCCTCTCTCACTCGGTCAGATATCTTTCATTTCCACGTAAACCGGATCATATGGTATTGTTTATAATTTGGAGGGTATTAACTTTAGGCGGGTGCATAGTAGGCCACCTAGCTTTATTCTTGCAACTTCTACCTCTTTATGTGTTAGTCTTTGCTAATGGTATAATTTGTTCACAAAGCTCAAGCAAGACAATTGGCAAAGATCAAGTAAGACGACTCAATGAGGTTGGCCCTTAATTTTAGTATTTCCAGCATGCATACCTGAAATTAAAAAGTGGTTGCTCCATGAGAACATCAGTGGTGCCAAATAAAAAGATGTGCAGGTTATACATGGTGAGACTGGTGAACCTTCTGTAATTTTCTAAACGAATATTCCCACCATTAGTATATAGGTCCATTCCCATGCGTTTCTTCATGCTCCCATTAGCATATAATATAAAAGTATTGTTGTGCTCATCACGACTTCCTGTTGACTACTCCCATTAGCATATACTTCCTCTGCCCTAAAATATAAGTCGTTATGGGATGCGTGCAGGTCAAACTTTCTCAACTTTGACTAGGTTTGTAAAAAATATGTGCAACATTTATATCTTTAAATAAGTTTATTATGAAAATATATTCAATGGTCTATGTAATGATACTAATTATGTATTATAAATATTAATATTCTTATATATATAATTGGTCGAAGTTAAAAAATGTTGACTTCTCAGAAAGCGATAATGAATTCTATTTTGGGACACAAGGAGTATATGAAAGCAGTGTTGAAAATATTTTAACAATCAAGTTCGTCTCTGTCTGATTGGTAAGCTTAGACATCATAATGGCATAAAAAATTTCGACTCTCATGGACACCCTCATGGATCAGTGCAAAGCATCCTAATCCTACAGCATACACAAATAGCAACCTTAAAATTATGATATTTTCAAAGGGTGGACAATAAAGACTGTCTTAGACGTTCTGCTATTAGAGTATATATGTGCAGACACATATGCATAGTGGTGCAAGTGAGCAGCCAGCAGGAGTCGGGAGTTAGGGGGTGTTTGGATCCCAGACTAAACTTTATTCTCTGTCACGTTGAATTTTTAGATATCAATTAGGAGGACTAAACATGCGCTAATTATAAAACTAATTACATAAGTTGTGGCTAATTCGCTTGCCAGCGCCGTGTACAGAATGGTATGGAGATGTGGTGGAACTTATTCGTGGATTTGTTGGCGCAGGAAAGAAATAGATATCGGAAATCTCTTCCTGCTGGTATAAAAAATGATCTTAGCCGCATCACGGAAAGATCTACACAGTAAAGTTTGTGAGCCTACGACGCCACGCTCTCTGTGACTATGTAAATTTCATGAACTTAGCTTTTTAGATTAAATGTCACTTTAACGTCGGTCATATACTTTTATAGTATTGTTATCTTATCGTGCGATCCGTGTGTTTTTAGTATAAAAGTTTAGCTATCCCATAGCAACGCACGGGCACGAACCTATTTGTATATATACTCAAACCTATGTGTACATGATTATATAAAGATGCAGCGAAACTTATTCATGGATTTATTGGCGCACGAAAGAAATGGATATCGTAGAATTCTTTTTGTCGATATAAAATATTATCTTAGCCGTATCACAAAAAAGTCTATACAGTAGAGTTTGTGAGCCTGCGACGTCGCGCTCTCCGTGACTGTATTAATTTCACGAACTTTGCTTTTTGAATTAAATATCACTTTGACGTCGGTATTTAATTTAACAGTATTGTTATCTTATCGTGCGATCCGTGTGTTTTTAATATAAAAGATTTACTACCTAGTCAAGAAAAAGAAGAAGGGAAAAGAGGCTATACCAATCAATGATTTGACACCACCGCGTGGCAAGCACGGAGAGCACCTTAAAAAAACCCAATGATTTGACCCAAATACCAGTGTTTACCGGCCAATGCTCCAACAATAAATCTAAATAAATGTACTGACTGATATTGAGTTGCTATAAGCTGCTATACTGACCGATGATATGTTAGAAATTTATAGCGATAAATAGTTCATAAGTGATCCTCTAGTTTTACCAACCGTTTCTTCTATTATAGATGCAACGTTCATTTGTTCCTGGTGTGGAGGTGGTAGTGTCGTCCCCCACCCCTCATCATGCCTGCATGGGCGAGGCACGAGCAAGGTGGCCGTAGCATGCCGTCGGTCGGCCTGGCCCTACAAAGGGGCGTGTAGGCGCAGCCTCCCATGATCAGGCCTGGGCCTCAGTGGATCTGATCGTCTATTTGGCCATCTATAGTCATGTGACACGGAGTGACTCAAAGTCGACCCTTTGTTGTGACTCAATCCCTTGCCAGGGACATGCTAGTATGTCTATATAATTTAGCGATTTAATGATAGGGTTAGGGCATCCGTCCGCCTAGACGCCGTTTAATGGGCCTGCGGATCGGCCCAGGTAACCGGCCTATGGCCTCACCAACTTATGCAGAACATTTCCCCACTCACGTTTGTCGCAGCAGCTTCCACTGCTTCGTCCGTCCACAGCGGTCGCCTCCACTGCGCCATCCGCCTGCCACGGTCGTGACGCGGCCTTCGCCCGCGCCCACTCCGCCTCGCCGCCACGGCCATCCTCCGCTGTGCCCCATCCTGCACCGTGCCTGCTCTAATTCCACGCTGCGCCACCATCCCGCGTCACGCCCCATCTCACTTCGTCAGTCGCGACTATGGCGTCCATCGCGCTACCACCACCCCGATGCCACCAGGAGGAGGTCGCCACCGGCGTGCCTGCGTCTAGGTGCATGCTGGGCCGTTGTTCTCGACGTCCCCCTAACCCGAGCTTGCTGGCTACTGCAATTCCTCAATAGGGTAGGTCGTGGCTGTCGGTGATGCCGCGTTTTAAGTGTTTCAGACGTTTCAGACAAATGTTTCAAGTGTTTCATCTGTATGTTGCAAAAGTAGATCTGAGATGTTGTATATGTTGCAATGATAATACACGCATGTTGCAACCGTATATTTTGAGTGTTTTAGGTGTTTCAGACGTATGTTTCAAGTGTTTCATCTGAATATTGCATAAGTAGATCTAGATGTTGCATAACATGCATGTTGCAAGCGTTTGTTTCAAGTGTTTCATGTATTTCATACATATGTTACAAGTGTTTTATTTGGATGTTGCATATGTTTTACAATTGCTACACACGTGTTCTCAACTGTTTCAGGTGTTTATTGCAAGTGTTTCATACATATGTTGCAAGTATTTCAGCTGTTTCGGACATATATTGCAAGTGTTATATCTTGATGTTTTAAAAGTAGATCGGGATGCTGCACATGTTGCAATGTGCCCCACCTACCACAACCTCCTACTGTAGTTGCTGGGGAGTCTTGCATGCGCATGGGGAGTGGAGGGATGATGCAGCACTGCTCGGCGGCAGGGTGGCGGGAGTGGGAAGTGGAGGGAGATGGCGGCGGGGGCACAGGCGGTCCGCGCATGCGTGCGGGAAGGAGGGGAGCAGCGCAGGTGCAGCAGGGAAGTGTTTGGAGTGGCGGGGAGGGGAGGGGCGCCGGAAGCAGGAAGCGGCGCCTGCAGTCCCCCGTCTATGCGTGCAGCAGGCGGCGTTGGCGCGTCCGTCCGGACGTCCAGGCGCTAGTACTACCCATTATTCAGTCATGACATGACCAATGGTGTGATAAAAAGAACTATTTTATGAAAATTTAGGTTACATAAGCTATATTAAAATATTATATTTTCGTTACAAATTACAAAAATCGCTTGAGTCAGGCTAGGCTCATGAATCATGATTGATTGCTAACACAAGAAAACCTGTGAACCACACCAATCTAGAAACTTGACACCACCCACAAGAGAGAATATATATAATCCATGCTTATATAACTCAGCTAGCACACAAAAGAACACACATGCATGGTTTCCGGCGGCGAGAGCAAGATTAATTAAACATAGCGAACTATAGTACAATTATTATTAAGCAGGTAGACAGTCATGAGCACGGTAAGTGCGGTGAAGCCAGAGCCAGAAGGCGAGGAGGCCGGCGAGTGCCACGGCGAAAACGCAGGCCAAGGCGATAACTGCCCAAGCATGACCATAGAGGTAGACAGCCAGGGATATCAGCATCAGAGGACCGCAGCCAGCACCGGTGACGACGATGAGAGCATTGCGCACGCCGAGGGGCGCAAGCGGCAGGAACAGGTCCATGTAACTCACTATCACATCGCCCAACGCCACCTAGGGAGCCCACGGCAAGAGGACCAGCAGACGCCAGGGATCGCTGGCTACCCGGACGGTGTCGGCCCTGTAGACGACGTAGAGCATACCCATGGCCATGGCGAAGACAAACAGTGGCAGCAAGACTGCCCGTGCCCACAGACATCCACGCGGTCGCCCCACCTCCGCCATCGCCTCCCCGACCGTCGTTGATGACGAGAACATGATAGATGGCCGGGCACCGTACCCTTGCATGCAGCTAGCTTAAGTCTGCTCCTCGATTTGCGAATCGATTAATAAAGGATTTACAATTCGTGACTGTATACCTACTCTTATAGTATATTTGTAGTTGCATTGCATTGCAGTTCTATACTATTTCAAGTAGGTGCATACGTATGTTTTTTTAAAGGGAAAAGGAGAGAAGAGCAAGATTAGCAAGGTTCATATATATATATATATATATATATATATATATATATACACACACACACACACACACACACGGTATTTAATTACATTTCCTTTTCATGTGAACAATAAAGTACTTCCATATTATTAAAATTATATGCATTATGCATATATATTTTTCATCCAAACACAAGCCTCTTTATTTTTCACTTTATTTTTTTTATATATCCTAAATGTTGCGCCCGACTCTTTCCTTATTTGGCAAGCAGGTTTTGTTGATTTCCCAAAAATAGAATGTGCATGGTGGATTTTCTGCATGTTCACGTTGTAGTAAAGTTCTTTCTATATTCTCCAATCCTTGTCTGAAATTCTGAAAACTACTACTATGGTATCTATTCCAACAAAGTGGACCCAGTCCCAAAGTGCAATGATTTTTCTTATTTTATTACTATATAATCATCCATTAAACTTTGGGACTCGCTAAAATTTAGGTTAATAAAATTTAGCTTCCTTTCGGGCAACTATTGTTGCATATATTTTATATACTAAAATTATAGCTTTAGGGCATGTTTGGATCACGACTCGATTTATATAATCTGGACTATGCAGAGGATTATTATAATTAGGATAATGGATTATAATAATAAGAGTGTTTGGTCGATAGATTATGGTGATTGATTATGGTAGGTTAAAGTGAGAAATTCATACTTATTATCTTTTATAGTTTGGTAAATTGGACAATCAATTGGGGACAAGTTGGACTCTCAGCATCCATAATCTCCTATAACCTAATCTCACCTGGATTATCGGATTATGGTAATCAAGAGTTTTGGTTATAAGTTCCTTCTCTAAGACCTAATCTATTGTCGAGGGTGATCTTGAAAGAGCACATGAAGGATAGGGAGGGACCGAATTCCCTTTTTGAAAGAGCTGCTTGTACTCAAGCTTGAAGGTGGAGATCTTATAAAGGTTGCGGTAAGCAAGAAGCAAGCGGTATCTATTAATGACAATAGTCGAGTCATATAAAAGGTAGCCAAAAAGAAGCATCGAATCCATCAGGTTGTATGAAATGAAAGGAGACCCACATTCCACTTCTCCTTCCCCGCCCTCTAGAAATGGGGCGGGCCTCGTTCTTCTTGAGGATACCACCGTTCAAAAAGACTACACCTTCTCCCTAAAAATGGAAATCTGGTTTGGCAGTCACAAGGAAGATTGTGTACCCCAACTCAAAAAAAAGCATGCACGGGACTAGCCCATTGTCCGAGGACAAGAAAAAAGGCTGTATTTAGCCTTTTAAATGCGCGATCCCAATCGTGGACCATAACTCGTTAGTCAATATGGGCTTTATCTTAGGTTCCCCGTATAGGTATAAAACCCTTTTCCGATTAATGTTATTGAGGACCTAGGCGATTTTGACCCGCTTCTCGGCTCGCCGTTTCAAGGTGAAGATCTTCGTTAATCCTTTTTAGGATTTTTATTTTCGATATCTGTTGGCATGAGAGAATAACATTTTGATTAGTTCTCGCAAGAACGAAATGGATGGTGCTTGAGGTTCGTGGGGTCGGCGGGGTGTGGCTTGTGGATGGTTCGGACGCTGCATTTTCCTCCGATAAGTTGAGGTACTTTTGCCAACTCTTAGAGGCGGATCACGAAGCCGACCGGAAGAATTCATCCAATTTATGAGAGCGGATTCGCATCAAGAAGACCCCAAGAGAGAAAGAATCACCAAGGCGAGGCTCCTAGGGCAGCCCATCTTTCTCAAAAAGGAAGAGAGGGTGAGCCCCTGGAGAGAACCCCATTCTTTCAAGAAAGTTAGAATAGGGGTTTGGTCCATGGACGTTGAGTATGCATTTGTGTGTGAGTAGTAGTTTACAAGTAGTAGTTGGTAGCTTGACAAGGGATAGGCATAAGATATTTAAGGTTGGGTTTATACACGGTATATGTTTAATAGCCAAGATAAGCAGCTAGGTAAAGGTAAGTCGGTGGCGGGGGGTCTTCTTCGATAGTTAATCCGCTCTCATAAATTGGATGAATTCTTCCGGTCGGCTTCGGGATCGCCTCGAGAGTTGGCAAAAGTACCTCAACTTATCGGAGGAAAATGCCGATCCAACCATCCACAAGCCACACCCCCAAACCACGAACTCAAGCACCATCCATTTTGTTCTTGCGAGAACGAATCAAAAATGTTATTCGCTCATGCCAGCGTATACGAAAATCAAAAATCCTAAAAAGGATTAACGAAGATCGTGAAGCCAAACACACTCTTCTCTCTCTTTTCTTTTCACTACCAGTGTCCATTCTCCCTTGCTGCATGCCAAAACCCACTCTTCTCTCTCTCTTTTCTTTTCACTACCAGTGTCCATCCTCCCTTCTCTCTCTCTTTTCTTTTCACTACCAGTGTCCATCCTCCCTTTCTGCATGCCAAAACGCACTCTTCTCTCTCTTTTCTTTTCACTACCAGTGTCCATCCTCCCTTGCTGCATGATTCATTGCAATGGAAAGATAATTGATGTGATATTCACTACGGGAGACGCGTGCTTTGCCGAGTGCAATTGCACTCGGCAAAGAAGGCTTTGCACTCGGCAAAGAGTTGTCGGCATATCCCTTCACGGCAAAGGCTTCTTTGCCGAGTGCCGCATGTCGGGCACTCGGCAAAGGATTTCCCGAGTGCCATGATAGCACTCGGCAAAGAAAAGCCGCCGTGATGGCCAGGTCACGGTGACGGCCCCTTTGCCAAGTGCCACGCGTCGGCACTCGGCAAAGAAATGTGTTTTTTATTTTTTAAAAAAAATGCTTTGCCGAGTGCCTGCATCTGGCACTCGGCAAAGCTTGTTTTTTTGGAATTTCTTTGCCGAGTGCTGTAGGTAGGCACTCAGCAAAGCTGGGAAGCCCAGCGTCCCAGATTCCCAGCTTTGCCGAGTGTCATGGTCATGACACTCGGCAAAGAAGTGAAAAATTCAATTTTTTTTTGGTTTTTAGTCTTCCATCATTGCAAACAAGATATACATCATATATATATAACACAACTATATATCACACAAATATATATATAATACAAATGTATATCACAATCCACCACAAACACAAACATAGCATACAAGTATCACAATCTCGACTCCCAAGTCCAAAGTCCAAACACACAAGCATAGTTCACAAAGTTCACAAGTGTATTATATCACAACGGCTGCCATTTGAAGCTCACAACGACGGTCCGGGTTGGGATGGCCCAAAGTGCGATCCCGGTGACCCTCCGAGGTGGTTCGACGCCGCCCCCGATTGATGCTGCACAAAATAGAAGAGATTGCACGTGAGCAACAAGAGAAGAGATAAATATGCAAGATAAATATCCGCCACTACCACCACCACCACCACATCACCGCCATCACCAACACTTCACCACCACCACCACCACCACCACCACCACACCACCACCACCACCACATCACCATCATGACCACCACCACCACCACCATGAGCACCACAACACCGTGACCACCACCACCACCACCACACCACCACCACCACCATGACCACCACACCACCACCACCACCACCACTAGGTTTCACTAGGTTTCTCTAAGTTTCAGCATAGAAAGTAAAAATTCGTACTTATACTCACCGGGGTAGAATCAGGACGTTGTGGAGGTGGATCTAGAGCAAGCAGCGTCTGTGAGATCGCCAAACCTTGTTGCTGGCCAATTTGCTGCATGAACTTGATCATCTCGGCCATCTGCCGCTGATCTTGCTCCCGCTGGGCCTCCAAAGCCTGTAGCCTTTGCCGCTCGATCGCCCGCTTGGCCCGTAGTTCCTGCACCTGGGCCTACAACATTTGACCCTAATGTTTCAATAATACATAGGTAAGGTATGTAAAAGTCAAAGAACAACGAATGAAATAGGAATGCTTACCTGGAGTGCCGACACCGTGGTTGGCCGTTGGCGTATGGGCACGCTTGAGCTCGTGCTCGATGCTCAGAGCTGGTGGAGAGGAGTAGAGGCCGTGTCGAGGACGCCGTCGCCAATCTAGAACCGCCCATGCTTCTTGCCTTGTCCCACCCTCATCACGAGCTGAGGATCAAGGCGCTCCTCGGTTCTCGGATCGTAGCCCGGCCCATGGACTGACCTTGCCGCCTCCGTGTATGAAGAGAGGCGGGTGTGGACGCTAGAGTTGGTGTACGCCTCAGCCGGGGCATCTGGGTCATACTCGATGCCAGCCGTCGCCTTGCCCATGTGAGCCAGAGCATATGCCTTGAGTTGACCAACTGGCTGGCCACCATGTGCATCCGACTACGAGAAAGACAACAACATGTGGTTAGAAATGATGCAGAATTGAGCGCGACTAGATTATAGCAATGGCGGAGACTTACATATGCCTTTGCATATTTGCTGAGGCTGCGGCTGCCCTGATGGTGAGGTACACCTGGCATCTACAAACGCCTGTCGTAGGCCTCCTCGTGCTTCTTCTGCCAGTCCCCGTCCAACCAGGTGTCCACAATATATTCCCAGCAATCAGGGTGGGTGGCGCACCAGCTTGGAATCGCCTACAGGACATCAAGTAGACGACATATCAGAAGATCAAATTAGGCATACTTAATCTCAAAAGAAATGAATATTCATGTTTTGTATTTACCTGTATGTACTGCTCCCTTGTCAACGTCATCCGTCTTGCCTCCTCTTTGTTGACACGCCTGAATAGGAACTTGGCGTTGTAGTCTATGTGGGCCTGGATGCGGGACTCGTAGTGCAAGTCCGTGACATGCCTTTTACAGGAAGCGTAAGCCACCTGATATGCACTTTCCTCCTGTCCCTCCTGGATTCTGAAGAAGTCCTGCATAAAGACACGAGGTATCCATTATTTTATTTCAAGAATGTTCAATGAAAGCGAGGAATTGAGGAATGTAGTGCAAGAAAGACTTACCCACAACTCCCTAATCACCCGATCTGCCTTGTTTCTACAGCGGATGCCATTATGATCTGGAGCATCCTGCACGAGGGCATAGTGGTCGAACGTCTAGGCCGGCTCCCAATCCTGATCTCCTTTCCTAACCAGGCCAGGGAAGTGTTCCTTGCACAGAAGTCCCAGGATGCCATTCACATTACGTGCCGGGGCCGCCTGGTCCACAAGCACCCAGTTCCTACACAAGTGGTCCACAATAGTTATTACTTGTTATTATGATTTTCAACATATCAAATGAAGAACATATGAAGTTACTTACTTATCGCCCTCGGGTGCAATCAGTGGGCGACTCTCAACAGGTATCGGTCGCTTCGAGAGCTTTGCGGGACCTCATTGGTAGGGCTTTGATGTACCAGAGGAAGTGGAACCCCTTACCATCGTCGCCTCCTCGTCCTCCATCGCTAGAACCGCCTCCTCATCCTCCGTCCGTGGACCCCCGTCCCCATCCACTGTGTGCTGAAGGTCGTCGTCGTGCATAGGGTCGCGTGAGGAGCTATGCTCGTGGTCAGTCAACGGCTCCCGCCTAGGCCTACCTCTCGGCCTCCTCGGCCTCTCTGACGCCTCCGCCTCCTCAGCCGCCGCCATGTCCCTCCGGTTGGCGTAAACCGAGGGGTAGCTCCTCCTAGTGGGCCCCATCACCTGCAATTAAAATGAGTAAACCAGTAAGTACAGATAAACAAGACGTACTTAGTAAGAGATGCAAAATAAAGAAAATGTAATTACAAAATAACATAGTATTACATGTATTTCTAATATTCTTCATGATTGGGATTATCTGGACGATAGGTATCGTCATCACTATCAAGATTGTCCAAATCCTCAACAGCCTCATCCTCATCATTGTCATTGCCTAGTCATAGTCCGTCAAGCATTTCCAAGTCCTTCGGATCTTGCACCTTAGTTGCAGCGTCCTCGTCAACAACCCATTCATCGTCTGCTTCCATTTTGATCTCTCCGGTTAAGTCTATCTCAAGCATCCCTGGTAGCCCCTCTTCTTGTTGATAGAACTCTCCGTCATGCGTGTTTGGGTTCAAGTTGTAATCATCAGGGTTTGGGCGAGGTAATCTACCGTGTGGTGATACCTTGTGCACAATATACCAACCCTGAAGACGTGGGTCAGTTTTGCAAGCATATGGACAATAATAAACTTGTGTGGCTTGTTGAGCCATAATATAGACATCTTCTCCTAGATAGAAGAAATCATGTCGAGTTTCGACTATCCCAAGTTGATGGGACTTTCTCGATACTGCAGGATCAAACCACTAGCATTTGAATATGACGGGATTAAGTGCTTTGGAACCACGGTAGTTGAGCTTGTATATTTCTTCAAATGTCCCATAATACTCCTCCTGATCAGTGTCCGACGTAAATACTCCGGTATTCGTGGTCCTTGGATTAGGACGACTCTGCTCGTACCTTGTTGTGTGGAAGCGATATCCATTCACATCATAAGCGTTAAATGACAAGACCTTATAGTCAAAGCCATTAGCCACCTGTCGTAATTCAGCACTCATAGACACATCCCTTTGGCACTGCAAGTTCAAGCAGGAGAGAAATGAAATCAGGCAACTTGGAACGTCAAACTTAGTAAGAGCTAAGTTGGTCGGTACCTTTTTTGGAACCATGTAATGAAATCAGGCGAACCATGTTGAAGAAGGGTCTCTCGTTCATGGTCAGAAGGTGGCCTTGAATGATGCCAGGATTCATCAAAAAATTCTCTGCACCGACAAGGAACAATGTTGTTGGATGTACAAAAGTTACGGAGTATGTAACAAGTTCGTTGAGAACTTACCCCAGATACGTTTCCACTTCGTCAAGGTTGGTCAACACGTAGAGCATGATCTTGCGCCACTCTTAATAGCTCAAGGTCTTTGTGGTCGCTCCACTTGCTCTCCCGCATGGCCCTTTGAAAAGGCTAAGGGTCGATTCATTTTCATCCTCGTTGTACCAAGCGGGTGGATTATGCACGCTAGGAAGGTTCTCATTATAGTATGTTGTTGTGAAGTTTGACACCTCCTCATGAATGAATGCCTCAGCAATTGAAGCCTCAATCCTTCCTTTGTTTCCACATTTCTTGCGAATAGTCTTTATACATCTCTCGATTGGATAGCACCAATGGTTCTGCACGGGCCCCCCATTCGTGCCTCGGATGGGAGGTTGAAAGCTCTAGTTTGGTTTTGGTTAATTAATGAAACCCTAAGTGCTAACCTAGTTTATCAAGATGATTATGAGATAGGTAGCACTACTCCAAGTAATGAAGCAATGACGAAGATCATGACAATGGTGATAGCATGGTGATGATCAAATGCTTGAACTTGGAAAAGAAGAAAGAGAAAAACAAAAGGCTCAAGGCAAAGGTATAAAATGTAGGAGCCATTTTGTTTTAGTGATCAAGACACTTAGTGAGTGTGATCACATTTAGGATAGATAGCCGTACTATTAAGAGGAGTGTAACTCGTATCGAAATGCGGTTATCAAAGTGCCACTAGATGCTCTAACTCATTGCATATGCATTTAGGATCTAGTGGAGTGCTAACACCCTTGAAAATATTTGTGAAAATATGCTAACACATGTGCACAAGGTGTTTGCAGGGTTGAGATGGGTTTGGGTCCCTCTCTAGATGAAACAAATGGTTCCCAAGAGGAAGATGAGAATCTAGATGATGTGAAAGGCACTCCATTGATCAATGCAATGAAGCACATGGACATTGGTGATATAAGGCCTAGAGAGGTGATTGATGTTGAAGATAACAAGAATCAAGTGCTCTCTAACTCAAATGTGCAAGCTAGTGGTTCTCATGATCAAAGTCAAGCAAATACTAGTGATGACAATGTGCAAGATCAACAAGTGTCTAGTTCATCATCTCAACCAAATGCTAGAGATCAAGTGCAAGTGCTTCAACCAACCAATGTTGCAAGAGATCATCCATTGGACACTATCATTGGTGATATTTCAAGAGGTGTGCAAACTAGATCAAGATTGGCATCATTTTGTGAGCACTTCTCATTTGTGTCATCCATTGAGCCTAAGAAGATAGATGAAGCTTTGAATGATGTTGATTGGGTCAATGCTATGCATGAAGAGCTAAACAACTTCACAAGAAACCAAGTATGGGAGTTAGTTGAGAGGCCTAAGAATCATAATGTGATTGGAACAAAGTGGGTCTTTCGGAACAAGCAAGATCAAGATGGGATAGTGATAAGAAACAAAGCAAGATTAGTGGCTCAAGGTTACACTCAAGTTGAAGGTCTTGACTTTGGAGAAACATATGCCCGGTTGCAAGATTGGAAGCAATTAGGATCTTGTTAGCCTATGCTTGTGCCCACAACATCAAGCTATATCAAATGGATGTGAAGAGTGCATTTCTCAATGGGTACATCAATGAGCTTGTGTATGTTGAGCAACCTCCGGTTTTGAAGATGAAAAGAAACCCAACCATGTGTTCAAGTTGAGAAAGGCTTTGTATGGATTGAAACAAGCACCTAGAGCATGGTATGAGAGATTGAGGATTTCCTACTCTCTAAGGGATTCAAGATGGGAAAGGTTGACACCACTCTCTTCACCAAAAGGCTTGGAAATGACTTGTTTGTAATGCAAATCTATGTTGATGATATCATCTTTGGATCAACAAATCAAGAATTTTGTGAGGAGTTTGGCAAGATGATGGCAAGTGAGTTTGAGATGTCTATGATTGGAGAACTTAGTTACTTCCTTGGTCTTCAAATCAAGCAAATGGAGAATGGCACATTTGTGAGTCAAGGCAAGTATATCAAGGACATGCTCAAGAAGTTTGAAATGGATGAGAGTAAAGCTATTAGTACACCAATGGGGACAAGTGGAAGCTTGGATAGTGATGCTAGTGGCAACATGGTGGATCAAAAGATGTATCGGTCTATGATTGGAAGTCTACTCTATGTGACCGCATCAAGACCGGATGTGATGTTTAGTGTATGCATGTGTGCTAGATTTCAAGCCTCACCAAGGGAAAGTCATTTGAAGGCAACAAAGAGAATATTGAGGTACTTGAAGCATACACAACATGTTGGATTATGGTATCCCAAAGGAGCAAAATTTGAGTTGATTGGATATTCGGATTCCGATTATGCGGGATGCAAAGTTGAGAGAAAGAGCACATCGGGCACATGTCAACTATTGGGAAGATCACTTGTATCTTGGTCATCAAAGAAGCAAAATAGTGTAGCACTTTCAACCGCCGAAGCGGAGTACATTTCGGCCGGTAGTTGTTGTGCACAATTACTTTGGATGAAGGCCACTTTGAGTGACTTTGAAATCAAATTCAAGCAAGTGCCATTGCTATGTGACAATGAAAGTGCCGTCAAGCTCACCAACAACCCGGTTCAACACTCAAGAACAAAGCATATTGATGTCCGCCATCATTTCATAAGAGATCACCAACAAAAAGGGGACATTTGCATAGAGAGTGTGGGCATCAAGATCAACTTGCCGACATATTCACCAAGCCACTTGATGAAAAGAGGTTTTGCAAGCTAAGGAATGAATTGAACACACTTGACTTCTCCAATATGTGTTGATGCACCCCCACTATATGACATGCTCTCCTTCGAGCAAAGCAAGGTAAAGTTGATTGACATGTCATCCATTCATCACTAAGGACTTGTTTAGAGCATCTTGTCATTCCTATCATGTCCTAGGCTCATTCATGAAAATCAAATGAATTTGATGCTTATATGGTACCACTATTGCTTGTATGTTTGAAATGATCTAGTGGTAGCATATGACATGTTTGTGGGCTTGTAAACCTAGTGTTTGATTTAGAAAATGAGCTATAAATGTTTAACTCAACATGGTACAAGATAACCCTTATTTGGAGGTGTGAAGAAGCTTGTCCTTGGATCAAACCGAGTTAAATATCTTTTGCAAGTAATCTAGATTGAACCAAAATTGAGAAAATGATCCTTATTTCACATGGTTTCACCCCAACCTATCCATAATTTAAGCTCACCTTTTGTGCTAATTGTTGACAAAGGGGGAGAGAAACAAAGATATGAGTGATAGGGGAGCATTGGACATAAAGGGAGAGATATGCTAAAGGAAAGACCAATTAAAATTTTGAGCACACAAGTAGGGGGAGCAAGCTCATAAACTTGTATGATGCATTTGAATGAACATTTCATATATTTGCTCGCATGGTACAAATTCCAAGTTTCAACATTCATGCTTGTGTGGTGTATGCTAGTAATAGGTTTGAATGATGAAATGAAAAACTAGCATGCATAGGCTAAAAGTAACTAGACTCATGCTCACATTATGAAAGCTAGACCCTTGCTTTTAATGTTGATCTCATGGGGTATTCTAGTTTTTGTGTATGTCTAGTTACTAATGGTGCTAAGGATGGTATATTGGCGCACTCGATTGGTATCACGCTCAAAGGTCCATCTCTTATACCTTAGCATCATTTGGTAGAAATTGACTCCTATATTTTCTAAGCATATGTGCAAGCTACAATCCAAACTCTTAGCACATATGTAGGGGGAGCAATTACTACCATATGGAGTTCATGAAACTTGCCTATACCCTTTACACATGGTAAATAAGCTTGGGCAAGCAACATGGATTCAAATGAACTTTAATTCATATCTTTGTATAAGGGTTGTCATCAATTACCAAAAAGGGGGAGGTTGAAAGCTCTAGTTTGGTTTTGGTTAATTAATGAAACCCTAAGTGCTAACCTAGTTTATCAAGATGATTATGAGATAGGTAGCACTACTCCAAGTAATGAAGCAATGACGAAGATCATGACAATGGTGATAGCATGGTGATGATCAAATGCTTGAACTTGGAAAAGAAGAAAGAGAAAAACAAAAGGCTCAAGGCAAAGGTATAAAATGTAGGAGCCATTTTGTTTTAGTGATCAAGACACTTAGTGAGTGTGATCACATTTAGGATAGATAGCCGCATACTATTAAGAGGAGTGTAACTCGTGATCGAAATGCGGTTATCAAAGTGCCACTAGATGCTCTAACTCATTGCATATGCATTTAGGATCTAGTGGAGTGCTAACACCCTTGAAAATATTTGTGAAAATATGCTAACACATGTGCACAAGGTGTTTGCAGGGTTGAGATGGGTTTGGGTCCCTCTCTAGATGAAACAAATGGTTCCCAAGAGGAAGATGAGAATCTAGATGATGTGAAAGGCACTCCATTGATCAATGCAATGAAGCACATGGACATTGGTGATATAAGGCCTAGAGAGGTGATTGATGTTGAAGATAACAAGAATCAAGTGCTCTCTAACTCAAATGTGCAAGCTAGTGGTTCTCATGATCAAAGTCAAGCAAATACTAGTGATGACAATGTGCAAGATCAACAAGTGTCTAGTTCATCATCTCAACCAAATGCTAGAGATCAAGTGCAAGTGCTTCAACCAACCAATGTTGCAAGAGATCATCCATTGGACACTATCATTGGTGATATTTCAAGAGGTGTGCAAACTAGATCAAGATTGGCATCATTTTGTGAGCACTTCTCATTTGTGTCATCCATTGAGCCTAAGAAGATAGATGAAGCTTTGAATGATGTTGATTGGGTCAATGCTATGCATGAAGAGCTAAACAACTTCACAAGAAACCAAGTATGGGAGTTAGTTGAGAGGCCTAAGAATCATAATGTGATTGGAACAAAGTGGGTCTTTCGGAACAAGCAAGATCAAGATGGGATAGTGATAAGAAACAAAGCAAGATTAGTGGCTCAAGGTTACACTCAAGTTGAAGGTCTTGACTTTGGAGAAACATATGCCCCGGTTGCAAGATTGGAAGCAATTAGGATCTTGTTAGCCTATGCTTGTGCCCACAACATCAAGCTATATCAAATGGATGTGAAGAGTGCATTTCTCAATGGGTACATCAATGAGCTTGTGTATGTTGAGCAACCTCCCGGTTTTGAAGATGAAAAGAAACCCAACCATGTGTTCAAGTTGAGAAAGGCTTTGTATGGATTGAAACAAGCACCTAGAGCATGGTATGAGAGATTGAGGGATTTCTACTCTCTAAGGGATTCAAGATGGGAAAGGTTGACACCACTCTCTTCACCAAAAGGCTTGGAAATGACTTGTTT
Source organism: Miscanthus lutarioriparius (assembly GCA_904845875.1). NCBI lineage: Eukaryota > Viridiplantae > Streptophyta > Magnoliopsida > Poales > Poaceae > Miscanthus > Miscanthus lutarioriparius. Next base: position 17,680,171 of record CAJGYO010000014.1, on the reverse strand, counting down.
GTAATGCAAATCTATGTTGATGATATCATCTTTGGATCAACAAATCAAGAATTTTGTGAGGAGTTTGGCAAGATGATGGCAAGTGAGTTTGAGATGTCTATGATTGGAGAACTTAGTTACTTCCTTGGTCTTCAAATCAAGCAAATGGAGAATGGCACATTTGTGAGTCAAGGCAAGTATATCAAGGACATGCTCAAGAAGTTTGAAATGGATGAGAGTAAAGCTATTAGTACACCAATGGGGACAAGTGGAAGCTTGGATAGTGATGCTAGTGGCAACATGGTGGATCAAAAGATGTATCGGTCTATGATTGGAAGTCTACTCTATGTGACCGCATCAAGACCGGATGTGATGTTTAGTGTATGCATGTGTGCTAGATTTCAAGCCTCACCAAGGAAAGTCATTTGAAGGCAACAAAGAGAATATTGAGGTACTTGAAGCATACACAACATGTTGGATTATGGTATCCCAAAGGAGCAAAATTTGAGTTGATTGGATATTCGGATTCGATTATGCGGGATGCAAAGTTGAGAGAAAGAGCACATCGGGCACATGTCAACTATTGGGAAGATCACTTGTATCTTGGTCATCAAAGAAGCAAAATAGTGTAGCACTTTCAACCGCCGAAGCGGAGTACATTTCGGCCAGTAGTTGTTGTGCTCAATTACTTTGGATGAAGGCTACTTTGAGTGACTTTGAAATCAAATTCAAGCAAGTGCCATTGCTATGTGACAATGAAAGTGCCGTCAAGCTCACCAACAACCCGGTTCAACACTCAAGAACAAAGCATATTGATGTCCGCCATCATTTCATAAGAGATCACCAACAAAAGGGACATTTGCATAGAGAGTGTGGGCACCAAGATCAACTTGCCGACATATTCACCAAGCCACTTGATGAAAAAGAGGTTTTGCAAGCTAAGGAATGAATTGAACACACTTGACTTCTCCAATATGTGTTGATGCACCCCCCACTATATGACATGCCTCTCCTTCGAGCAAAGCAAGGTAAAGTTGATTGACATGTCATCCATTCATCACTAAGGACTTGTTTAGAGCATCTTGTCATTCCTATCATGTCCTAGGCTCATTCATGAAAATCAAATGAATTTGATGCTTATATGGTACCACTATTGCTTGTATGTTTGAAATGATCTAGTGGTAGCATATGACATGTTTGTGGGCTTGTAAACCTAGTGTTTGATTTAGAAAATGAGCTATAAATGTTTAACTCAACATGGTACAAGATAACCCTTATTTGGAGGTGTGAAGAAGCTTGTCCTTGGATCAAACCGAGTTAAATATCTTTTGCAAGTAATCTAGATTGAACCAAAATTGAGAAAATGATCCTTATTTCACATGGTTTCACCCCAACCTATCCATAATTTAAGCTCACCTTTTGTGCTAATTGTTGACAAAGGGGGAGAGAAACAAAGATATGAGTGATAGGGGAGCATTGGACATAAAGGGAGAGATATGCTAAAGGAAAGACCAATTAAAATTTTGAGCACACAAGTAGGGGGAGCAAGCTCATAAACTTGTATGATGCATTTGAATGAACATTTCATATATTTGCTCGCATGGTACAAATTCCAAGTTTCAACATTCATGCTTGTGTGGTGTATGCTAGTTATAGGTTTGAATGATGAAATGAAAAACTAGCATGCATAGGCTAAAAGTAACTAGACTCATGCTCACATTATGAAAGCTAGACCCTTGCTTTTAATGTTGATCTCATGGGGTATTCTAGTTTTTTGTGTATGTCTAGTTACTAATGGTGCTAAGGATGGTATATTGGCGCACTCGATTGGTATCACGCTCAAAGGTCCATCTCTTATACCTTAGCATCATTTGGTAGAAATTGACTCCTATATTTTCTAAGCATATGTGCAAGCTACAATCCAAACTCTTAGCACATATGTAGGGGGAGCAATTACTACCATATGGAGTTCATGAAACTTGCCTATACCCTTTACACATGGTAAATAAGCTTGGGCAAGCAACATGGATTCAAATGAACTTTAATTCATATCTTTGTATAAGGGTTGTCATCAATTACCAAAAAGGGGGAGGTTGAAAGCTCTAGTTTGGTTTTGGTTAATTAATGAAACCCTAAGTGCTAACCTAGTTTATCAAGATGATTATGAGATAGGTAGCACTACTCCAAGTAATGAAGCAATGACGAAGATCATGACAATGGTGATAGCATGGTGATGATCAAATGCTTGAACTTGGAAAAGAAGAAAGAGAAAACACAAAAGGCTCAAGGCAAAGGTATAAAATGTAGGAGCCATTTTGTTTTAGTGATCAAGACACTTAGTGAGTGTGATCACATTTAGGATAGATAGCCGTACTATTAAGAGGAGTGTAACTCAGATCGAAATGCGGTTATCAAAGTGCCACTAGATGCTCTAACTCATTGCATATGCATTTAGGATCTAGTGGAGTGCTAACACCCTTGAAAATATTTGTGAAAATATGCTAACACATGTGCACAAGGTGTTTGCAGGGGGTTGAGATGGGTTTGGGTCCCTCTCTAGATGAAACAAATGGTTCCCAAGAGGAAGATGAGAATCTAGATGATGTGAAAGGCACTCCATTGATCAATGCAATGAAGCACATGGACATTGGTGATATAAGGCCTAGAGAGGTGATTGATGTTGAAGATAACAAGAATCAAGTGCTCTCTAACTCAAATGTGCAAGCTAGTGGTTCTCATGATCAAAGTCAAGCAAATACTAGTGATGACAATGTGCAAGATCAACAAGTGTCTAGTTCATCATCTCAACCAAATGCTAGAGATCAAGTGCAAGTGCTTCAACCAACCAATGTTGCAAGAGATCATCCATTGGACACTATCATTGGTGATATTTCAAGAGGTGTGCAAACTAGATCAAGATTGGCATCATTTTGTGAGCACTTCTCATTTGTGTCATCCATTGAGCCTAAGAAGATAGATGAAGCTTTGAATGATGTTGATTGGGTCAATGCTATGCATGAAGAGCTAAACAACTTCACAAGAAACCAAGTATGGGAGTTAGTTGAGAGGCCTAAGAATCATAATGTGATTGGAACAAAGTGGGTCTTTCGGAACAAGCAAGATCAAGATGGGATAGTGATAAGAAACAAAGCAAGATTAGTGGCTCAAGGTTACACTCAAGTTGAAGGTCTTGACTTTGGAGAAACATATGCCTCGGTTGCAAGATTGGAAGCAATTAGGATCTTGTTAGCCTATGCTTGTGCCCACAACATCAAGCGCTATATCAAATGGATGTGAAGAGTGCATTTCTCAATGGGTACATCAATGAGCTTGTGTATGTTGAGCAACCTCCCGGTTTTGAAGATGAAAAGAAACCCAACCATGTGTTCAAGTTGAGAAAGGCTTTGTATGGATTGAAACAAGCACCTAGAGCATGGTATGAGAGATTGAGGATTTCCTACTCTCTAAGGGATTCAAGATGGGAAAGGTTGACACCACTCTCTTCACCAAAAGGCTTGGAAATGACTTGTTTGTAATGCAAATCTATGTTGATGATATCATCTTTGGATCAACAAATCAAGAATTTTGTGAGGAGTTTGGCAAGATGATGGCAAGTGAGTTTGAGATGTCTATGATTGGAGAACTTAGTTACTTCCTTGGTCTTCAAATCAAGCAAATGGAGAATGGCACATTTGTGAGTCAAGGCAAGTATATCAAGGACATGCTCAAGAAGTTTGAAATGGATGAGAGTAAAGCTATTAGTACAGCAATGGGGACAAGTGGAAGCTTGGATAGTGATGCTAGTGGCAACATGGTGGATCAAAAGATGTATCGGTCTATGATTGGAAGTCTACTCTATGTGACCGCATCAAGACCGGATGTGATGTTTAGTGTATGCATGTGTGCTAGATTTCAAGCCTCACCAAGGGAAAGTCATTTGAAGGCAACAAAGAGAATATTGAGGTACTTGAAGCATACACAACATGTTGGATTATGGTATCCCAAAGGAGCAAAATTTGAGTTGATTGGATATTCGGATTCCGATTATGCGGGATGCAAAGTTGAGAGAAAGAGCACATCGGGCACATGTCAACTATTGGGAAGATCACTTGTATCTTGGTCATCAAAGAAGCAAAATAGTGTAGCACTTTCAACCACCAAGCGGAGTACATTTCGCCGGTAGTAGTTGTTGTGCACAATTACTTTGGATGAAGGCCACTTTGAGTGACTTTGAAATCAAATTCAAGCAAGTGCCATTGCTATGTGACAATGAAAGTGCCGTCAAGCTCACCAACAACCCGGTTCAACACTCAAGAACAAAGCATATTGATGTCCGCCATCATTTCATAAGAGATCACCAACAAAAGGGACATTTGCATAGAGAGTGTGGGCACCGAAGATCAACTTGCCGACATATTCACCAAGCCACTTGATGAAAAGAGGTTTTGCAAGCTAAGGAATGAATTGAACACACTTGACTTCTCCAATATGTGTTGATGCACCCCCCACTATATGACATGCCTCTCCTTCGAGCAAAGCAAGGTAAAGTTGATTGACATGTCATCCATTCATCACTAAGGACTTGTTTAGAGCATCTTGTCATTCCTATCATGTCCTAGGCTCATTCATGAAAATCAAATGAATTTGATGCTTATATGGTACCACTATTGCTTGTATGTTTGAAATGATCTAGTGGTAGCATATGACATGTTTGTGGGCTTGTAAACCTAGTGTTTGATTTAGAAAATGAGCTATAAATGTTTAACTCAACATGGTACAAGATAACCCTTATTTGGAGGTGTGAAGAAGCTTGTCCTTGGATCAAACCGAGTTAAATATCTTTTGCAAGTAATCTAGATTGAACCAAAATTGAGAAAATGATCCTTATTTCACATGGTTTCACCCCAACCTATCCATAATTTAAGCTCACCTTTTGTGCTAATTGTTGACAAAGGGGGAGAGAAACAAAGATATGAGTGATAGGGGAGCATTGGACATAAAGGGAGAGATATGCTAAAGGAAAGACCAATTAAAATTTTGAGCACACAAGTAGGGGGAGCAAGCTCATAAACTTGTATGATGCATTTGAATGAACATTTCATATATTTGCTCGCATGGTACAAATTCCAAGTTTCAACATTCATGCTTGTGTGGTGTATGCTAGTTATAGGTTTGAATGATGAAATGAAAAACTAGCATGCATAGGCTAAAAGTAACTAGACTCATGCTCACATTATGAAAGCTAGACCCTTGCTTTTAATGTTGATCTCATGGGGTATTCTAGTTTTTTGTGTATGTCTAGTTACTAATGGTGCTAAGGATGGTATATTGGCGCACTCCGATTGGTATCACGCTTCAAAGGTCCATCTCTTATACCTTAGCATCATTTGGTAGAAATTGACTCCTATATTTTCTAAGCATATGTGCAAGCTACAATCCAAACTCTTAGCACATATGTAGGGGGAGCAATTACTACCATATGGAGTTCATGAAACTTGCCTATACCCTTTACACATGGTAAATAAGCTTGGGCAAGCAACATGGATTCAAATGAACTTTAATTCATATCTTTGTATAAGGGTTGTCATCAATTACCAAAAAGGGGGAGGTTGAAAGCTCTAGTTTGGTTTTGGTTAATTAATGAAACCCTAAGTGCTAACCTAGTTTATCAAGATGATTATGAGATAGGTAGCACTACTCCAAGTAATGAAGCAATGACGAAGATCATGACAATGGTGATAGCATGGTGATGATCAAATGCTTGAACTTGGAAAAGAAGAAAGAGAAAAACAAAAGGCTCAAGGCAAAGGTATAAAATGTAGGAGCCATTTTGTTTTAGTGATCAAGACACTTAGTGAGTGTGATCACATTTAGGATAGATAGCCGTACTATTAAGAGGAGTGTAACTCGTATCGAAATGCGGTTATCAAAGTGCCACTAGATGCTCTAACTCATTGCATATGCATTTAGGATCTAGTGGAGTGCTAACACCCTTGAAAATATTTGTGAAAATATGCTAACACATGTGCACAAGGTGTTTGCAGGGTTGAGATGGGTTTGGGTCCCTCTCTAGATGAAACAAATGGTTCCCAAGAGGAAGATGAGAATCTAGATGATGTGAAAGGCACTCCATTGATCAATGCAATGAAGCACATGGACATTGGTGATATAAGGCCTAGAGAGGTGATTGATGTTGAAGATAACAAGAATCAAGTGCTCTCTAACTCAAATGTGCAAGCTAGTGGTTCTCATGATCAAAGTCAAGCAAATACTAGTGATGACAATGTGCAAGATCAACAAGTGTCTAGTTCATCATCTCAACCAAATGCTAGAGATCAAGTGCAAGTGCTTCAACCAACCAATGTTGCAAGAGATCATCCATTGGACACTATCATTGGTGATATTTCAAGAGGTGTGCAAACTAGATCAAGATTGGCATCATTTTGTGAGCACTTCTCATTTGTGTCATCCATTGAGCCTAAGAAGATAGATGAAGCTTTGAATGATGTTGATTGGGTCAATGCTATGCATGAAGAGCTAAACAACTTCACAAGAAACCAAGTATGGGAGTTAGTTGAGAGGCCTAAGAATCATAATGTGATTGGAACAAAGTGGGTCTTTCGGAACAAGCAAGATCAAGATGGGATAGTGATAAGAAACAAAGCAAGATTAGTGGCTCAAGGTTACACTCAAGTTGAAGGTCTTGACTTTGGAGAAACATATGCCTCGGTTGCAAGATTGGAAGCAATTAGGATCTTGTTAGCCTATGCTTGTGCCCACAACATCAAGCTATATCAAATGGATGTGAAGAGTGCATTTCTCAATGGGTACATCAATGAGCTTGTGTATGTTGAGCAACCTCCCGGTTTTGAAGATGAAAAGAAACCCAACCATGTGTTCAAGTTGAGAAAGGCTTTGTATGGATTGAAACAAGCACCTAGAGCATGGTATGAGAGATTGAGGATTTCCTACTCTCTAAGGGATTCAAGATGGGAAAGGTTGACACCACTCTCTTCACCAAAAGGCTTGGAAATGACTTGTTTGTAATGCAAATCTATGTTGATGATATCATCTTTGGATCAACAAATCAAGAATTTTGTGAGGAGTTTGGCAAGATGATGGCAAGTGAGTTTGAGATGTCTATGATTGGAGAACTTAGTTACTTCCTTGGTCTTCAAATCAAGCAAATGGAGAATGGCACATTTGTGAGTCAAGGCAAGTATATCAAGGACATGCTCAAGAAGTTTGAAATGGATGAGAGTAAAGCTATTAGTACAGCAATGGGGACAAGTGGAAGCTTGGATAGTGATGCTAGTGGCAACATGGTGGATCAAAAGATGTATCGGTCTATGATTGGAAGTCTACTCTATGTGACCGCATCAAGACCGGATGTGATGTTTAGTGTATGCATGTGTGCTAGATTTCAAGCCTCACCAAGGGAAAGTCATTTGAAGGCAACAAAGAGAATATTGAGGTACTTGAAGCATACACAACATGTTGGATTATGGTATCCCAAAGGAGCAAAATTTGAGTTGATTGGATATTCGGATTCCGATTATGCGGGATGCAAAGTTGAGAGAAAGAGCACATCGGGCACATGTCAACTATTGGGAAGATCACTTGTATCTTGGTCATCAAAGAAGCAAAATAGTGTAGCACTTTCAACCGCCAAGCGGAGTACATTTCGGCCCGGTAGTTGTTGTGCACAATTACTTTGGATGAAGGCCACTTTGAGTGACTTTGAAATCAAATTCAAGCAAGTGCCATTGCTATGTGACAATGAAAGTGCCGTCAAGCTCACCAACAACCCGGTTCAACACTCAAGAACAAAGCATATTGATGTCCGCCATCATTTCATAAGAGATCACCAACAAAAGGGACATTTGCATAGAGAGTGTGGGCACCAAGATCAACTTGCCGACATATTCACCAAGCCACTTGATGAAAAGAGGTTTTGCAAGCTAAGGAATGAATTGAACACACTTGACTTCTCCAATATGTGTTGATGCACCCCCCACTATATGACATGCCTCTCCTTCGAGCAAAGCAAGGTAAAGTTGATTGACATGTCATCCATTCATCACTAAGGACTTGTTTAGAGCATCTTGTCATTCCTATCATGTCCTAGGCTCATTCATGAAAATCAAATGAATTTGATGCTTATATGGTACCACTATTGCTTGTATGTTTGAAATGATCTAGTGGTAGCATATGACATGTTTGTGGGCTTGTAAACCTAGTGTTTGATTTAGAAAATGAGCTATAAATGTTTAACTCAACATGGTACAAGATAACCCTTATTTGGAGGTGTGAAGAAGCTTGTCCTTGGATCAAACCGAGTTAAATATCTTTTGCAAGTAATCTAGATTGAACCAAAATTGAGAAAAATGATCCTTATTTCACATGGTTTCACCCCAACCTATCCATAATTTAAGCTCACCTTTTGTGCTAATTGTTGACAAAGGGGGAGAGAAACAAAGATATGAGTGATAGGGGAGCATTGGACATAAAGGGAGAGATATGCTAAAGGAAAGACCAATTAAAATTTTGAGCACACAAGTAGGGGGAGCAAGCTCATAAACTTGTATGATGCATTTGAATGAACATTTCATATATTTGCTCGCATGGTACAAATTCCAAGTTTCAACATTCATGCTTGTGTGGTGTATGCTAGTAATAGGTTTGAATGATGAAATGAAAAACTAGCATGCATAGGCTAAAAGTAACTAGACTCATGCTCACATTATGAAAGCTAGACCCTTGCTTTTAATGTTGATCTCATGGGGTATTCTAGTTTTTTGTGTATGTCTAGTTACTAATGGTGCTAAGGATGGTATATTGGCGCACTCCGATTGGTATCACGCTTCAAAGGTCCATCTCTTATACCTTAGCATCATTTGGTAGAAATTGACTCCTATATTTTCTAAGCATATGTGCAAGCTACAATCCAAACTCTTAGCACATATGTAGGGGGAGCAATTACTACCATATGGAGTTCATGAAACTTGCCTATACCCTTTACACATGGTAAATAAGCTTGGGCAAGCAACATGGATTCAAATGAACTTTAATTCATATCTTTGTATAAGGGTTGTCATCAATTACCAAAAAGGGGGAGGTTGAAAGCTCTAGTTTGGTTTTGGTTAATTAATGAAACCCTAAGTGCTAACCTAGTTTATCAAGATGATTATGAGATAGGTAGCACTACTCCAAGTAATGAAGCAATGACGAAGATCATGACAATGGTGATAGCATGGTGATGATCAAATGCTTGAACTTGGAAAAGAAGAAAGAGAAAACAAAAGGCTCAAGGCAAAGGTATAAAATGTAGGAGCCATTTTGTTTTAGTGATCAAGACACTTAGTGAGTGTGATCACATTTAGGATAGATAGCCGTACTATTAAGAGGAGTGTAACTCAGTATCGAAATGCGGTTATCAAAGTGCCACTAGATGCTCTAACTCATTGCATATGCATTTAGGATCTAGTGGAGTGCTAACACCCTTGAAAATATTTGTGAAAATATGCTAACACATGTGCACAAGGTGTTTGCAGGGTTGAGATGGGTTTGGGTCCCTCTCTAGATGAAACAAATGGTTCCCCAAGAGGAAGATGAGAATCTAGATGATGTGAAAGGCACTCCATTGATCAATGCAATGAAGCACATGGACATTGGTGATATAAGGCCTAGAGAGGTGATTGATGTTGAAGATAACAAGAATCAAGTGCTCTCTAACTCAAATGTGCAAGCTAGTGGTTCTCATGATCAAAGTCAAGCAAATACTAGTGATGACAATGTGCAAGATCAACAAGTGTCTAGTTCATCATCTCAACCAAATGCTAGAGATCAAGTGCAAGTGCTTCAACCAACCAATGTTGCAAGAGATCATCCATTGGACACTATCATTGGTGATATTTCAAGAGGTGTGCAAACTAGATCAAGATTGGCATCATTTTGTGAGCACTTCTCATTTGTGTCATCCATTGAGCCTAAGAAGATAGATGAAGCTTTGAATGATGTTGATTGGGTCAATGCTATGCATGAAGAGCTAAACAACTTCACAAGAAACCAAGTATGGGAGTTAGTTGAGAGGCCTAAGAATCATAATGTGATTGGAACAAAGTGGGTCTTTCGGAACAAGCAAGATCAAGATGGGATAGTGATAAGAAACAAAGCAAGATTAGTGGCTCAAGGTTACACTCAAGTTGAAGGTCTTGACTTTGGAGAAACATATGCCCCGGTTGCAAGATTGGAAGCAATTAGGATCTTGTTAGCCTATGCTTGTGCCCACAACATCAAGCTATATCAAATGGATGTGAAGAGTGCATTTCTCAATGGGTACATCAATGAGCTTGTGTATGTTGAGCAACCTCCGGTTTTGAAGATGAAAAGAAACCCAACCATGTGTTCAAGTTGAGAAAGGCTTTGTATGGATTGAAACAAGCACCTAGAGCATGGTATGAGAGATTGAGGGATTTCCTACTCTCTAAGGGATTCAAGATGGGAAAGGTTGACACCACTCTCTTCACCAAAAGGCTTGGAAATGACTTGTTTGTAATGCAAATCTATGTTGATGATATCATCTTTGGATCAACAAATCAAGAATTTTGTGAGGAGTTTGGCAAGATGATGGCAAGTGAGTTTGAGATGTCTATGATTGGAGAACTTAGTTACTTCCTTGGTCTTCAAATCAAGCAAATGGAGAATGGCACATTTGTGAGTCAAGGCAAGTATATCAAGGACATGCTCAAGAAGTTTGAAATGGATGAGAGTAAAGCTATTAGTACACCAATGGGGACAAGTGGAAGCTTGGATAGTGATGCTAGTGGCAACATGGTGGATCAAAAGATGTATCGGTCTATGATTGGAAGTCTACTCTATGTGACCGCATCAAGACCGGATGTGATGTTTAGTGTATGCATGTGTGCTAGATTTCAAGCCTCACCAAGGGAAAGTCATTTGAAGGCAACAAAGAGAATATTGAGGTACTTGAAGCATACACAACATGTTGGATTATGGTATCCCAAAGGAGCAAAATTTGAGTTGATTGGATATTCGGATTCCGATTATGCGGGATGCAAAGTTGAGAGAAAGAGCACATCGGGCACATGTCAACTATTGGGAAGATCACTTGTATCTTGGTCATCAAAGAAGCAAAATAGTGTAGCACTTTCAACCGCCGAAGCGGAGTACATTTCGGCCGGTAGTTGTTGTGCACAATTACTTTGGATGAAGGCCACTTTGAGTGACTTTGAAATCAAATTCAAGCAAGTGCCATTGCTATGTGACAATGAAAGTGCCGTCAAGCTCACCAACAACCCGGTTCAACACTCAAGAACAAAGCATATTGATGTCCGCCATCATTTCATAAGAGATCACCAACAAAAAGGGGACATTTGCATAGAGAGTGTGGGCACCGAAGATCAACTTGCCGACATATTCACCAAGCCACTTGATGAAAAGAGGTTTTGCAAGCTAAGGAATGAATTGAACACACTTGACTTCTCCAATATGTGTTGATGCACCCCCCACTATATGACATGCCTCTCCTTCGAGCAAAGCAAGGTAAAGTTGATTGACATGTCATCCATTCATCACTAAGGACTTGTTTAGAGCATCTTGTCATTCCTATCATGTCCTAGGCTCATTCATGAAAATCAAATGAATTTGATGCTTATATGGTACCACTATTGCTTGTATGTTTGAAATGATCTAGTGGTAGCATATGACATGTTTGTGGGCTTGTAAACCTAGTGTTTGATTTAGAAAATGAGCTATAAATGTTTAACTCAACATGGTACAAGATAACCCTTATTTGGAGGTGTGAAGAAGCTTGTCCTTGGATCAAACCGAGTTAAATATCTTTTGCAAGTAATCTAGATTGAACCAAAATTGAGAAAATGATCCTTATTTCACATGGTTTCACCCCAACCTATCCATAATTTAAGCTCACCTTTTGTGCTAATTGTTGACAAAGGGGGAGAGAAACAAAGATATGAGTGATAGGGGAGCATTGGACATAAAGGGAGAGATATGCTAAAGGAAAGACCAATTAAAATTTTGAGCACACAAGTAGGGGGAGCAAGCTCATAAACTTGTATGATGCATTTGAATGAACATTTCATATATTTGCTCGCATGGTACAAATTCCAAGTTTCAACATTCATGCTTGTGTGGTGTATGCTAGTAATAGGTTTGAATGATGAAATGAAAAACTAGCATGCATAGGCTAAAAGTAACTAGACTCATGCTCACATTATGAAAGCTAGACCCTTGCTTTTAATGTTGATCTCATGGGGTATTCTAGTTTTTGTGTATGTCTAGTTACTAATGGTGCTAAGGATGGTATATTGGCGCACTCCGATTGGTATCACGCTTCAAAGGTCCATCTCTTATACCTTAGCATCATTTGGTAGAAATTGACTCCTATATTTTCTAAGCATATGTGCAAGCTACAATCCAAACTCTTAGCACATATGTAGGGGAGCAATTACTACCATATGGAGTTCATGAAACTTGCCTATACCCTTTACACATGGTAAATAAGCTTGGGCAAGCAACATGGATTCAAATGAACTTTAATTCATATCTTTGTATAAGGGTTGTCATCAATTACCAAAAAGGGGGAGGTTGAAAGCTCTAGTTTGGTTTTGGTTAATTAATGAAACCCTAAGTGCTAACCTAGTTTATCAAGATGATTATGAGATAGGTAGCACTACTCCAAGTAATGAAGCAATGACGAAGATCATGACAATGGTGATAGCATGGTGATGATCAAATGCTTGAACTTGGAAAAAGAAGAAAGAGAAAACAAAAGGCTCAAGGCAAAGGTATAAAATGTAGGAGCCATTTTGTTTTAGTGATCAAGACACTTAGTGAGTGTGATCACATTTAGGATAGATAGCCGTACTATTAAGAGGAGTGTAACTCAGATCGAAATGCGAAGTTATCAAAGTGCCACTAGATGCTCTAACTCATTGCATATGCATTTAGGATCTAGTGGAGTGCTAACACCCTTGAAAATATTTGTGAAAATATGCTAACACATGTGCACAAGGTGTTTGCAGGGTTGAGATGGGTTTGGGTCCCTCTCTAGATGAAACAAATGGTTCCCAAGAGGAAGATGAGAATCTAGATGATGTGAAAGGCACTCCATTGATCAATGCAATGAAGCACATGGACATTGGTGATATAAGGCCTAGAGAGGTGATTGATGTTGAAGATAACAAGAATCAAGTGCTCTCTAACTCAAATGTGCAAGCTAGTGGTTCTCATGATCAAAGTCAAGCAAATACTAGTGATGACAATGTGCAAGATCAACAAGTGTCTAGTTCATCATCTCAACCAAATGCTAGAGATCAAGTGCAAGTGCTTCAACCAACCAATGTTGCAAGAGATCATCCATTGGACACTATCATTGGTGATATTTCAAGAGGTGTGCAAACTAGATCAAGATTGGCATCATTTTGTGAGCACTTCTCATTTGTGTCATCCATTGAGCCTAAGAAGATAGATGAAGCTTTGAATGATGTTGATTGGGTCAATGCTATGCATGAAGAGCTAAACAACTTCACAAGAAACCAAGTATGGGAGTTAGTTGAGAGGCCTAAGAATCATAATGTGATTGGAACAAAGTGGGTCTTTCGGAACAAGCAAGATCAAGATGGGATAGTGATAAGAAACAAAGCAAGATTAGTGGCTCAAGGTTACACTCAAGTTGAAGGTCTTGACTTTGGAGAAACATATGCCCCGGTTGCAAGATTGGAAGCAATTAGGATCTTGTTAGCCTATGCTTGTGCCCACAACATCAAGCTATATCAAATGGATGTGAAGAGTGCATTTCTCAATGGGTACATCAATGAGCTTGTGTATGTTGAGCAACCTCCGGTTTTGAAGATGAAAAGAAACCCAACCATGTGTTCAAGTTGAGAAAGGCTTTGTATGGATTGAAACAAGCACCTAGAGCATGGTATGAGAGATTGAGGATTTCCTACTCTCTAAGGGATTCAAGATGGGAAAGGTTGACACCACTCTCTTCACCAAAAGGCTTGGAAATGACTTGTTTGTAATGCAAATCTATGTTGATGATATCATCTTTGGATCAACAAATCAAGAATTTTGTGAGGAGTTTGGCAAGATGATGGCAAGTGAGTTTGAGATGTCTATGATTGGAGAACTTAGTTACTTCCTTGGTCTTCAAATCAAGCAAATGGAGAATGGCACATTTGTGAGTCAAGGCAAGTATATCAAGGACATGCTCAAGAAGTTTGAAATGGATGAGAGTAAAGCTATTAGTACACCAATGGGGACAAGTGGAAGCTTGGATAGTGATGCTAGTGGCAACATGGTGGATCAAAAGATGTATCGGTCTATGATTGGAAGTCTACTCTATGTGACCGCATCAAGACCGGATGTGATGTTTAGTGTATGCATGTGTGCTAGATTTCAAGCCTCACCAAGGAAAGTCATTTGAAGGCAACAAAGAGAATATTGAGGTACTTGAAGCATACACAACATGTTGGATTATGGTATCCCAAAGGAGCAAAATTTGAGTTGATTGGATATTCGGATTCCGATTATGCGGGATGCAAAGTTGAGAGAAAGAGCACATCGGGCACATGTCAACTATTGGGAAGATCACTTGTATCTTGGTCATCAAAGAAGCAAAATAGTGTAGCACTTTCAACCGCCGAAGCGGAGTACATTTCGGCCGGTAGTTGTTGTGCACAATTACTTTGGATGAAGGCCACTTTGAGTGACTTTGAAATCAAATTCAAGCAAGTGCCATTGCTATGTGACAATGAAAGTGCCGTCAAGCTCACCAACAACCCGGTTCAACACTCAAGAACAAAGCATATTGATGTCCGCCATCATTTCATAAGAGATCACCAACAAAAGGGGACATTTGCATAGAGAGTGTGGGCACCGAAGATCAACTTGCCGACATATTCACCAAGCCACTTGATGAAAAGAGGTTTTGCAAGCTAAGGAATGAATTGAACACACTTGACTTCTCCAATATGTGTTGATGCACCCCCCACTATATGACATGCCTCTCCTTCGAGCAAAGCAAGGTAAAGTTGATTGACATGTCATCCATTCATCACTAAGGACTTGTTTAGAGCATCTTGTCATTCCTATCATGTCCTAGGCTCATTCATGAAAATCAAATGAATTTGATGCTTATATGGTACCACTATTGCTTGTATGTTTGAAATGATCTAGTGGTAGCATATGACATGTTTGTGGGCTTGTAAACCTAGTGTTTGATTTAGAAAATGAGCTATAAATGTTTAACTCAACATGGTACAAGATAACCCTTATTTGGAGGTGTGAAGAAGCTTGTCCTTGGATCAAACCGAGTTAAATATCTTTTGCAAGTAATCTAGATTGAACCAAAATTGAGAAAATGATCCTTATTTCACATGGTTTCACCCCAACCTATCCATAATTTAAGCTCACCTTTTGTGCTAATTGTTGACAAAGGGGAGAGAAACAAAGATATGAGTGATAGGGGAGCATTGGACATAAAGGAGAGATATGCTAAAGGAAAGACCAATTAAAATTTTGAGCACACAAGTAGGGGGAGCAAGCTCATAAACTTGTATGATGCATTTGAATGAACATTTCATATATTTGCTCGCATGGTACAAATTCCAAGTTTCAACATTCATGCTTGTGTGGTGTATGCTAGTAATAGGTTTGAATGATGAAATGAAAAACTAGCATGCATAGGCTAAAAGTAACTAGACTCATGCTCACATTATGAAAGCTAGACCCTTGCTTTTAATGTTGATCTCATGGGGTATTCTAGTTTTTTGTGTATGTCTAGTTACTAATGGTGCTAAGGATGGTATATTGGCGCACTCCGATTGGTATCACGCTTCAAAGGTCCATCTCTTATACCTTAGCATCATTTGGTAGAAATTGACTCCTATATTTTCTAAGCATATGTGCAAGCTACAATCCAAACTCTTAGCACATATGTAGGGGGAGCAATTACTACCATATGGAGTTCATGAAACTTGCCTATACCCTTTACACATGGTAAATAAGCTTGGGCAAGCAACATGGATTCAAATGAACTTTAATTCATATCTTTGTATAAGGGTTGTCATCAATTACCAAAAAGGGGGAGGTTGAAAGCTCTAGTTTGGTTTTGGTTAATTAATGAAACCCTAAGTGCTAACCTAGTTTATCAAGATGATTATGAGATAGGTAGCACTACTCCAAGTAATGAAGCAATGACGAAGATCATGACAATGGTGATAGCATGGTGATGATCAAATGCTTGAACTTGGAAAAGAAGAAAGAGAAAAACAAAAGGCTCAAGGCAAAGGTATAAAATGTAGGAGCCATTTTGTTTTAGTGATCAAGACACTTAGTGAGTGTGATCACATTTAGGATAGATAGCCGTACTATTAAGAGGAGTGTAACTCGTATCGAAATGCGGTTATCAAAGTGCCACTAGATGCTCTAACTCATTGCATATGCATTTAGGATCTAGTGGAGTGCTAACACCCTTGAAAATATTTGTGAAAATATGCTAACACATGTGCACAAGGTGTTTGCGGGGTTGAGATGGGTTTGGGTCCCTCTCTAGATGAAACAAATGGTTCCCAAGAGGAAGATGAGAATCTAGATGATGTGAAAGGCACTCCATTGATCAATGCAATGAAGCACATGGACATTGGTGATATAAGGCCTAGAGAGGTGATTGATGTTGAAGATAACAAGAATCAAGTGCTCTCTAACTCAAATGTGCAAGCTAGTGGTTCTCATGATCAAAGTCAAGCAAATACTAGTGATGACAATGTGCAAGATCAACAAGTGTCTAGTTCATCATCTCAACCAAATGCTAGAGATCAAGTGCAAGTGCTTCAACCAACCAATGTTGCAAGAGATCATCCATTGGACACTATCATTGGTGATATTTCAAGAGGTGTGCAAACTAGATCAAGATTGGCATCATTTTGTGAGCACTTCTCATTTGTGTCATCCATTGAGCCTAAGAAGATAGATGAAGCTTTGAATGATGTTGATTGGGTCAATGCTATGCATGAAGAGCTAAACAACTTCACAAGAAACCAAGTATGGGAGTTAGTTGAGAGGCCTAAGAATCATAATGTGATTGGAACAAAGTGGGTCTTTCGGAACAAGCAAGATCAAGATGGGATAGTGATAAGAAACAAAGCAAGATTAGTGGCTCAAGGTTACACTCAAGTTGAAGGTCTTGACTTTGGAGAAACATATGCCCCGGTTGCAAGATTGGAAGCAATTAGGATCTTGTTAGCCTATGCTTGTGCCCACAACATCAAGCTATATCAAATGGATGTGAAGAGTGCATTTCTCAATGGGTACATCAATGAGCTTGTGTATGTTGAGCAACCTCCCGGTTTTGAAGATGAAAAGAAACCCAACCATGTGTTCAAGTTGAGAAAGGCTTTGTATGGATTGAAACAAGCACCTAGAGCATGGTATGAGAGATTGAGGGATTTCCTACTCTCTAAGGGATTCAAGATGGGAAAGGTTGACACCACTCTCTTCACCAAAAGGCTTGGAAATGACTTGTTTGTAATGCAAATCTATGTTGATGATATCATCTTTGGATCAACAAATCAAGAATTTTGTGAGGAGTTTGGCAAGATGATGGCAAGTGAGTTTGAGATGTCTATGATTGGAGAACTTAGTTACTTCCTTGGTCTTCAAATCAAGCAAATGGAGAATGGCACATTTGTGAGTCAAGGCAAGTATATCAAGGACATGCTCAAGAAGTTTGAAATGGATGAGAGTAAAAGCTATTAGTACACCAATGGGGACAAGTGGAAGCTTGGATAGTGATGCTAGTGGCAACATGGTGGATCAAAAGATGTATCGGTCTATGATTGGAAGTCTACTCTATGTGACCGCATCAAGACCGGATGTGATGTTTAGTGTATGCATGTGTGCTAGATTTCAAGCCTCACCAAGGGAAAGTCATTTGAAGGCAACAAAGAGAATATTGAGGTACTTGAAGCATACACAACATGTTGGATTATGGTATCCCAAAGGAGCAAAATTTGAGTTGATTGGATATTCGGATTCCGATTATGCGGGATGCAAAGTTGAGAGAAAGAGCACATCGGGCACATGTCAACTATTGGGAAGATCACTTGTATCTTGGTCATCAAAGAAGCAAAATAGTGTAGCACTTTCAACCACTTGAAGCGGAGTACATTTCGGCCGGTAGTTGTTGTGCACAATTACTTTGGATGAAGGCCACTTTGAGTGACTTTGAAATCAAATTCAAGCAAGTGCCATTGCTATGTGACAATGAAAGTGCCGTCAAGCTCACCAACAACCCGGTTCAACACTCAAGAACAAAGCATATTGATGTCCGCCATCATTTCATAAGAGATCACCAACAAAAAGGGGACATTTGCATAGAGAGTGTGGGCACCGAAGATCAACTTGCCGACATATTCACCAAGCCACTTGATGAAAAGAGGTTTTGCAAGCTAAGGAATGAATTGAACACACTTGACTTCTCCAATATGTGTTGATGCACCCCCCACTATATGACATGCCTCTCCTTCGAGCAAAGCAAGGTAAAGTTGATTGACATGTCATCCATTCATCACTAAGGACTTGTTTAGAGCATCTTGTCATTCCTATCATGTCCTAGGCTCATTCATGAAAATCAAATGAATTTGATGCTTATATGGTACCACTATTGCTTGTATGTTTGAAATGATCTAGTGGTAGCATATGACATGTTTGTGGGCTTGTAAACCTAGTGTTTGATTTAGAAAATGAGCTATAAATGTTTAACTCAACATGGTACAAGATAACCCTTATTTGGAGGTGTGAAGAAGCTTGTCCTTGGATCAAACCGAGTTAAATATCTTTTGCAAGTAATCTAGATTGAACCAAAATTGAGAAAATGATCCTTATTTCACATGGTTTCACCCCAACCTATCCATAATTTAAGCTCACCTTTTGTGCTAATTGTTGACAAAGGGGGAGAGAAACAAAGATATGAGTGATAGGGGAGCATTGGACATAAAGGGAGAGATATGCTAAAGGAAAGACCAATTAAAATTTTGAGCACACAAGTAGGGGGAGCAAGCTCATAAACTTGTATGATGCATTTGAATGAACATTTCATATATTTGCTCGCATGGTACAAATTCCAAGTTTCAACATTCATGCTTGTGTGGTGTATGCTAGTAATAGGTTTGAATGATGAAATGAAAAACTAGCATGCATAGGCTAAAAGTAACTAGACTCATGCTCACATTATGAAAGCTAGACCCTTGCTTTTAATGTTGATCTCATGGGGTATTCTAGTTTTTTGTGTATGTCTAGTTACTAATGGTGCTAAGGATGGTATATTGGCGCACTCCGATTGGTATCACGCTTCAAAGGTCCATCTCTTATACCTTAGCATCATTTGGTAGAAATTGACTCCTATATTTTCTATCTAAGCATATGTGCAAGCTACAATCCAAACTCTTAGCACATATGTAGGGGGAGCAATTACTACCATATGGAGTTCATGAAACTTGCCTATACCCTTTACACATGGTAAATAAGCTTGGGCAAGCAACATGGATTCAAATGAACTTTAATTCATATCTTTGTATAAGGGTTGTCATCAATTACCAAAAAGGGGGAGGTTGAAAGCTCTAGTTTGGTTTTGGTTAATTAATGAAACCCTAAGTGCTAACCTAGTTTATCAAGATGATTATGAGATAGGTAGCACTACTCCAAGTAATGAAGCAATGACGAAGATCATGACAATGGTGATAGCATGGTGATGATCAAATGCTTGAACTTGGAAAAGAAGAAAGAGAAAAACAAAAGGCTCAAGGCAAAGGTATAAAATGTAGGAGCCATTTTGTTTTAGTGATCAAGACACTTAGTGAGTGTGATCACATTTAGGATAGATAGCCGTACTATTAAGAGGAGTGTAACTCGTATCGAAATGCGGTTATCAAAGTGCCACTAGATGCTCTAACTCATTGCATATGCATTTAGGATCTAGTGGAGTGCTAACACCCTTGAAAATATTTGTGAAAATATGCTAACACATGTGCACAAGGTGTTTGCGTGGTTGAGATGGGTTTGGGTCCTCTCTCCCTCCCCCGCCGAGCTTATGGCGGGATTGGCGCTTTGGAAAAATGAAATGTCTATTTTCTATTGCTTGGGATGCAAAATTCTTGGTGGTTGGCACATTTGAGCAAGGGTGAAGAAGTTAGAGTTGAAATGGAGTTGGTCGAAATGATCTTTGGCGTCGGTCCCTGTGACCGGACGCTGAATCAAGCACCGAACGCGATCGCTTTGTGTCGGTCGGTCGCTGTTGACTTCGGCGGCCTGAAGGGAAGGGTTGAGCACCGGACGCTGGTCTGCGTCCGGTCAAAGGTGGACGAGACGCGTCCGGTCGAAGAAATACTCGGGGAGCTTATCGAAACGACCGGACGACTGGGGCTTCAGCGTCCGGTCAGTTTTGACCGGAGCGTCCGGTCAGCTTCGTAGCCGTTGAAATCTGACGAACATCATTTGAAGCTGGTGACGCGTGGCGTCCATCGAGCGACCGGACGCTGAGGGCCAGCGTCCGGTCGGTATGACCGGAGCTTCCGGTCAGAGCGTGTTTTGCCCAGTGAAGGGGTACAACGGCTCTATTTGATGGGGGCTCTATTTATAGCCCCATGGCCGGCTCAAGGGTTCTCTCTTGCACATTTTCATTGACATAGCAACCTTGTGAGCTTAGCCAAAGCCCTCCCACTCATCTCCATCATTGATCCATCATCATTGTGAGATTGGGAGAGAATCCAAGTGCATTGCTTGAGTGATTGCATCTAGAGGCACTTGGTATTCGTGTTGCGCTGCGGATTTCGCTTGTTTCTCTTGGTGGTTGCCACCACCTAGACGGTTGGAGCAGCGGTGAAGGATCGGCACGAGTTGGTGATTGTTCGTGGCCGCCTTCGGTGATTGTGAGGGGAGTTGTACCTTCCCCGGCGGAGTGCCGAAAGGTAACTCTAATAAATTGCTCGTGTCATTGAGTTACCTCACTTGTGGTTCGGTTCTTGCGGTGTCCTATCGTGTGGACGAGGTTTGTGAAACACCTCTTAGCCGCCGAACCACCAAGTGTTGGTCGACACAACGGGGACGTAGCGTGTTGGCAAGCACGTGAACCTCGGGAGAAAATCGATTGTCTCTCTTCTTTGTCATTCTCCCGGTGATTGGCTATATATTCATCTTGTGATTGGTTCATCCCCTACACGTTGGTATAATCACTCTACTTGCTCATTTACATTCTTGCAAACTAGTTGATACAAGCTCTTTAGTGTAATTAGAATTGAGAGCTTGCTTTATTATTTACATTCATCTAGTTGAGCTCTTTAGAGTAGCAAGGTTGAGAGCTCTTAGTGAGTAATTACATAGCTAGTTTGTGTGCCTAAGTATTCATTGCAACTAGAATTGTTGGATAGGTGGCTTGCAACCCTTGTAGAGCTAGAGCAAGTTTGCATTACGCTATTTGTCATACTAATCAAATTGCTCTAGTTGATTTGTAGATTTTTAAATAGGCTATTCACCCCCCCTCTAGCCATATTAGGACCTTTCAGAGGTGCAAAATCAAATGCTGCATCGACAAGAAAAAGCCAGGTGAAAAGGTCTTCTCCAACTTATAGAGCAACAGAGGTGCCACTTTTTCCAACTCCTCAACCACTTTCACAGATACCTCCTTGGCACAAAGCTGGCGGAAGAAAAAGCTCAACTCTGCCAGCACCTTCCGGACATTCTTAGGGACGTAGCCTCGAACCATCGATGGAAGAAGCTGCTCAATCCATATGTGGTAGTCATGACTCTTCATCCCTAAGACTCGACCAGTCTCTGGGTTCGCTCCCCTCCTCAGATTTGCTGCATACCCATCCAGAAACTTTAACGTTTGCATCCATTGTATCACTTCCGTCCTGTGCTTCTTTTCTAAGATGTAATCGGCCTTAGGCCTTTTCCATGGCTTGCCGTCTCTTGGAGGCAGCATCTCTAGCTTTGGTCTATCGCATAGTGTTGCCAGGTCCACTCTGGCCTTAGGGTTCTCCTTTGTCTTATTAGGAATGTCCATGAGTGTTGCCCAAAGAGCTTCGGCGACATTCTTCTCAGTGTGCATTATATCTATATTATGTGGAAGGAGAAGGTCATCAAAATAGGGAAGCCTCTCCAAGCCCGACTTATGAGTCCACATATGTTCGACACCATATCCCACAAAGCAATCTTTCTTTGGATTATCTTTCTTTCGACTATCTTTCTGTGGATTGACCACGAGAGCATCTATCTGAGCATGAACCTAGGCACCAGTCATCTTCTTAGATTCAGGGTCGGTTATCTTAACACCTTTCGTGAAGTTCTTGGTGTCTTGTCTGAATGCATGGTTAAGAGGGAGGAACTGTCGATGCTTGTCGAACGACGAAAACTTGCCACCCTTCTTCAACCAAATGAACTCCAGAGTTGTCTTGCATACCGAGCATGGGAACTTCCCGTGGACACACCAGGCGCTGAATATCCCATACGCCAGGAAGTCATGCATGGAGTACTGGTACCAAACATACATTTTGAAGTTTTTCTTTGTAGCTCGATCGTAAGTCCATACCCCTTCATTCCAAGCACTTATCAATTCATCATAAACAGGCTCCATGTACACACCCATTTTGTTTCCCGGGTGTCCAGGAATTATCAATGTCAAGAATATGTTTTGCCATTGAAGGAGGACCCTAGGGGGGAGATTGAGGGGGATAGCGAACACGGGCCAACAAGTGTATGGGGCCGACATCATTCCATAAGGATTGAACCCATCCGTTGCCAGCGCAACACGTACATTACGGGCCTCAAGATCTTTGTCACGATGCTTGCGATTAAAGCTTTTCCATGCTTCACCATCAGCTGGATGTACCATCTTGTCAGGATTGTATCGAATGCCATTCTTGTGCCATGTCATCTGTTTCGTGGACTCCTCGATCATGAATAGCCGTTGGAGCCTCGGTATGATCGGAAGGTGCCATAGGACTTTCATGGGGATCTCAAGCTGCTCCTTCTGGCCATCATCTTTGTCTACCTCCACATACCTAGAGGATTTATACTTTGGACAGTACTTTGCATCCTTGTGATCTTTCCTAAATAGGACGGACCCCTTCAGACAATAATGTATCTGCTCATACGGCATCTTAAGTGCACGAAGGAGTCTCTATGACTCGTAGAAGCTGCTCAACAGAATATGACCCTCCGGAAGCAGCCCACCAATAACTACCAACATACCATCGAAGTAGGCTCGACTCATGTTGTACTGGGACTTCAACCCCATTAGGCGTCCAATGGCATCCAGTTGAGAAACCGTTGCCTTCTCGTGTAGGAGCTTCTGTGCCGAAGACAACATTTGGTAGAACGCCTTTCCGGTTGGCTCTGGCTCCTCCTCCTCATCCTCCTTCTCCTCCTCCTCCTCCGTAGGTCTTTCAGCGAATGTTGCTTCGTGAAAGTCACCTAACCATCCTGCTACCCCGCCATCAGCATCAAACGCCTCCAAGCATGGTCTCTCCACCTCCTCTCTAGTACGATGGGCTTCACCATGGAACACCTACCGGGTATAGTTTGACGTAAATCCATACTTGCAAAGATGTTCCCCCATGATCTTCCTTGTTTTTCTTTTCCTATTTCCGCATTCGCTACAGGGACAGAATGTGTCTCTCGCTCCATTAGCTGCCTTGCCAAATGCTTGGTTCAAGAAACCCTCGGTCTTGTCCATCCATTCAGGGGTGATTTCAGCCTGACTTGGGCGGCCCGTGTACATCCACTCACAGTTATCCATCCTCTAGCATATACATGAGCGAGTAATATAACCACCAATTACATCTGAACGGCGTGCCTACTGTCTAATTGGTGAGGATAGGTCCTAATCCCACCCGCGGATGCGTAGATGAGGTTAGTTTACATGCTCTACTCCGATCCGAGATAGAATTTCGGCAGCACCTCCATGTTGTTCTCCCGATACACGTCCTGGAAGGGAGAGTGTATATCCGGAGAACAACAGGGAGGTGGTGCCGAAACTCTATCTCGGATCGAAGCAGAACATGAAAACTACCCCATCTACGCATCCGTGGGCTGTCCAAAAAAGTGGACAATCTGAAATAGATACGGTCTTAGATATGCGAAGATCCGCATACCTCCAACCGTATCTATTTCGGATGGGAGACACCTAACTGGGTTACACCGATCTACGACAACGATAAGGAAGAGATGTTATTTATACCAAGGGTGGCGGTGGAGTCAGGCTAGCGGGGTAGTGGCGAGGCGACGCTATGCAGGCAGGACTGCAGCGCCGACGAAGACGATCGGGGTCGCCTACGTACTCCGGGTCCCCTCCGATGGGTCCTAGGTGGTGCCGTACATGTGGAGATGTCTGGGTTATAGGCATCGTACGTCACAACTTGCTCGGAAACTTCTAAATTTTTTACCACAGCCTCTACATGTGATGACACGACACCTTGACAAGTTTCGTGATTTTCAGACTTTGTTTGCATTTTATATAATTAAAAAACACTTGTTTAACAAGTTGGTGGTCATGTTTCGTGAAACAGATGTTCGAAATTTCATGAATGTCCCTGCACACGGCCTCAAAATACACTCAAAAACATGAATACCATTTTTTGAATCGCTAAATTCTAATATTTCATGCACCTGCAGTTCAAATTTACTTTTTTGAGAAAAATTCAAGTAAACATAAAAAATTTAAAAAATATACCAAAAAGTCATAGAAAAGTTCCAAATTGGAACATGTGCTTCAAGGTACTATATAAATGCCACAGAAAAAATTTGAAAACAAAAATAAAAAAAAATTGCCGAGTGTCGGAATTGGCACTCGGCAAAGGAACCTCTTTGCCGAGTGCCAGGCTTGCAGCACTCGACAAAGACAGCACGTGCTAACGGCCAACGCTCGGCAAAGGATGACGGAGGGGCCACCGGCGTCGGCTGAGGTATTTTGCCAAGGGTTATTCTTTGCCGAGTGTTTGACACTCGGCAAAGAGGACGTTTGCCGAGTGTCTGACACTCGGCAAAGAGGACGTTTGCCTAGTGTCCCTCTTTGCCGAGTGTTTGACACTCGGTAAAGACTGCCTTTGCCGAGGGTTGGCTTTGCCGAGTGCGGCACTCGGCAAACTGCCTCTTTGCCGAGTGCCCGTGTTTCGACACTCGGCAAAGCTCCGAGCACTCGGCAAAGAGCGCGTCTCCCGTAGTGATTGTACTGTACACTATCGGAGGCGCCCCCTTTGCCGAGGGCCCAGGGCACTCGGCAAAGGCTTTGCCGAGTGCCGCCCTCGGCAAAGAGCCCTCGAAAAAAAATTTAACGGCAAAGAGGCTCTTTGCCGAGGGCCATTTGTCGGGCACTCGGCAAATCCTTTTCTGAGTGCCAACAGCGGCACTCGGTAAAGAAAAGCAGCCGTCAACGGCGCTGCTCCGTTGACTGCGCCTTTGCCGAGTGCCGACAGTTAGGGCACTCGGCAAAGACATTTTTTTTTTCAAAAACTCTTTGCCGAGTGCCGCGGCGGCAAGGCACTCGGCAAAGACATTTTTTTTTAAAAAAAAACTCTTTCTCGAGTGCCACGGCGGCACGCACTCGGCAAAGCCATTTTTTAATTTTTAAAAAAGCTCTTTGCCGAGTGCCTCCCCAGCTTGGCACTTGGCAAAGATTTTTTGCTTTTTTTAAAAAAATCTTTGCCGAGTGCAATGTCCTGGCACTCAGCAAAGTTTCCCAGCTTTGCCGAGTGCCATGACCATTGCACTCAGCAAATCAACCGAAATTACAATTTTTTTGTTTTTTACATTCCACTGACACAAACAGTTCAAATATATATCACATGTCACATATATATCACAAACAACACAATCACATATATATCACAACGAAACCATTTTCACACATTATATCACAACCACAACTCAAATAACAACATATCGCAACCACAAGTCAAATATCACAACCATAAGTCACAAATTCACAACCACAGTCCATCAAGTCCAAGCACAAGTCACAACCACAAGTGAAGCTCAAGTCCATGCACATGACGAAGCACAACTCCTCAAAAAGGCAGCCTATGACACGATGGTGAAGCAAAGGCTCCATCATTCGGTGACGCATGAGCGGGGTTATTCGAAGCCGCCGACGGAAGCTGCAAAAAGGATAAGAGGTTGCATGTGTGAGATTCATCTAGTAAATTTCTATGTGAAGCATTGGTGTATGTCATAGCTAGTGCAAGCATCTAGTAAGTTTCTATGTCAAGCATCTAGTAAATTGAGAATGTCAAGCATGGTTGTATGTCATAGCTAGTGCAAGCATGTAGTAAGGCTCTTTGTCAAGCATCTAGTAAGTTTCTATGTCAAGCATCTAGGAAGTTTGTGTGTCAACCATGGTTGTATGTCAAGGAAGCATCTAGTAAGAGTGAACTTTCATACTTACAGGAGTGGCTATAGGAGTAGGCGGTGGAGGAGCTGCCAACGACAAAGGTACACCCCCTTGCTGGACACTCCGCATGAAGGCCTCCATTTCTTGCATCCTCCTCTCCTGGGCCACGAACGCTTCCCTCTGGGCCTACAGCTGCGCGCTCTGAGCCTCGACCACGAGCTTCTGGGCCTGCAGCTCAGCCTACAATACAAACTTCAATGTTTTAGTAATGCAAATGTAACTTAGGTGTGCAAAGATGAACGTACGACGAGTAAAACATGATGAACCTCGAGAGCGTCGACCCGCTGTAGTGACGGAGTAGGCCGTGGGCATATGGGCTGGCTAGAGCTCGTGCTCCGTGCTTAGAGCACGTCGAGAGAGGGAACAGTGGTGGAGTCGATGGCGCCGTCTGCAATTCACAGCCGCCCATGCTTCTTGCCTCCTCCTAGCCTCATGATGGTCTCTGCCTTAATGGGCTCAGTGCGCACATCGTAATCTTCCAAATGGACCTCCCTCACCTTTGAGGTGTACTCTTGGACCTTAGTGTGCATGGTCGGGTCAGAGTACACCTCGCGCGGGGCAGACGGGTCGAAGGAGACAGAGGAAGACGCCCTGCCCATGTGGGACATAGCCCACATAGAGAACTCCAAGACCTCCACGCCCGGGTGTGCAGCCTCCTACGAGTAAGACGGCAAGATGGTGAGAAATAAGGCAGAACTCAGCGTCAAATAAGATAAAAGAAATTACTTACATATGCTTGTTTGTAGGCGGGGAGGCTGCGGCTGCCTTGATGGTGAGTAGCACCTCGCCTCAGCAGACGCTGGTCCCGCTGCCTCACGTGCTTCTCAACGAAGTCGTTGGACAACCACCTGTCCACGATCATCTCCCAGCACACAGAGTGGGATCGGCACCACCAAGGAATCACCTACAAGTCATCGATTATTTGACATAGAAAAAGATAAAATTAAACCGACTTAATCTCAAAACGAATCATTATTAATGTTTTTCGTCTACCTCAAGGTACACGGAGTGGGATCTTGCATCAGGCTTGCTGATGGACTGCTTCAACACCACGGCGTAGTAGTCTCTGTGGGCCTGCACGCGCGCCTCGTGGTGCATGTTGGTGACGTACTTCCTACAGGCGGCGGCAGTCGCCTCATCCGCCCGGGCCTCAAGTCCTTCTTCTAGCTTGAAATACCTCTACATATAAAACCGATGTATCCATTCATTATTTCAATAAAAGACTTGCCCAATGAAAATGTTGTGCGAGAGAGACTTACCCAAAACTCCACCAGTACCCGCTCCTGCTTGTTGCGGTACCTGTCATCAGGGGCCAACTGGTACCTGTCCCACATGTAGGCCGGCTCCTGCACGTCCTCAGACACGTTCATAAGGCCGGGGTACCATTTCCTGCACAAAACACCAAGGATGCTCGCGGGGGAGCGTGCAGGAGTACCCGACAAAACCAACCAGGCCCTGCACAAGTGATTAAGAAAATTTATCAGTTCCTCTTTTGATTTCCAACATTATCATATGAAGTAGTTGTGATAACATCTATAGTTACTTAGCTCTTTGCCATAGGGCGAATCAGTGCTCGGTTGCGAGGAAGCGGAGGCTGAGGGAGGCTCGCGGGACCTCGCTGGTAGACAGTCGGGGTAGCGGAACTGTCGCCCTTGGTGGCCTCGTCCTCGGCAGCCTCGTCCTCGCCGCCTTGTCCTCGGTCTATCGGACGTCCTCGTCCTCGTCCTCGACCTCATCCTCGGGCGTGGCCATCACGTGCTCCTCCTCCATCACCTCATCTAAAGGTGGCGGGGAAGGAGTCCGCTGCCTCCTGCTGACCCTGGTCCTCCTCCTCTTACCTCTTGTGGACGCTACCCCTGACCCTGACCCCTCGTCTGAAATGGGAGGGCGTGGTCTGTCGTAAAGGGAGGCCGTCTCACGTCGTGGACGGCTGCTCGTCGTCACCTGCAATCACAAAGAATGAACATGACTTATTAGTATATATATATTAGAAATAGATTTAAAATAAATAACTAAAACAAACATAGTATTACATGTATTAGGAATAATCTTCATGATTAGGATCATAGGTGTTGTCATCGTCGTCAAAATTGTCCAAATGGGCAACACTATCTGAAGGTTCTATGTTGTCTTCGTCGTCATTGCCTAGCCTTAATCGGTCAAGCATTTCTATGTCCTTGGCATTTTGCACCACATCTCCATCAACCTCGTCATCCTC
This sequence comes from Miscanthus lutarioriparius, assembly GCA_904845875.1. Taxonomy (NCBI): domain Eukaryota; kingdom Viridiplantae; phylum Streptophyta; class Magnoliopsida; order Poales; family Poaceae; genus Miscanthus; species Miscanthus lutarioriparius. The sequence continues at coordinate 17,651,483 of CAJGYO010000014.1, read as the reverse complement.
CGTTTCGTTGTCTACTTCCATTTCGATCGCTTCGGGTAAGACTATCTCAAACGTACCTGGTAGCCCATCTTCTTGATAGAACTGTCCATCATATGTGTTTGCGTTGAAGTTGTAATCGTCATCGTTTGGGGCAGGTAGTTTACCATGTGGAGACACCTGGTGCACAATAGCCCAACCCTTAAGATCCGCTTTGTCTTGGTTGGCATATCGCGCATAGTACACCTGCACGGCCTGTTGAGCCACAATGTAGACATCTTTTCCTAGATAGACGAAATCTTCTCGAATCTCGACTAGCCCAAGATGAGGGGTCCGTCTCGTTTCTCGAGGATTAAACCAGTGGCATTTGAACACGATAGGTTTATGTTTGTAACCATGAAATGAGAGTTCATAGATTTCCTCAACTCTACCATGATAGTCGAGGCCATCAGTGCTGGGCGTACAAACTCTGCTATTTGTGGTTTTCCGTTTGGGCCGAGTCTGCTCATATCTTGTTGTGTGGAAGCGATATCCGTTCACGTCATAACCGGTAAATGACTGCACCCTAACGTCATAGCCACCTGCAACCTGTCTCAACTCCTCACTCATGGATGAGTCAGTCTGGGCCTGCAAGCTCAAGCATGATAGGTCGTTATATTAATCGAACGAATGAGAAACTTGGAATATGAAACGTGGGAGCTAAATTGGACATTACCTTTTGTTTGAACCAAGAAATGAAATCAGGCCTCCCCGCACCCGCACCCCGAGAAAGAAGGGTGTCATGTTCCTACAAGGTAGGATCCCTTGATTGATGCCAGGACTCACGAACAAATTCCCTGTCCGAACGAGAATCAGTGGGGTTACAAGAAGAATATTCAGGGCGTATTGAAACAAGTTCGTTGAGAACTTACTCGACGAACAGCTGCACCTTGGGAAGGTTGGTCAACACATATAGCATGACACTTCGCCACTCTTCATTTCCTAATATCTTATTGGTCGATCCACTTGCGCTGCCGAGTTGGCCTTGGAACAGGCTGTGGGTCCATTCATTTTCGCCAACATTGTAACGAGGGAGTGGATTATGATTGCTAGGAAGTTTCGGCTTGTAGTATAGTGTTGTGAAGTTTGCCACCTCCTCCCTTAGACTTGCCTCTGCAATGGAAGCCTCAATTCTGGCTTTATTTGTACATTTCTTGCAAAGAGTCTTTAGACATCTCTCGATTGGATAGCACCACCGGGCTTGCACGGGCCCACCCAAATGTGCCTCGGACGGGAGGTGCATAATTAGATGCTGCATGGGCAAGAAGAAGCCGGGTGGAAAGATCTTCTCCAGCTTACAGAGCAACACAGGTGCTGCTTTTTCCAAGTCCTTAGCGACGGTCCGACATATCTCCTTGGCACAAAGCTGACGGAAGAAAAAGCTCAACTCTGCCAACACTTGCCAAACATGGTCAGGGACATAGCCTCGAACTATCGCCGGAAGAAGCCGCTCAATCCATATGTGGTAGTCATGACTCTTCATCCCGTTGACTCATAAAGTGCCTAATTTCACTCCCCTGCTCAGATTCGCTGCATATCCATCTGGGAACATTAACGTCTTGATCCATTTTAGTACTTCCCTCCTTTGATCGGGTTACAAGACGAAATCGACCTTAGGTCTTTTCCATTGTTTGTTTCGGCCACTAGGAGGCCGCATCTCTTGCTTCGGTCTATCACACAACGTCGCTAGGTCCACTCTAACCTTAACGTTGTCCTTAGACTTGTTAGTGTTCATGAGAGTTCCCCAAAGTGCCTCGACGATATTCTTTTCGGTGTGCATTACATCAATGTTATATGGCAGAAGAAGGTCATCGAAAGAGGGGAGCCTCATCAAGCTGGACTTATGAGTCCACATATGTTCCTCACCATATCCCACAAAACCACCTCCTTCATTGGGCACGAGAGCATCTATCTGAGCATGCACCTTAGCACCACTCTTCATGCGCGGTTTAGGGTCTATCACTGCAACACCTTTCGTAAAGTTCTTGATGTCTTGTCTGAATGGATGGTTAGAAGGGAGGAATTGACGATGCCTGTCGAACGATGAATACTTGCCACCCTTCTTCAACCAAATGAACCTCACAACTTCCTTGCATATTGGGCACAGGAACTTCCTGTGGACACACCAGGCGGTGAATAACCCATACGCTAGGAAGTCATGCAGGGAGTAGTGGTACCAAACATGCATCTTGAAGGATGATTTTGTAGCTCGGTCGTATGTCCATACCTCCTTCTCCCAAGCGTCGATCAATTCATCAATCATAGGCTCCATGTACACACCCATATTACTCCACAGGTGTCAGGAATTATCAACGACAAGAAGGCGTTATGCCGTTGAAAGGAGATGCCGGGGGAGATTCGGGGATAACAAACATGGGCCAACATGTGTATGGGGCGGAATAAGCGTCCATAAGATTGAACCCATCTGTTGCCGGTAGCGACACGTACATTACGAGCCTCATTTGCTTTGTCGGGATGTTTGTCATTAAAATACGTCCATGCTTCGGCATCGGACGGATGCACCATCGTCCATGGCTTGTACCGTACACCTTCTTTATGCCATGTCATCTGTTTTGCGGATTCCTCGGTCATGAAAAGCCGTTGGATCCTCGGCACAAACGGAAGGTGCCGTTGGACTTTCACGGGATCGTAAAAGGCGCCTCTTCCGCCATCTCCGAGTCTACCTCCGTGTACCTTGAGGATTTACCGCGGACGATATTTTGCATCCTTGTGATCTTTCCTAAATAAGTTGCACCCCTTCGGACAAACATGTATCTTGTCATATGGCATCTTAAGCATACGAAGTAGTTTCTGTGACTCGTGCAAGTTCTTCGGCAAAATGTGCTTCTCCGGTAGCATGCTGCCAAACATGGCCAACATCTTATCAAAGCCTTCGCGACTCAGATTTAACTCGGCCTTCAACCCCATAACATGCCTAATGGCATCCAGCTGAGAAACCGTTGTACTCTCATGAAGGGGTTTCTATGCCGAGTCCAACATTTCGTATAAGGCCTTAGCGGCTTCCTCCATCTCCTCCTTCTCACGTCCTTCTGTGAAGTGAGCTTGGTGAGTGTCATCTAGCATGTCTGCTACTCCGGCATCATCATCAAAAGCCTCGAGGCGTGATCTCACCACCTTCGCTCTTATACGATCTGCTTCACCATGGTGGATCCACCGGTGGTAGCCAGCCGTATAACCATTGTACACAAGATGTGTTACCCATGGTCACCTTGTCTACTCTTCTGTTATTGTCACATTTGCTACAGGGACACCAAAGTTTAGAATGTCCTTTAGCTACACCTGAGCTCCATGCATGTTCCAAGAAAGCATCTGTCCCATTCACCCACTCAATGTCAAAGTCACTCTTGCTTCTCGGCCCGTGTACATCCACCGACGGTCTTCCATCCTTCCACATATACTGACACATAGTAATGTAACCATCAATTGCATCTACGGTGTTCCTACTCTCTAATAGGTGAGGATAGGTCCTAATCCCACTGCGGGACAGCGTAGATGAGGTTAGTTTCCATGCTCGCTCCCTATCCAGAGGTAAATTTGGTAGCACCTCCCGCCATTCTCCCGATACACGCCCCGCAAGGGAGAGTGTATCCAGAGAACAACAAGGAGGTGATGCCGAAAAGTCCGCCTCGGACCGAGAGCAGACCATGGAAACTAACCTCATCTACGCATCCGCTGGCTGTCCAAAAATGTGGACAATCCGAAATGCAGATACGGTTGCGAGATATGCAAAGATCCAAGATACCTCCGATCCGATCTGCTTTTGGACGGAGACGCCTAAGCGGGTTACGCGACCTCCACGACCATGATACGGATAGAGGGGTTATACCTAAGGTGCCGGTGAGGTCGAGGCTAAGCGGGCGGTGTCGAGTCGGTGTGCGGTGGCGAGGCGGCGTGGTGCGGAGTAGACCCGCAACGCCCACGAAGACGATCGGGGTCCTCTGGTCCCCCTCCGATGGATCCTCTGCAATATAAAAGGCAATGAGTTAGTATTTGTAAAAAATTGCAGCACTCTCCCTGCACGGTGAGGTTTCCATAACTCTGCAAAAAAAAGAACGGCACGAAGGCCGACATTCACAGCAACACGAAGGCCGACAACGACAACGGCACGAAGGCCCTCATATCGACATACAAAGACGAAGGCCCACACAACCACATACGCACGAAGGCCAATTATGAGAGTTTTACCTAGTGTTTGGGCGGAGTCAAGGCGTCATGGTGCGAGGTTCGATTTCTTCTCCCGGCGAGGTCGAGGCGCCGGAGTACTCTTCTCCCCCTTCCCTTCTCTCATCTCTGCTTCTCCTCCTCCTCCTCTCCTTCCTCTTCTTCTCCTTCTCCTCTCCTTCTCCTGTTCTTCTCCTTCTCTTCCTCCTCCTAATTCACCTCTGCGCCTCCTCCTCCAACACCGGTAGACCTGTGCCGAGGTGAGGCTGGCCTTGGGGTGGCGGTGGGGGGGGGGCAGGCGGCGTGAGGGGCCCCGGTGGGGGCAGCTTGAAGGCGGAGGGCGGGCAACGGGGGAGGAGGGCTGGCCGGGCACGGGCCGTCGGTGGGCCAGGCGGCCAAGGCCACTCTGGGGGCCGGCCAGTGGTGGTGGGGTGGAAGAGGGGGCGGCGTGATGGGGCGGTCACTGGTGGGAGCCGAGGTCGGGGGAGGCGGCCGCTGGGGTGAAAGGCAAGGAGGCGGGGCGGGCGGGCGGCCAGTGTGTGGTGGGGCGGCGAGGTGAGCGGCTGATGTGTGCGGAACTGAGCCTTGGCTGGCCTCCAGGATTTTGGGGATTTTGGGCCGACCCCGGTATTTTAGGTTTTGGGCCTTTGCCGAAGGCCCAGATCCAGGGCCCTCGGCAAAGATGTTTTTATTTTTTTTTATAAAATTCTTTGCCGAGTGCCCCTGCCCAAAGACTCGGCAAAAGCAGGTCTTTGCCGAGTAGCAAGCTGGCACTCGGCAAATTTTTAATTTTCTTTTGTTTTTTTGACCCCAAATTTTTTGTTGAGCCCGCCTACATTGTTTACAACTTCATGTTCAAATTTGGTGCTTTTTCTAGTTTTTTGAACATGAACATGAAGTTGTAAACAATGTAGGCGGGTCCAACAAAAAATTTGGGGTCAAAAAAACAAAAAAAAAATTGAAAATTTGCCGAGTGCCAGCTTGGCACTCGGCAAAGACTGTCTTTGCCGAGTGTTGGGCCAGGGGCACTCGGCAAAGAATATTTTAAAAGAAAATTTTCAAAAACGGTTAAAAAATCTTTGTCGAGGGCATAACGGTGATGCCCTCGGTAAAGATTGACGGCAGGGGATGGATGCCGTGTCAGGCGGTATTGCCGAGGGCCGGCCCTAAGCCCGGCAAAGAATTGTTGTTGTCGTGTGCTTGTCTTTGCCGAGGATCTGGCCCTTGGCAAAGAGTCTTTGCCGAGGGCTGTTCTTTGCCGAGGGCCAGGCACTCGGCAAAGACTCTTTGCCGAGTGCCCGAGCATTTTCCCTCGGCAAATCCTCAGGCCCTCGGCAAAGATGCTCTGTCCGGTAGCGGTACTGTGGAGGCTCTTGTGGCGAACCTTCGGCACTGCCCAAACCAAACAAAATTCCACATTTTTTAGATAACTTATTGTTTGACATAGAATCCTCCCTCAGCTGTTGTAGTGATGAAAGTGTACTGATGATGAAAGCCACTACTCATACTGTCCTACGAAAAACTACACGTTCATAGCCCCTACCCCGTGTCTCCGCCCTGGATGTCACTTGATTCGCGTTTGCATGTCGTGATGACGCCTGCTATTGCATGCATGCTACAGTAGTACACGCGCTGGTCTCGAGGCGGGTGTTTGGTTATCTATACTTCCTTTCCCTTGAGCTCCTTCAAGTTTGTAACCGCGCCCTCCATGAGCAACAATACCTAAGCAACGCATGCATCGGTAGTAGAGTTCCAATTTTACAATGCATATTTGTCCATTCTTATCTTGTCCTCCTCTCCCACTCCCATCGATCACTATATCACTTCTGAGATACTCCAGAGTCATCCACTCGAAGAAGAACAATAGAAACTTCATGTTGACTATTGTTGTATCCCCACATTTCATAGACAGGACTATATCATCTACATGTAAGTGAAGTGGGACAGTCCTCCTAGGTGCGGTATCAACCTTTTTGTGTGTCCTTTTTGCTTAGCCTTGTTTAAGATGTGCATACAAGAGCATCCCCAACCAGTTAACTCCCTCTCCCTCCCTCTCTATATATATATATATATATCAAAACCTGGACCGTATAATTTAAAAGCTCACATTCACACCTTAAAATTTTAGCAAAATTGTTTGAAATTTGTTAGAGATGACTTAATATGCCCACTACTTTGTGTAAACCGGTGTAGCTAGATATTTATGTGGGTCCCACCTCAAAATCTGGATCCTAAAATTAAAAACTTCGCGTTCACAGCGCACCTTAAATTTTTTGCGAGACCGACTAAAAATATTTGGAGATGACTTAACATAATTGCCTGCTACTTTTTGTAGACAAGTGTGACTAGATATATACGTGAGTCCCACACGTCGAAAGCCAGACCCTAAAGGCCCCGTTCGGCTTGCTGAAACTTGGCTGAAACTGGCTGAAAAACACTATTCTGGTTGAATTGTTGTGAGAGAAATACACTGTTCTGGCTGAGAAAAACACTCTCCCTCTACTTTTTGTAGACCGACTAAAAAATTAGAAAGCTCATGTTCACACCTTAAAATTGTAGCGAGATTGAAATTTGTTAAAGATGATAACTTGATACGATTGCTCGCTACTTTGTGCAAACCGGTGTGACTAGATGTATGCATGGGTCTCACATTGAAAGCCGGATTCTAAAATTAAAACCTCGCGTTCACACACGAGCCAAAGGGACTGAGTATTTTCTGAATATAAAAAAAAACTAGTACGTAGTCAAAAATACTGAAATCAAATAATTTCACATGCGAGCTGCATTTTTTACATCATCCATGTGGTTAGCGAACCTGCACCGGCCCGATTTTTGGAGCATGTGTTCTGCTATTTTGTACGACCCTCGTTAACAAAAAGCAACCGAAAAAAAAGGGCATGGATCACGTGTCATGACTAGCTACTAGTGTTAGTGTTAGGTGATTGATCAACATTCCTTCTGATGTTTTTTTTTTATGAAGAGCGATGCCTGCATGCATCCACCGCGACGGGCAGCTCGTTGAATTAAGCCGCCAGCGGCAGCGAGTTGAAGGCTTTAGATCCAGCAAAAACGAACTCACACAAACGAAGATAGGAGGATAATTACAAACCATAATAAGGGGGAAGTCCATCTTGTGCACGTCGCCGTGGCTCCATCGTCATCGTCGAATATTGCCAGGAATTGTCGTCGATCCGATCTATTCCGGTGCTCAGTTGACTTGACGGGCAACAAATACAAATAAAAGAACCAGGCCGCATAAATCTTGGGGTGAGAAGGGTGGGCAAAGGTAGGGGCCACGTGTATAAAACCGTTCATGTCACCTGCCACGGTGGCAAAATACATCATGTGACGGCAGGGGCGGACCCACGGGGTATGCCAGGCGGGCCACGGCATACCCTGTGGGGCATGCCTTGTACTACTTAGGACTGGATTATATTTTTTTAGATAAGAAAATCTTCTATTAAGCACCTTGCTCTTTTGACCGTGGGGTCGCAAGTTCAAACCCCTACAGCTGTATTTTCTGTTTTTATTTTCCATTTTGCATTTTCTGTTTTTATATTTTCCATTTTATGTTCCCTTTAAATATATAACTGTTATATTTTCCATTTTATGTTCCCTTTAAATATATAACTGTAGATAATACATTTTTTCTTTAGTTTTCGTATTTTTATCTCATCTTGTTGTGTCCCGTGAAACCCCAGTTGCGAGTAGTTTTAAATCTCTAATCTTTTATCCCCTCTCAATATTAATAACTAACCTATATGATTTCATCCTTTATTTTTCTAGTTGTGCATGAAGATTAGGCAAATAAGTTGTTAGAGTGTGGTTAACAGTTCGTCCAACATTAGTATTAGAAGATTACATGTCATGTGAGTTTTTTTATGAAATTTAATTGATATGGTTTACCGAATTAGAAATGATTTTACTAAATTGCATAAGAAAAATTTTGTGCGGCATACCCTGTATTAAAATCCTAGGTCCGCCACTATGTGACGGACGTGTGATTGTAGACGCACACATTCAACAAAGTTTATGCATCTATTTGCATATTTTCCAATTTGATGGACCAAAACGATACCACTAAGAGCATCTCCATGAGATTAATCAAAAGAACTAGCCAAATTTACCAATTTAGCTACTCTCTAAAATAAATTTGACAAAAAAATACTAGAATACTCCACTCTGTAAAACCAAGAGGCTGGATGGCTAGTGAGGTAGGCTAAAAGTAGAGAGCTACTAAATTTGAAGAGCCATTTACTGAGTCTATTGGAGACTTTTTCCTTTAATAATAACTAAATTTATCTTTAGAAAACGATTCTCTTAGAAATGCTCCGAGTTGTTGTAGGGTAAGTGCAATTTACTCAAAACAAAATCGGAAGAGGTGCTCAAGAATTTGAAACTGGAATTACAGGATGTCCATGTGGATAATGGTCAAGAACTGGTGTCCACCGCCGCTCCCGTTCGACATCTCGAAACATCCCCACTCGATGCCCCGTCCCTCTCACCTAGATGCCTATTCGAGCTCTCGTGACTGCGCGAATCTTGACACCCTTCCTACGGTATATATATACATGCATGTGGAAAATCCACACTCTCAATCTTCTTGTCGACATTAGTTACCAGATCCGGCGCGGTGACGGACAAGGTGGGTGTAGCCGGGGCTGTGGCATGGGGCGACGCCAGCGCAGTGGCGGATGAGGGGGCGCGCGGAGGCCAGTGCCGTGACATGGGGTGATGCCTCTAGGTCTATAGGTGCCAGGGTGGGAGCAGAGCCGGTCGGGGCTACAGGTGCCGGGGCCGAGGGCACATCGCCGGTGAACCAGGAGGCGCAGGGACCAGGTCAGCAATGGCGCACTGGGCGGAAGTGAAGCGGTGCATGGAAGAAGGCTGGGAGAGAAATTGATTTAGAAAACAAAACTGCTGCGTCCGGACGCTCGCGCCAGCTATGCCCGCCCACGCGCCCGCATGCATGCCTGCATCCGTTTCACATGGGGACCCACGCCGCTCGGTTTCACACGCATGCAATCGCCCACGCGAGGCCGCGTCTCGATCTACGCCCGTTCTCGTTTCCCGCGTCTACCGCTTTCCACTCGTATGCACGCGGGCCCACCAGTTGCAAGCAGGTGGGTCCAAGTACAACGTTTAAACACGAGATCTACTTTTGCAATATCCAGATGAAACATTTCCAACATACGTCTAAAATAGATGAAATATTTAGGACATATAGTTGAAACACCATTGCAACATGTGCAACATCTCGATCTACTTTTGAAACATCTAGATGCAACACTTGTAACATACAAAAGAAGACAGATGAAACACTTGAGGCATGCGTTTGAAACACTTGAACATACTTGTACAACCATTACAACATATGCAATATCCCGATCTACTTTTCCAACACCCGCATAAAACAATTGAAACATACATCTGAAACAAATGAAATATTTGAAATATAGGCTTGCAACATGTCTGAAAAAAGGTCTAGAAACACTTGAAACACAGCATCACCATGCGCCCATGACCTACCTGGTGGTGAACTGCAGCACTGCATCCGCGTTGCTTGAAACGAGGGCATGCGAAGAGACCCTGTCTGATTCCGGTGCCAGCGCCGGTGGAAAGTTGAAGTGCTTCCGCGGGATCAGGGAGAGGTCGAGCACGCGGATGGAGGCCTCAAGGAACTCTGCGAGGACACGCTCGTCGGCGGCGGCGGAGCGCAGCCGCGTGCACCGCAGATCGTGATTAGCGCCGTGTAGATCGGGGTGGGGCTGTGCAAATCAGGGCTGATGCGGGGCTGCCGCATAGCCTGGAGGTCACCGTCATGCCTGAGATGAGAGGGTGGGTGCGAGGGGATAGGGATGGTCATGCTCTGCTCAATTTGCTGGGTCGGTGGTGCCTTACCCGTTGCCACCTTTGCTTTGCTGGACTGATATGCATCCGTGGTTGCGTGGGTTTATATGGGCTGACGCCATGGCCCACAAACGGGAGCGTCCGTATGGATGGACGTCCTTTTCCAAAGATTCCCATTTAGAAAAATCCAATCAGCGATGCAACCCACGGAGCCAATCGACGGCCATGATTAAGTAGTGCGGCCGGATATACGTCCGGGTGTGCCTTTTCCCATTTAGAAATGCTACAACACACATGTGTTTTAGCATAAAAACACATGGATTTTTTTGTATCTATGACGTCTGGGGCCCACATGTCATAATGAACACATAAACACCCCCCTCACCGGTTTCTCTCTCACCCGACTCCTTCCCTCACCCGACTGTCTGTCTCTCTCTCCCTCTCTCTTTCTCACCGGCGACCACCAGCGCCGACGACGGCGACCGGCGAGCTCGCCCCGGCGCCCACGCCTGCGCGCCTCCCTGTGCTCGCGCCGGCCATGGCGGCGGCGGCGGATCTGGCTCAAGGTAGGCCTCTCCTCCTCCTCTGCGATCTGTGATTTATCCTTCCATAGAAAAAAATTGTTTCTTGTGATCTGTGATCTGTGGATATGTGATCTTGTGATTTGTGATTATCTGGAGGTAGAAGAAGGCGGGAGGTAGAAGAAGGCTGGAGGTTGTTGGATCTTAATCCTATTGTGCAAAAAAAATTATGTGTTAAAACTGTATAAAACATATGGTTGTGTAGAAGTTATGGTGATATAGTGTTGCTTCTAGTGATTTGGAGGGCCGTGGGCATCCCTGCTACGCTGATTAAGCGGTTAGGCATCTGATGACTTACAAGATAAGTTTATGCGTGCCACCTATCATTTCTTCCCATTAGATTGATTGACGGGAAACAACAGGGACTTACATTTGCCTTTGTTGTGGCACATATTTATGATTTCGAGATAAGAGATGGCAAAGAACACCACTATGACGCTAAGTGTGCCAATATTTGTGTTAGAGAAAATATCACTCGTTTTTTATCTACTATAATAAAACTTGAAGAGAAATAATTAAAATAAAAATTTGGGACAAATAAAAGAAACAACACACTATCTCTACTACTAAAAACCAGTAAAAATCAGCGTGCCTCCACTGGAAAAAAGTTGCCCGACCCCACACCACACCGGATTCCCTGCCTTCCCTCAACCTCGCGCCATCGCCGCACCCCCGCCGCCAAGCGCCTCCGAAGCGGACGCGGACTCGGGAAACGGCGCCCGCCTCTCCGCCGCCTGCTCCTCCCGTGGCACCGACGACGGCGGGTACACCGGCGCGGTGCGCCCCCTTCACCTCCCGCCGCCCCTGGCTCCCCTCCGCGTCTCTCGCTTCCTGGCACGCGACCGGCCGGCTTTAGCATCCCCGGACGGCTGCAGGGGGAGGTTTTCACTTCTCCGCATCTGGGCGAGAGCAGCGGCAGCGGCTCGCATCTTGGTGAAGTCCGTCTGTGGCACGTGCATCAGCGCGGCGGCGGAGGCTCGCGCATCAAGGGTGGCGTCGGCGTCGCTTGTGCATCGGGGCCACGGCTGCTGCTGCTCTACTCCATCCAGCTCGGGCGGCGGCACTCGTACATCCGAGCGGCGACGGCGGCTGCTACTCCTTCTCGGGTGGTCGGCTCTCTCCAACCTCCAAGCTCAAGTGGTCCAGGCGAGCAAGCAGCACCGATCGGCCCTAGCTTCAGCTACACGGTCCACGCATCTACCTCGACATCTCAACCTCATCCCCTTCCCGTGCTGTTGCTGGTCTGCTCCACAGTCCGCACTGCTCAACTGAAGTAGAATATCTTCTTTTTTCAGAGTAAGCATATTGTTCCCAGATTTTATTTTTCTTTTAAAAAAGGCGTAGTGCACGGTTACACTGAACCTGCAGAAGCTAACAGACATGAAGAAGATGTGTCCAGTTGTTCAAAACTTCAGATGCATCAATTGTCACATATAAGAAACTCATAGTAACCTGCAGGCTAGCAACTACTAACCTGAAGCTAAACATGATTGGGATCCATTTCACTAATTATTGAGTGTCTCATTATCACTTCTATTTTGTTCACATGTAGCTGTTTGGTACTTTGCCCGTCCATTGCAACGGGAACAAAAAAAAAGATATAACCATGATAATTAAAGTTTGAATGTATGTTGTACCATTACAAAAAAAAACGATGTTAAGAGTGTGGTTCATAATGACAAAAACTATATAACCATGCCTGGTATTTGGCTGTCAGTGTTCAGTAATTCAGTTTTCTATGTAATATGTTTTTGTCTATTTTCTTAACTACCAGTAATTCAGTATTCTATGGTCTGACTAGAATCATTGGTCGGACTATAATCATTGGTCTGGTTTGGGCAAGTTTTCTCATGTACTACTCTTTGTCTTATTGTCTTTCAGGGATCTTAGCTGGGATCAGTTGAAGGGTGACATCTCAGTCTTACTGCCTTGTCCTACTTGCTTGCCCTGTCCTGCTTTCTTCGGTGCGCACGACAAGCTAGAAGGCACCGCCGCCAGCCTCTTCTCCAAATCAGATCTTGACTAGGTGAATCCTCCTCTTCTAGGAACTAGGATCCCCTTGCCCTTCTCCTATTTACCAAGATATCGGAGCTGCACGAGATGGTCAGCTGCTGGTTTGGCCTACATGAATTGATAAATTTTGATAACGATATAATTGCTAGACAATGTACATGGAATATGACTTTTTTTCGTTTTTTGTTTCATGGCAGGCCATGCTAGCCATTACAATGTATTAATGCCAATACGAATGTGCTACTCATCGTTGAAAATTTTGTATGATGTTTTGGGTTTAAACATTACGGCATAATGCATATGGTTCCTTAAGAGCCATAAATCATATCCAAAAAGTCATAGCACCTTATATTGGCTTACCCATTTTTACCATTAACAAGACCGTCCAGAGTTGGAATACCAAGTCCCTCTTATGGCAGAAAGAAAACTCAACTTAAAAGAATATTTACAGTATCTGCAATGGGCTTTTACAGTTTAACTCTTCCTGTTATTGCATCATTATTTATTAGGAGTTCATTGATATTGTATCCTTTATGACTTGCCTGCACACTAATTTTTCTTAGAGAAGTTTAATATAGACTAATATGGACTGCACAATCTGACAATATAGACTGGATGGTAAATCTCTTGTCACTTCTCATCTCCCGCAGAGATCATAGCAATTTGGAGATAAATTTAAATTGTACGCGACATTGCATCTGGATGAAGATAACTATAATATTCCATGATAAGCTTCCCAGCAAGCCTAGCTTAGACGCTATTATAACAATATATTAGATTATTGGTGAACATCTAACATACCAATCTTAGACGGTATGTCTTGATGTATGGTTAAAAGTTTAATCAGACATAGGTATCTATAATGGTAGCATTTTTTTAAAAATTTTGCCATTGTGATCAGCTTATTAACTTCTCTAATGCAGTGTTATTACTGCTCTGAGTCTGCAAAAAATGCTTCTTGTGTCCATAAGTCGTTCCAGAAGAAAAACTAATGAGGTTGCATCTCTGCCAGGTGCCTGTTGAGTGTTGAGTGCTCTCCTAGATGCCTGTTGAGTGACCAAACCTGAGACACAAGGTAAAAAGGGCGTACCCAGTGTAGAGAGCTCCCGCTCTGTATGGGGTCTGGGGAAGGGTGTCAGTGGCAAGCCTTACCCTCACCTATGCAATGCGAGGAGACCGCGACTCGAACCCGGGACCTTCCGGTCACAGGCAGTAAGACTCTACCGCTTGCACCAGGCCCGCCCTTCACCTGAGACACAAGGTAATTAAGTTAAAATCTTCAGATTCTTCCTTTAGGCCTCATCTAATTTTGTGACAGAACCGCCTAATTTATACAAGATCAAGTACGGCTGTCCCCGCTAACACGTTGACACGCGTATACTTTTACTTATATAAACCCGGTAGTCCGTCGAGTGTCACGCAGGACCTCGGTAAATCAACATCACAACCAAGATCACGTGATTAAGCAAATACACATCACATACGTAGAGTTGCAGTGAAAATAATATTACAAATGAGTTCACAAATTATAGTACAAGTTTGGGGTTTCAAAAACGATTAGTAAAAACAACATAGCTTTCAAAATGATTACATCAATGTAAGTTCCAATTACATTGCTAGCAAAACTGCTAATCACTGGCTTAAGTAACTAGTGGACACTGTTTGACTATTCAAACTAATCCTCTACCAAAACTGCTTTGTTCTGAAATTTTGTGATCGAACTGTCAAAACATCTCTCAAACCTGATGCTTTACTCAACCAATCCTCAAACGAACTTAAGACACCGAAGTACCTTAAGCGAGGAATGACATTACCAAGTTTGGTGTGAATTCGACCATGTTTGAGCCACTAATCACTGGCTTAAGATAACTAGTGGAGTGCCATAAAACCGTTACCGATTGCCCGCTCTTTTTTTTTCTCTGCTTCACGCATTGTGGAGTGTGTTCTGCACTCTCTAATTCTCTTTATGACAATGGTAGCTTTCTCACTGAGGATGGAGGCTAGGGTTTACCTCATATGCTTCCCAGGGAACAACTTCAACCGTTGATGTAGGCACCAACTCGACGATACACAAGCATTGAACTGGTGGAATGTTCTTGTAGGGCACAATGCATACTTCACGTGGAGGGCAATCCTATTAGATAAGGGAATGTCTCTGATTATCCTTCTATGCTTTATCCAATAGAGTCTTGAACAAATCCTTTGATAGCACCATATACATAATGATGCTGATCGAGACTAGGGACGTGCTTTCACTAGCTCTTTACTTAGCTGATATAGCATCCTACACTATCTGTGTGATTGTCTAAGATGGAATTGACTTGACGACATAGGGCTTGGAGAAGGAAGCAGTACTAGTATTGCTGACCGGCTTTGCTGTTCTTTGCTTAACATTGTTCTGTGAGATCTGGCCTTCATAGTTACCAAAGAGTCATTACCTAGCTAGAGATTAACCTTTCTACTGGTAACTAATCAGATGTCTCTGAACACTAAAAAGGTTCCAAATCTTCACTCTTGCACATAAAGGTCAAGACTTAGACAGAAAGCTCATAAGCATCAGGTGACCTATTACCGCACATAATATCGTGGTCTATTTATCATCTGACTGATAACTTGTCCAACTTTAAGTGTTGTGTGCCCTTTTTATCCAACGGGGATGACATAAGTTGCTCACTAGGTGACCGACATCATTACAGGGACAGTCAAGTAGAGTCACTTGTCTACTACCTTTTGCAGTCTGTTTATGTTCCTGTTAGTGACCTGTTCTTCAAAGGTTATCCTTTGGACGACTTTAGAAGAAAGTCCTATTGCATCTGGTTCGACATACAAATCTTTTAACAAGATAAGGAGAGATAACCAAGGAAGAGCTCATGTGAAGATAACACATTGGTGTAGTTCTACAATGGATCATGACTAGAAACCTCGATACCAGCGCGCACCCAGTAGCACAACCTTGTGCCGGCCAGTCACAAGGAGGCCCTAGGTTCCATCGCGGCACCATAGATCGCTAATCGTGGCACCATTACGAAACATACAACCCACAAGAAATCTCACGTGGCCCAAATTGGGTTGCATAGGAGCAACCACAATGAGAAGGAGGGATAGCAAACAAAGGGAGTCACAAGGTTAGGATTCAATCAGGAGGCGATCCGAAGATTAAAACACATCACAAGAGAACATAGCCTAATTGCCAAAGACAACTGAGCAGGGGACTCATGCTTAATTTCCATATGCACCTTGTGTCCACCAAGGTAATTACCAGATAAAGATTAACATGAGACTTGGTCTTGCCGAACAGCAACATGAGATAAAGACTGATAAACATCTAGAGACTTGGAAGAGTTGGAGACAAAACAAACGAGATTCGAAGGACAGAGACAAGGCACTGACTAAAGATTCAGTCGATAAAGTAACGACATGATCTACGAGGAAAAAGTTTCGAAGACTGGGTAGATAGCGATTAGCGTTGCACCAAATCATCTGTAGGAGAAGGAGCAATGAAGTCTGACAAGGATTTTGAGCAAGGCCCTCCCACACAGGAGCGGGACAACCACGACACATGCAAGCGTTCAAGGGAACTAAACTTGGGCCTAAGGTCAAGCAAAGGCATGGATAATGGTCTTCGTAGCACAACGTTCAATGGCTAGCAACCACGTGTACAGGCTTAGGCTCCTAAAAGAGAACTGAATTGGAGACGACAACCATGAGATTATCAAAACTTAGACGCTGTTCTAGGATAGCGCTCTTCAACACTCGTATGCTTAATTACCGAGGACAAAAGAGTGACAGCTACGGCACTACCTAGATAATGAGCATCCACACATACTTCATGGTCTTCAGCAAGCATTTTGAAACACTCAATCCAATTAGCTTAAACGACTATTACTAAGCACAAGGATCGCACATAACAAGCAGTCACCTACAACAACATCACTACACATATACATGTGAAACATGGTGGTAAGGTACTGCTATCTTTTATTTCCTTTTTACCGAGTAGGTGAATATCTCTACAAAACAAGTTTTACTTACATTAAGCAATTTAGTATTCAAAGGGTGAATTTTTTGCTAACTATTAACTTGTCATCTATTTCCTTTGGAAGCAAACATACAAGGCAAAACTAATCACACACTACCTTCAAGCATAGCTATTCAAGCAGCATGGGACAAGGCATTTTGTCTAGCTTCACACAGGGAAGATAGTAACATCACATTGATCACAAGTTACTTAGTATTAGAACAAAGTGAGGGAATCATATTTATGCACAAGCACAATCATGATGCATGACCGTCCTATTCGTCCTCACAAAATTGCCAACCTAAGGTGGCAATCACGTTCTATGTTGGTGGCATAACACGTACTCTCTCGATATATAGCTAGTCGTCAGCTACATTCAATCTACGCATTCGTGGTTAGCGTACCTGCAGGCAAATTCAGTGCAGCCCATCCCCACAAGAGATAAATAAGCACACAATAAAAATAGTAAACTAAGATATTCTCCATATATACATACCCAGATATATATACTTCGGTATCCATAGCTACCCGACAGATATACCCATAATTAAGTACCTTCATATATACATGTGTGTAACATATAAATATTCCAGTAACCACAGCTAACTCTCCCCTACACCGATATTTGGACGGTCATGCTCTCACAACTCACACTTACCTAGGCGTAGAGGCAATTGATCCATACATTACCATTCAAGTGAACGGCATCCATACAATAGCACGCCGTATGGACGACGAAAGTAAAACCACCCATGTTAGTACTTAGATAGCCACCTAATAGTCCTTAACTAGGCATAAAGGAGGATGTCGCTAACATAGTTTTGCAAATAAGTTTTGACAAATTTGCCTGTAGCTAAAGTTTTAGTCAAAATAGGCTTTTTAAAACCAAAACTTTGTTTTTTTAAAACTATGTACATGACAGTATTATGCTTAATCTTGCTCTAATACCAATTGTGACAGGATCGCCCAATTTATATAAGATCAAGTACAGCTATCCCCGCTAACACGTGGACACGCGCATACTTTCACTTATATAAACCTGGTAGTCCGCCGAGTGTCACGTAGGACCTCGATAAATCAACATCACAACCAAGATCGCGTGATTAAGCAAATACACATCACATACGTAGAGTTGCAGCGGAAATAATATTACAAATAAGTTCACAAATAATAGTACAAGTTTGGGGTTTCAAAACCGATTAGTAAAAACAATATAGCTTTCAAAATGATTACATTAATGTAAGTTCCAATTACATTGCTAGCATAAGTGACGTCCTCAGATAAAAGCATATAGATGAGAAGTAAATATAGAGTCACCGAGCCCACCAGCTGTTAGCCACCATCTTCAGCAGGCTAAGAACTTCACCTGCAACATGGTGGGATAAACCCTGAGTACTCGAATGTACTCAGCTAGAGTTATCCGTCATAAACCAGAAATAAAATGACTCCAAGGATCATGCAAGGCTTTATAGGTGGAGCTAGCTTGACAACAATTTGCATAAAAAATGACTAATTCAGTTGTACAATTATTCTTTGGTCATCAAGTTAATTATAGCTATTCATTTCTAGATTAGCAACTATCTTGTGCCAAACATGTGGTATATCATTTTAGAGCATACAATAGTAACCATAGCCGGTATAGTAATTCCATGTTTATTCGAACCATCATATTCCATAATTCAATTACTACGATGTTGGTACTAGCCAAGTTTCTTACTATCCGGGAGAGACGGCGATTCGAATCGATTTCAACCAGCTGGGAATTTATTCCTAACACAAACCCACACTTCCCCCGTCGGGGTCGCGTCGGGTCACCTTTGGTACAACTCAGGTACACATTTTGCGGGTTCGTACAGCGCTGCGCAATCAGGGACTGACGGTAGCTAGGTCGCTCAAGCCATGCCTGCCCACGGTCCCGGACCAGGTCGCTCAGGTCATGCTTGCCCACGGTCTATTGATCCGCTCCCCGCAGAGGGCACACAACAGAACGAGGCCCGGCCTGAGTTGAGCTACTCGGCTTCGCGGTCGGAACGAGTTATCCGGCCATCTAAGTGATACGCATGCGTTCAATCTTGTCAAATAGCGCCAACAACGGTACGGTCCTTAATCGACACAGACGGGGATAGATCCACACCCAAGACCTCCATGTCTTGTTACTTCTCCATCGACATCCCGTCCGGTCTCCATTTACATTACCCCATGGTTCTTCCCCACGATAGCAAATATAGCCAACCGTGCTTTGGTATCCACCTATATCTGGGAGGTGACAGGAAATCACCCGACTTCTACTGGTCTAAGCATGGCTAAGCATATATTTGATCCTGGACCTACACAGGGTTAAAGGTATATTTTTGGACAAGGGAATTATATGCATCAAGTGGTTCCAATCAACTCTTATAACCTAATGCATCAAACATAAAGTACCCAAGTGATATTTGTAAAAACATAGGAGGCTTAGAATGCTCCGGGGCTTGCCTGGAATACAACACTAGGTCAGTGTTTGTTAGATGACACTCGCTTGGCGAGTATCTCCCATCCTAGCACTTGTCCAATCCTTTCACCTTCGGAATAGGTCCACCATACACCGTCTTCGGGTTCGTTTCCAACATCACGTCCTTCACGTGGTTCAGCTAGCGTACCTAGATGAGATACAAGATGTAAGTGCATTAATATGAGGAATGGTAATATGAGGTGTATCACATAATAGCATTCAAGGCAAACATAAGATCATGCAAGACATATACACCTAGAGTTATTTAACTAAACATCACCCAACCTATTATAAAGGGATAGCAAACGTATTAGGTATGGCACACAATTGAACTTAAGTTCAGATATTACACCCATGCATTGATCAAGAACTAATCAACATGTTTAGTCGAAACAAGAGCAAGCTAAAGCAATCACCTAGCACATGTATAGAAATCTAGATAGCAGCACAACAGTCACTTGCTTTATCCATAACTGGAGATCCAGATATCCAAAGAAGGTGATTCTAGACTTTATAGAAAGCTTATTAAATTATCTATAACATGTTTGTTATCATCACAAGGTGATTCCTTAATTAACAAGGTCAATCAAGCACAATTGAGCACCTCTATCCAGACTTGGATAGATTCTGCCATGTAACTTCACAAGCTTATAACTGGAGATTTAGACCACCAAAAGGAGTGATATTTAACAATTTAGAAAGCTCATGAAAAGCAATACACTTATTCTATTATCTCCAAGACATGATTCAAATCATAGCTAAGTCAAACAACATAACCATTCAGAACTATACAGATAGCATGCAAAATCTGACAATGAACTTACAAAATCTATAGCTCCTAAATTATCAGGCCTATGGTCATGAAATTTGAACACAAGCAAGATTATGAAATTATATACAACTTTGGTATTCATTACAACCACAGCAAACATCATTTACACCATGAAAATAATTGCACAAGCAAAACTGCACATGCAGCCCAAACAGCAGTGGTACAGAAAACTGATAGAAACTTCAGAGAAGCATAGCTAGAGTTCTAGACCTCCAACAATCATGAATCATAACTTTTTAAAAATCTTATGAAGTTACCTACAACTTTATTTTTATCATATTAAGATGATTTCACAGTTAACAAGGTCAATTAATCCAATAAATGTATCTCTATCCAAAACATGGACAGAATCTGACATGGCACATTGAATAGCTATAAATAGAGTTATACATATCCAATAAATGTGGTTCTAAACTTTTTAGAAATCTTATCAAATTCTAAACAACTTTATTATAATTACCTAGAGCTAATTCCACTATTAAAAAGGCCCCATAGCACCAAAAAGGAAACCCTCTCTAATTTTGGGCAAAACAGCCACAGAGATTTAAGCAAGTATAACTCAAGATATACTTAACTAAAAATCATTCTATTTAGCTTTTTGAAAATATTAATAAGAGTACTACAACTCATGTATTGTCATCAAGACATTATTCATAAGTTAACTGAGCCAATTAATTCAAACATGCAGGCATATTCAGAATAGGAGCAAAGCAACACATTGCATTTGTTATTTTTATAGATCTTAAACTATCAAGCCTAAAATCCTAAAATTTTTACCAGACATTAAACATCACATAAGTAACATGCCATGAAAATTTTACATTTAATTGAGCAATACTACTGCATTTATGAAAAAGACAAGTAAGACTAGCATTCCAACCCTAACCTGCATAAATCTATTTTTACAGCAGAAACTTTAAACTAAAGCATGCCATATTATAGATTAACTGCATAGATAATTTTACAAGGATTCTAAAAATTCTTCATTTACTATTTTACGATTTTTCTACTAATTACTACGCATTTTCAAAGTTTATCATCCAAATCTACCAAAATCAAAGAAAAAGGGATGTAAATCTTGCATTGTGGACCCTGAAGAAAATATAAATCAAATACAAACAAACGGATCCTTTTCGGCACTATTCATATGAGTCACTGCTTCGTACTTAGATCCTCCATCTTCTTCTAATTCATGTCCGCGGTCCTTCGCATCCTCTTCTACACAGACATGGAGCAGAAAGGTTTGTGGGTACGCCGGGCTTGGCTCGGCCAATGAGAGCTGCAGCTGGCCAAGCGGAGAGGGGCGGCCTGGCTTGTCCATGGCACAAGCCACTGCCAACGGCATGGCCAACAGAGCCTGTGGCCCCCTCCCCGGCCGTGTCGTGGCAAGCAGCATGCATGTGGCTGGCTGCAGCGACAAAGAGAAGGCAAGCAAGCAACGGCGGTGAAGTGAGCTGTTGGGGTGGAGGCGGCGGCGCACACCGGAGAGGTCGAAGGTGTTGCCTGCCTGAGCAGAGGAACATTGGAGGCAAGGGAACAAAGAACAAGGCGATGGAGCTCCAAAGAAGAATGGCGGCGTTTCAAGGCCAAGGGCAAAAGCCGGCTTGGAGAGGGCAGGAGAAGGAAGGGGAAGGGAGTGGGAGAGAGTGGAGAGGGCAGGGGAGCTCGGGTCTCTGTACTTATGCACAGCAAGGAGGCGAGCTGGCGGCCATGCAAGCAGCGAGGGCGAGCAAGCGCAACACGTGGACTGCAGCTCCTGTGCACGGTGTCGGCCGAGCTCCAGTTCAAAACTTTATGAACTGATCAAATACCACCTTAAAAATACAAGTTGAAACTCAATCTTTGGCTCCCTCAAACTCTCAAACTAACGCGAATTAGCAAGAGACCCATTAATCAAAGTGGTATAGCTACAGGTAATCTCCAACATTGCCAATAATATCAACATCGTCTAAAACTCAACATTTTTCAAACTATGAGGCACCAAAGTACACTACACGAAAACTGAAAAGCGTTGAAGACTTGGAAATATTTTCCGAGTTTTCAAACAGCACTACATGGATTTTTGTGATCCAAATTCGAGCATGTTAGAGCTGAACTAGCCTATGACCCAAAAATAAAATTTGTTACACTCCTCAAGTACTACAACTTTGTTTTAGGGTGCACATCCATGCAAAGGTTCTAAAATGCAATTCAACTCCGGTCAAACATACCACATGAAATGGGTACTTTACACAATAGGTATGACTTAGGGACCAAACTAGCTTTAGTCATGAATACCAAAGTAGTTCCTAGTGACATTCTAAACATGTTAGAAGCATTCTTAAGGTTTCACAATCATTTCATACATAGATCACATGTAAATCCTGGGTCAAACTAAACATATCATTTCATGTGACTTCTTGATTCCAAACTTTATGAAACTTTTCCACTGGTCAAGATGGATGCATGTTGATATAATGTACATGAAATAAGCATGTTTAACCTTACTCTTGCATAATCTTAACAAGGGTCCACATGTAAGTAAAGGTGTGTTGTCCAAGTTTAAGTTGGAGCTCACTTTTGTAGATTTGATCTTGACACCTTCATCACCACTTAACATGTCATGTTTGAGCTTAAACCCATTGCTTAGCTGGTGACAAACACCTGGGGTGTTACAAATCTGACATCACCCCCACCCAATCTGCACATGCACATACTGCATAGTACATCCTGCATTTTGTTCCTCGCAGTGGATAAGCTTATCCTGACAACTATAAATGCTTGACAGCATATTTTCTATTGTAAGCAGTAATACATACTTTGGATCAATGGTCCTTCCTGTACAGTTTTTATTGAGGTGTTTTTATGCTTAACTATATATATGCAGAGAAAGTTGTCTAAAATACTGAAAAAAAACATCCATGCAACTGAAATTTATTTTGCCCTAGCAAGTTATCATCAGTGAAGTTGTTGGTTGTGCGAACAAGTTCGTGGTATGAGATCAGCTGATAGTTTTGCAAGTTCGTGGTATGATTGTTGTGGATATAGTGAACTTGCTGCCCTATTTATGATAGATTCGTTAGGAGTAAAAGATAAGAATACACTCTATTTCTTAGACTAATACATTGAGAAATTGGTTATTTGCGTATGACCAGCCAAAAGCTTCGCCTCATCTTTTATTTGTACTTGTTTAAATCCAGGAGGGGCTATGGCCAACACTGGTCCAATGAAGCTCCATCCCTACTGGTATTGAAATTGTTTAACTTTTCACTTTTGACTGCACAATAACGTAGATGATTTTCATCGCCATGACCTCATAGACCGAGTAAAGAGTGAGCTCAATCTTCAGACTTATCTGATTGCTCAATCTTTGATAATTGAACCCTGTGTTGTATCTGGTGCATGACAAGATTCCAAGTCATGTGTATAGAGAACTGAAAGCAGCCAACATAAACCGGACTGCTCAGTGAGAATTGGGAAATTGGATTGTCAATCAAACTTCTAAATTCATAAAGTGTATCTTCTTTTGCCCAACCATAAAATATTTGCCAGAATCGTAGAATGTAGAATTCCCATCAGCTATCAGTGTTTCAATGATTATCTCATTTTGCTTGCATCTGATGAGCAGAATGATTTTGGAGGAGCAACTTATTGTTTCCTAGATGCAAATGTACATTCTGTTAATCATTGATTGATTGGTTCTCTTGTCGATGTACAATGTACCAAAGTAGTTTACTTTTTTTTCTTAAATAAATTGTTTTACTGATAGGAAATAAGTGTTGCCCATAAGAGCCTGACTTGCTTTTGAAATGGCACAGCTTGTATGTGTTTTATTTGCTTACCTATTGCTGCGGAACCAAATTCTTGAAGTAACATAGAAGTTCATAGATCAATTTTATGAGATATGTTTTTCTCATTTTTTTCTTTTGGATAGGATGCACAAAGCAGAAGTAAAATTTAATGGAAAGGCCTGTATTGTGGGTTAGCTGGAAATATTAGCGGTGTTCTTCCATGAGTATTTAGTACTGCAGTAAAGACTGAAGAGGTTTCTTATGCTAGCCTAGAGGATGCTATCATGCTGTTGGCAATACAAGCGGAAGGAATCTGGATGTATCCTTCAGTGCTTTGCATATTATTAGCTATCTCTCCCTTATGTTTTTACTGTAGCTCATGCTTACGTTATTGTGGTTTTATCCTTTCCATACTACCCTTTCACCTTTTTTTCCCCCTTCTTTTGGATAGGGTCATCAATCTACTTCCAGTGATTTGCATACAGTACATATTAGGCATTGCCACTTCTGTGGCCTAACATTTTTTTGCTTCCAAGATGTTCAATAAAATGCTCATGACCAATTAGTGATCGCATCTGTCATGATCACCGATGAGTTGATGACCTGTCAGTTCGTGGCAACGCACGCGGGCATCTGCTATACGTCTGTCGGGTTAGAATAGAACCCACCGACCCAATCTATGATCTGTAATGCCACTTGCGTGCTTTGCAACCTGAGCCTACGAGATGTTGGGCCCGTGTCGCATGCATCTTTCAATGCGGGCCGGACAGCCGGGTTAACCGCAAGATGCATGCAGCTCTGGTTCATACACAAATACGCATTTTTTTTGTCTAATAAATATGCCACATCGGCAAGTGAAGAGAAGACGCATCCCCTCACATCATATCTATATCTTTCGGCTATTTTTTTCGTCTATCTATTTTTTTTTATTCGTCTTTCCCTAACTAATAACTCCGTAAACGTGGAAAATGTCCCTCTTCATGTCTGTCTATAGCTCGATCTTGACATATGTATGACATCTTCAAATAACCTAAATATAACTAGGAATCCAAATCTAAATCCAAAGACAAGATGTTCCGATCGGATTTCTTTTGTGTTTGTTTTGGAAACTAAAAGGCACCACGTGTCGTAAACGAACCCAACTCGCTCACGTTGCTTCAAAATCTCATGACGGTTGCAAAGAGGCATCGATGATTTGCATCTCTTAAATCCAAATAATAAAATACAAAAGCATAAACAAATAATATATTAATAGACCACGAATTTCATGTAAGTTCTTGCCTCTATTCTAGCACTCACACGAGAATACATGAAGCTTGGGATGTAATGTACATGACTCGGAGTACAACTTCACACAGGTACCACCAGTGGCGGATATAAGGCTAGGGCCAGTATGGCCATGGGCCTAGGCGTGAGAAAAAACACTAGAGTAATCCCTTTGTTTTTTCCACCTAAATCTATATACTAGCATTACTTTTGTCCATTAGCATGTGATCTAGTGTTAGTGGTTCATAATATTAGCCCTAGTCGCGAAAGTTCCCTAGCTCCGCCACTGGGTACCACTTCAGCGCTTCGTCTAGGTGGTTTCGATCTGGATTACACAGATTTTCAAGGTAACATAGATAGTCAGAAATCCTAATCCAAATAGATCCCTCCGGTCCTGACTAAGCTGAATAGAAATTCCTAAATAAAGTCAAAATCCTATTGTAGCGTGTAGTATGCTCCAATTCAAAATAGACCTACACACGGAGCCTTAGCTATCCATATTTGATCCTTAGAAAAAGACAATTAAATATTCTTGCGTGAGAAAAAAAAACAAGTTTCATCTCGCAAAAAAAAGGAAAAAAAGTTTCAATAATAAAAAGCAATCCGTATAGAATACTATAAAAGTATTCACAAGCCTGTATAAATATCGGACACTGCGGAGCGAATCAAAACTTAAAATAATTGCTTCTCCTCACGAAGATGACAACCTACACCTTGCAAAGAAGTAACTCGCCGTTTTTAAACCAAAAAAATATGCTACATGCTGCAACCTATGGCTCTCAGGTTTTTCTCTTGCCACGCTCTCAGGTTGTTCTGTGACAAACTTTTCTTCAAGCCTGATAATAGACACAACATTAAAAGAAGCTCCCATATTTGCCGAGAGCATCTAGAAGTTATGAAATTAATCAGAAAAACAGCATATTATACGAAGTTGAATTTTATGATAAACTAACTGTCTATATATTTTTAATGATAAAGAGAGTAACTAAAAAAATAATATGTACCATTAGATTTTATGAATCTCTAAGGGTCTACATTAAATATATATTAGTTAGAACTAGAATTTATTCATTAGAAAAAATCTCAATAGAGATAAGAAAAACACGACTCTTATATATACCTAATTAATGTATATCTCACCACATGACGTGAAGTTTTTTATCAATAGGAGTTCTAATCCGATTCCAGGGTCTAATGAATACAATGCTCTCACACAAAAAAATATAATAAATATATCTTGCAATCCCTATCAAGTGCTGCCATGTAAAAAATGAGAGAAGCCTTTTATCATAATCATCGGTAGATAGATCAAATCCTTGCCGTATCCGCATTTTTAATTTGGGAAGAACCAGCCAGGTTTCTTCTCCGAGAGCACCAAGCATGTGTTAACTAGTGTATGTGGTGTGTGTGGGTTGTGCTTGATAGGCATGTTCCGAGTATGCTCGACCATTCTCGTCCATGTTTAATGTGTGGTCACCATGGATGCCTACTTAAGTTCTTGTATGATATATGCCACTACTCCTGATATTTTTTTAAAAAAAAAGAGAGATTAGTCATTGACGTGTTGGTAACAAACTCTCTACTAACTTTAATTAGAGACTATAGTCATAATTTACTATAAATGCTTGATAGTTTTTTTTCTCCCGTTGCAACGCAAGGGCATGTTTGCTAGTATATATAATAATACAACATGTTCGTGCGCATCCAATCCAAAAACAAATTGTGTTCGGTGGCGCTCGGTACACAAATAATTTAGCATTTTTGGCCACAACGGGATGGCCAATACAAAGGA
The DNA here is from genome assembly GCA_904845875.1 of Miscanthus lutarioriparius. Taxonomy (NCBI): domain Eukaryota; kingdom Viridiplantae; phylum Streptophyta; class Magnoliopsida; order Poales; family Poaceae; genus Miscanthus; species Miscanthus lutarioriparius. Next base: position 17,624,673 of record CAJGYO010000014.1, on the reverse strand, counting down.
TGTGCGGCAAAGCCGCACGGTCTTTTCTGGTCTATGATCTGTATGCCGCTTGCGGACTCAGATTCGGTGCCTTTCCTCTGGCAAGGCACGGCGTACCTTTCGGCCCTCTATCCACCGTTGAAAGAGAATTTGATGGCTCTCACAAATTTTCATCACATCTTTTAGCTTTTTCCAATGGCAATGGGCAGGAGCGAGTCCGGGAGCGGGAGTGGTGGCTCATCTGCGCGCGCGTTGCGCCGGTCTCCTGCACGCTGCGCTGCCGACGACAGCTGCGCCGGTCTCCCACATGCCGTGCCAGTCTCCCACGTGCCTCGTCGGTCTCCCACGAGTCGCGCGGCACGCCGGTGGTCGGGCCGGTCTCCCGTGCGCTGCGCCGATCACTGCCTGGAGGAGTCGAGCCGCCTGCAATCGTCGATCTGAAGAGCCAAGCCACGTCGAGGACGAGGAGCACTGAGCAGACCAGCATCCTACGTAGGGACGCCTTCCAGGAGGACTGCAACTGCAGGACATCATCGAGGAGGACCATCCTTGTGAGTTGCGTCACTGCCTCGCGTCAGATTCATAATAGAGCCCCTTCTTAAGTTTCCTGTCAGATTGTAACAGACCTAATGCTGTTATGAGGTTGTGATGCTATTGACATGGTTTTGATTGGTTCGAAGGATGCAAGTCTAGCTTAGTCTCTCTGCTATAACACCATTTATTGTCATGAAACTTCAGTACCAAAATCTGTAGTAGTCCAGTTACTCTGCATCTATGTGCTATTTATTGTTTACAGTAAATGTTTAGCTTGATAAAAATTGCAAATCTGCAATCGTGTGGTAGTAATTGTTTACTGTAAATTTTGTTCTTTGTGACAAAATTTGACAAGGAAATTTGGGTTAGATATTGAAACGCAATGGCAGAACTTGACAAGGGAACACCTCAAGTTGGTTTGAGGTTTCAAAATCCAGATGAGGCTTGGCAGTTTTGGGTGGCATATGGGGGTCGTACAGGCTTTGATGTGAGAAAAAGATATAGAAATTTAAACAAATTTGATGGCAAGGTGACTTTATACAAATTTGTTTGTGCCAACGAAGGCCATCGAAGGAAAGTGGAAAGAGAGCATGTGACAAAGTGTTTTAGGGCTGAAACAAGAACCGATTGTAAAGCACGAATGACAATTACATTGGACCGAGGGGAAGGAAATTATGAAGTCACTGATGTTGTCCTTGAACATAATCAGTCCCTTCACTTGCCTGAAACTCGATACTTGATGGCATCACAAAGGAAAATTTCAGAACTACGGGCTTTTGAAATTGAGACCGCCGATGATTCTGGAATTAGGCCAAAAGCTGCCCATGAGTTGGCTATCCGTCATGACCGCAAAAAATATTTACAGAGCAAGAGATAGAGGGAGTTAGCATTTGGACAGGCTGGTAGTATGTTGAAATATTTTCTTGACAAGATCTCTGAAAATCCATCATTCCAATATGCTTTGCAAGTGGATTGTGATGAACATATAACCAACATATTTTGGGCTGATGCCAAAATGATCCTTGATTATGCATATTTTGGTGATGTCGTGACATTTGACACTACTTTTGGCACAAATAAAGAATACCGACCATTTGGTGTCTTTCTTGGGCTCAATCATTTTAGAGAAACCACTATTTTTGGTGCTGCAATTCTCTTTGATGAAACTGAAGACTCATTTACATGGCTCTTTGAGACCTTTCTAGCAGCTCACAATGGCCAGCAGCCTAAAACTATTTATACGGATCAAGATGCAGCTATGGGAAAAGCAATAAAGAATGTATTCACTGAATCATATCATGGGCTGTGCACATTTCACATAATGCAAAATGCCATCAAACATTTATCAGTGGAGGGCCAAGAAGAAGAAGAGGGTGAGGGTGACCAGGAAGATGAAGAACCTCATATTCTCTCTGATTTTAGTGCTTGTATGTATGGCTATGAAGACAAGGAGGCATTTGAAGAAGCATTTGACATTATGAGAACAAAAGTGCACAAACAAACTTGGTTGGATAGTATCTATAAGGTGAAAGAAAAGTGGATTGAATGTTATATGAGAGATGTTTTTAGTTTGGGAGTGAGAAGCACACAACTAAGTGAGAGTTTCAATAATGCATTGAAGAACCATTTGAAATCAGATTTTGATATTGTTTGATTTTTGAGGCACTTTGAGAGGTCAGTGGAAGACAAAAGAACTAAGGAGCTAGAATCTGAATTTGAGGCAAGGAAGAACATACCAAGAAGGCTAATGTGCACTCCTATGTTGGTGCAAGCAAGTAAAATATACACACCAATTATTTTTGAAGTTTTTCAAACCGAATATGAAAGATCTATAGCTGCATGTACACGAGTATTAGAAGGAGACACCAAATATGCTGTTGCTGTTGGGAGTCTCCATGATGATCTAAGATTTGAGGCGGAGCACACAGTAGTAGGTGACCTTTTAAATCAGACAGTTTGTTGTAGCTGTGGAATGTTCAATAGGGTAGGAATATTATGTGCACATGGTCTAAAAGTTCTTGATTTAATGAATATAAAGATGTTGCCAACACATTACATCTTAAAGAGATGGACTAGAGAAGCGCGCTCAGGAAGTATTCAAGATAGGCATGAAAGAAATGTGCTCGAAAACCTAAAACTGAAAGCTCAACTTCGATTCAAGTCTCTGTCTCATAAATTCCACAATTTGGCGTATAAAGCCGTCGACTCTCTAGAATGTTGCTTGCTGCTCGACAATGCTCTTGATTGCCTTTGCACACAAGTTGAGGATAAACTTAATTTATCCAGCTGTGCTATGGATGAAAAACCAACAAATGAAGAAGAAAATGTTGACCCAAATGTGAACCAAAGAGATTATTTGCTTAGTGCTGCAAAGCTGAAGAAAAAGGAGGTCCAGTCAAGAAATTCGAAGAGAAAGAAGACTTGGATCGATAAGTTACAATACAAGGGGAAACACAAGCAAGCAAAATCTGACATACCACCAAAATCTTCTATACCACCAAAATCTGCCAAACCAAAGAAAAAAGGAACAAAGGTATGTTGCAAACTTGCAAACCTACATAATGCATGCTGTTGTCATTCCAATCGAAACTAATTGGTTGAATTTTTATTAGCAGCCAAAAAACAAAAATGATGTTGTATAGCCCCAAGTTGAATTGGAAAATGATGGCAGCAACAGAGATGAAGTTCAGGAGTCTCAAGATTACAATGTCATTGGCAGTTTTACTCAACTCATAACAGCTCCAACTTGTGACGAAGAAAATCTTCAGTTCTAGTGTGTATAGGCTGGTTAGATAGCATTTTGGACAGGGCTAACTATAGTCTTTCGAGGTCTAATTATAGTCTTTTATGGCCTAACTGTATATCTGAAATGGCCTATATAATTTCAGTAGAAGCACACGTGCTGGTTCAGTAATAGCACAAGTTGCCAGGGTACACAACCTGAAGGTGCTTTAAATGATTTTGAACTTGTGGACTTGTGCTTTGGAAGTGGAGCACACAAATCTCCAGTGTGCTTGATCTGTCTAATAATTATGTGCTTGTGAAAATGGCTTTGTTTGTGTGCAAGTCTGATATATTTTGCCATCAGTGAAAATTTGGGGATAAACATGTATTCAGTGTATTTACTGAATAAGTGTCATTGTGTCTAAACACACACCAACCATGATCATGTACACCATTGCATTTTCCCAGTTCAAGTACTTAGCATGGTCTCTGTGTTCAAGTTACAAAATCACAGTTGTCAAGTCATTCATTTATCGAATTTTGTTCAAAACTAGAAGCACTGTCAAATAGAATAGAACTAAGCATCACTGAACGTCCATTAGCAAGCCACCGAGTTTAATACATCATTGATTAACCAGGTGGACACCCATCATAGAAGTTTTGACGACACTACGCTATACAACGGCAGAGCCAGTGCACCATTCAGTTAACTGACATGGGCTCAATCAAAAGGTCAGGAACGCAGCCTGAGAGGTATCCAGAAAACTAGTTCGTCAACCACTACTTAGACCCTAACTTGAGCAAAAGACCAAGCCGATTTACCACCAGCAAGTACTCGGCATCAGTTCTTGAACATGATGGCAGCGACGAGGAACACGATCACTCCAATGAGACAGTAGACGAGGTACATGAGCTTGCACTTGTCAACAGCAGCGAGAGAAGCCTTCCAGTGGTAAACCTGACATATGCGCTCAGCAACACGCCTAGTACGGTTCACCTCCTCCTGCAGCTCCACCCTGGCATTGTTGGCCACATCGTTGCAGCGGATAGCATCTATCAGAGCTTCATTAGCTGTGGCTTCACAACGCCTAGTGGTTTTGATCTCCTTCCAGAGTTCCTTCAGGCACTCCTTGTCAAATTCTGTCACAGAGAACAAAATTTACAGCAAACAATTACTACCACACGATTACAGATTTGCAATTTTTATCAAGCTAAACATTTACTGTAAACAATAAATAACACATAGATGCAGAGTAACTGGACTACTACAGATTTTGGTACTGAAGTTTCATGACAATAAATGGTGTTATAGCAGAGAGACTAAGCTAGACTTGCATCCTTCGAACCAATCAAAACCATGTCAATAGCATCACAGCCTCATAGCAGCATTAGGTCTGTTACAATCAGGAAACTTAAGAAGGGGCTCTATTATGAATCTGACGCGAGGCAATGAAGCAACTGACAAGGATGGTCCTCCTCGATGATGTCCTGCGGTTGCAGTCCTCCTAGAAGGCGTCCCTACGTAGGATGCTGGTCTGCTCAGTGCTCCTCGTCCTCGACGCGGCTTGGCTCTTCAGATTGATGGTTGCAGGCGGCTCGACTCCTCCAGGCAGTGACCGGCGCTGCGCATGGGAGACCGGCCTAGCCGCCGGCGTGCCGCGCGACTCGTGGGAGACCGGCGCGGCGCGTGGGAGACCGGCACATCATGTGGGAGACTGGCGCGGCTGTCACCGGCAGCGCAGCGTGCGGGAGACCGGCGCAACGCGCATGCAGATGAGCCGCCACTCCCGCTCCCGGACCCGCTCCCGCCCATTTCCATTGGGAAAAGCTAAAAGATGTGACGAAATTTTGTGAGAGTCATCGGATTCTCTTTCAACGGTGGATAGAGGGCCGAAAGGTACGCCGTGGGCACCGAATCTGAGTCCGCCGCTTGCGTGCTTTGCAAACTGAGCCTACGAGATGTTGGGCCCATGTCGCATGCATCTTTCAATGCGGGCCGGACAGCCGGGTTAGCCGCAGGATGCATGCAGCTCTGGTTCATACACAAATACGCATTTTTTTTGTCTAATAAATATGCCACATCGGCAAGTGAAGAGAAGATGCATCCCCTCACATCATATATAATAGAGAGAATTCCTTATTTAACACTGGGAAAATGAGTCATTTCTTTCTTGGCCCTGAAATTTTCTTCGTTCCCTATTTGACACTCACTTCAACTTCCATCCCTAATTTGGCACTACCGTCAAATCCGTTAGCTAACGGTGTTAACTGGCTGTTAAAAAGACGTTTTTGCCCCTAGAAAAAAAGTGGCGAAACAAATTTGAGAGGAAAAAAAACCTACGCCTTTTTTTGCATCTGGGCGCATACATCAGAGGCGGGCGCAGTTTATTTTTCCTCTCAAATTTGCTTAGCCGCTTTTTTTCTAGGGGCAAAAACGTCTTTTTGACAGCCAGTTAACACCGTTAGCTAACAGATTTGACGGTAGTGTCAAATTAGGGATGAAAGTTGAAGTGAGTGTCAAATAGGGAACGGAGAAAATTTCAGGGCCAAAAAAGGAACGACTCATTTTCCCAGTGTCAAATAAGGAATTCTCTCTATATAATAATACAACATGTTCGTGCGCATCCAATCCAATGCAAAAACAAATTGTGTTCGGAGGCGCTTGGTACACAAGATACCGTCTTCTAAACTGAGGATAGTTATGTATCGCCATAGCTTATCTGCTGCCTTATTTTACGAATCTGACTTCACCCGAAAGAACAATAAGACGTCAATGGGTTTGGTTTCTGACCGCACTAAACTACAGGCATCCCATCCATCATCTTCCTCCAGCAGCTCAAGGTACGCACTGGAGACCACATCTTGAACCATGGAATTCGCCGTGATAGGTTTCTTCTTCCGCTAGGTACTCATCTACCCTAATCTTCCCCTCACATTGGATTCCACTAGGTTCTTAACCTCTTTCCAATTCTTAAACTGAAACCTGCAATGTCTAATCCAACTCGGCACCTAACCAGCTTGTCAGCATCGTAAGTTTGCCTCAACATTCCCCCTAGAAATAGAATAAGAATGTAAATCTACTTTCATTTATTTATTAGGGATGAAACTTTCTTTTTTTCTAGAACTAGAATAAGTAAGTATGCTCTGGAGTAAAAGGATTCAAACCTTTGCATGCCGGTACCAAAAACCCATGCCTTACCACTTGCATGCCGGTACTCCAAATAGAATAAGTAAGTTAGCTAACAGATTTGACGGTAGTGTCAAATTAGGGATGAAAGTTGAAGTGAGTGTCAAATAGGGAACGAAGAAAATTTCAGGGCCAAAAAAGAAACGACTCATTTTCCCAGTGTCAAATAAGGAATTCTCTCTAAATGATTTGCAATCTTTTTCGGAAGGACCTAGACACGGAGGTTCGGGAAGTAGTGCATGACAGCATTCACTGGCGAAAGGACCGGCAGCAACGAGAGCATCATAGTTGACATGGTCAGAGCTACAATCCCATATCCGTCTCTACTCTTTCTGTAATTGACTCCCTCCCGCACCCGTCCATCAAAAAGAGTTATTTCCTCCAGCTCCTGACTCCGCTTCTCCCTCCGATGCCGGTAGATTAGATTAATTCATCGACAAAATCCATTGATTCCAAGCAAGAGGACGCGCGTTAGTGCAACGGCTTTCGCGCTAGTTGCTTAATCCGTTGCTTGTTTGGTGAGAAAATCGCTGATGCGAACTCGGTAGTGCTACTAAAACCACTTTGTATATCTTCTGTTGCTAGGAAAGAAAGACGTGCTGGGTCAGTCCGACACGTCACGCTTGCTAATATGGTCCGGCTGCCCCTATAAAGAAATAGTTTAATCGATTGACCGACTTAACATACGCGTTTTCGTTATGGACAAGCTCTCCTTCTGTGCGCATCGATCGACCAACGTAGGGATTTGCATGGGGCGTTGCGCGTCGCGTCGGAGATTGTCAGACAATAAACGTTTCAATGGGGGTAGGTACAGGGGGAGGGGGTGTGGCCTATGCCACTGACTTTTTGGTGTGCAGGATGCACTTTCCACATGATTGTACAGTAGGCGTTGGAGCCCTCATCTGTAGGTACACGGAGGTGATCGCATATGCGGAGCAGCTTCCTTCGAGATGACCCAGGACCTCCGCACGAGAGCGTTAACATCAAGGACGGAAGGATTCCCATGGCAGACTTACAGCTTATTGGGGCCAAGATCAAAAGCTAAGTGGGCCAAGCCATGGGAGATGTTTGATGCTGGCAGCTAAGTGGGCCAAGCCACGGGAGATGTTTGACGGTGGCTGTGGGCCTCCGTTGGATCCAACTCCAACCGCGGCCCTTAGCAGGCTCGTTCCCCTCGTTCCCGGACAAATCCCCTTCCCCCGCTGGACTAGGCAGCCGAGCTGAGTGAGGGCTTCACTATATATAGTATAACATACAATATACAAATACAATATACAAAAAGCAACACACAAGGATATACGAACCACAAGAATCTGGACAATATATACGAACTACTCCCTCCGTCCACATAAGAATACAATTCTCGCTTTTCAATAAGTCAAGCCATTTGAACTTTGACGGAATTTATATAAAAAAGCTACTGACTTTCATGATACAAAATAAATACCGTGAGATTAGTTATAGAATATATTTTCATAATAAATTTATTGAAAGACATAAATATTAATATTATTTACTATAAACTTGATCAAACCACGCTTTCCATAATTGTATTCTTTTGCGGACGGAGGGAGTACAAATACGGATATAATGCACGTGCACATACATGTAGAATAAGAGCAGTCCACTGATAAGTAGGATCTAAACCAACAGCAACTACCAGTCCACTACTCAGCAAGCCTCACTAATATAGTAATATATATACTACTAGCAGTCTCTACTCAGCAAGCCTATGTACATACTGCATGCTGCCTGGTACGGTACGTGGATGCTGGATATACTACTAGACTACTAGTCTATACTCAGCAAGCTTCAAGCCTCATGGACGTGGATGCTGGTGATCTAACGGCGGCGGCGGCGGCGGCGGCAGGCGAACAGGTGGGCGGCCAGGAGGAGGAAGGAGGAGGGGGACCGTGAAGCACGCGCCGACGACGATCAGTGTGGTGGCGGGCCGAAGACCTCACTGGCCACGGTCACGGTGAGCAGCAGCACACCTGGTGGATGTGCCCAATGCAAGCCCAGAACCCTGATGGAGAAGGTGGTGACGGCCACGGCGACGAAGACGCCGTAGGCGAGGACGATCCACGTCCAGGCCACCCCCTCCACCACGTCCTGTGGCAGCCCGGCCCTTGCTGGCGGGACGAAGGAGGCCAGCAAGAGCAGGAGGTCGTAGAGGTCCTGCATCGTCCACTCCAGCTGGCGGACCTAGTGGGTGGTCAGGGTGGTCCACCGACCACCCTGTGGGCCACCCGTCAACCATACATCATGCCGGCCTTCTACAACACGGGCAATCCGATCGGCCATCATGACCACTGGTAAACGTCGTCTCACGCCATCAAACAACAACGCGGAAGGCGGCCCACTAATGAACGGGGACGGCTCGGTCGCGGGGCCCATGGACTACGGCTCGGGCCACATCCGGCCCAAGCACGCGCTGGACCCGGGCCTCGTCTACGACGCGTTGTACCAGGACTACCTGCTCTTCGCGTGCGCCAGCGCCGGCTCCCAGCTCGACCGCTCGGTGCCGTGCCCAGTGCGCCCGCCGCCACCCTACCAGCAGATCATCGCCCGTCGCTTTGCCTGGCCTGGCCTGGAGCCCTGGACTGCCGCCATCGCCTGCAAGACTGATCGCCAGTCCTTCCTCAGTTCCTCAGGTGATACTCCCCGTCCATCCCCGTCCTTCCTCAGTTCCAGGTTTCTTCCGATCGTTAGTTTTGCTAATTGGCGAGTGTTTTTTCTAGAACTCTTGAGTCTTGAATTATGAAAAGAAATGGAGACATTCGATCCCTTTTTCAGAAAGCAGCAAAGAAGGTGGCTGCTATTGACCCACCTCCGGATGAAAATATTGTGGAAGAGCAGAATCAAGAAGAAGATAGAGTACAAGTTGAAGAAATTGCAGATCATTTGCTCTCGCCCCCGCTAGCATCACCGCCACCGCCCGCATCAAAGCCGCCGGCGTATGACATCAATCGCCTATCATATGATCCAGGTGAAAGGCTGCCCATTGAAGATTATCCTGTTAATGATCAAGATGCAATTCGTAGAGCATATATTACTAAAGGTGCTTGCAAACCTTATATACATGATTTTCCATACCGAAACATTGGAGGCGTACCTCGTCGATTCAGTATACAATGGTTGTATAATTATGAGTGGCTTGAATATAGTGTCAAGAAGGATTCTGCATTTTGCTTCATATGCTACTTGTTCAAGAAGGGCAGTGGGTCAAAAACTTTTATTGTTGATGGATGGAATAATTGGAATATAGGAAACATAGCACTTCTCAAACATTCTGGTTCTAGGGTACATAAAGCAGCTCAAGAGAGGTACACTGGTTTTATGAATCCCAAGGTAGCAATTGATTATAACATTGACAAGTGGAGTGAGGAGGAGCTTCGTCTTTACAAGAAAAGATTGACATATTCACTTAGATGTATCAAGTTTCTTTTGTATCAAGGATTGACATTCCGTGGACATGATGAAAGTGAAGAGTCTAGCAACAGAGGCAACTTCATTGAACTTTTAAAGTTTCTTGCAGGAAATATTGAAGAAGTGAACAAGTATGTCTTGAACAATGCACCAGGTAATTGCACTTTGACTAGCCCAAAGATACAAAAGCAAATTATTCACTGTTGTGCCATACAAACTAGAAAGAAAATAATTGAGGAACTTGGTGATGAGCCCTATGCAATTTTAGCTGATGAGTCTAGTGATATATCGCATAAAGAACAACTAGTTCTTTGCTTGCGTTATGTTGATAAACTTGGAAGGCCATGTGAGCACTTTATTGGAGTTGTTCATGTAGATGATACTACCTCTTTGTCACTTAAGAAAGCAATTGAAGTTTTACTTGTTAGTAATGGATTGAGTATGCAGCAGATTAGAGGTCAAAGTTATGATGGGGCTAGCAATATGAAAGGAGATATTAAAGGGCTCAAAACTTTAATCATGCAAGAATCACCTTCCGCTTATTATATTCATTGCTTTGCACATCAACTCCAACTAGTTCTTGTTGCTGTTGCCAAAGGAAATACTGTCTGCAAGACTTTTTTTTATCAAGTATCTATCTTGTTGAACATTGTTGGGGTTTCTTGCAAGCGTCATGATATGCTTCGAAATGCTAGGCTTGAGAATATCAAGAAAGCACTAGAGTGTGGTGAGCTTGAATCAGGGAGTGGATTAAATCAAGAGATGGGTTTGCCTAGGCCTGGTGACACTCGGTGGGGCTCTCATTACAAAACTATATGTAGCATCATCACTATATATTCCTCAATTCATGATGTGCTCATTGAACTTGGTGCTGATTATGCATATAAGGAAGATTGGACAAAGATACATTTTGTGCTTGGAGCATTTGAAACCTTTGAGTTTGTTTTCTTTGTGCACTTAATGTATGTTATTCTTGGATATACAAATGAGTTATCCGAGTGCTTGCAGAGAATGGATCAAGATATTCTTAATGCAATCTCACTTGTTAATGTGTCAAAGAGCAGAATGCAGGAGTTGAGGTCTAATGGTTGGGATAATTTTCTTCAGAAGGTCACTTCTTTTTGTATTAAATATGGTGTTGAAGTTCCTGCTATGGATGGTGCTTATGTGCCTTATGGAAAATCAGCACGGTATGCTCGTGCCCGAAACCAAACAAATGATGACCATTTCCGAAGAGAAGTATACATTGGTGTGATTGATCAAATTAGTCAAGAGCTTGATAATCGGTTTGATGAGATCAATATGAAGCTACTCTCTTGTATGTCAGCCTTCAGTCCTTCCAACTCCTTTGCTTCTTTTGATGCACGGAAGGTACGTAGATTGGCTGAATTTTATCCTAAGGACTTCTCCAACAATGATTTGTTAAAACTAGAATTGCATATTGATAATTATATTGATGACATGCGACAAAATGCTAGCTTCCAAGGTCTAGACAACATTGTTGATCTCTCAGTTAAGCTTGTTGAAACAAAGAGGCACAAAGTGTATGATATGGTGTACTTGCTTCTCAAATTGATATTGCTTTTACCAGTGGCAACTGCGAGTGTTGAAAGGGTATTTTCTGCATTGGTTATAGTGAAAACAAAGTCAAGGAATAAGATAGGTGATACTGTTTTGGATGATTGTCTAGTCACATTTATTGAGCGGGATATTTTCTTCCAAGTTAATGAAGATGATATAATGGAGACATTCATGTCATTGAGAAAGCGGCGGATAAACAAGTAATATTGTAAGTCTCCTATTGTTATATTTCGAAGTATTTGTATTTCATTTGAACAATTTATATTAAGATTTGACGTCGTTTTACCGAATTATAATATGATTTTACTGAATTATAAATGGTTTACCGAATTGTATAAGAATTTTTTTTGTGGCGCATACCCTATGCAAAAATCCTGGGTCCGCCAGTCCAGCCCCAGCAACTCCTGCAGTGAAGAGACCTAATCAGATCAGAGGAGGCCTAATACGGACGTAGCAGATCGAGCAGATGATGAAAAGTTCCAGAGGAGGCCTAAACCCCAGACCACAGATTGAAAACCCCAGACGAGCAGATGATGAAAAGTTCTAGAGGAGCCCTAATCTGGACGGATTCAAAACCCCAGACCACGGATTCAAAACCCCAGACGAGCATATCATGTTCCAGACGAGTCCTAATCCCACTTGGATTGAAATCCCCAAACCAGAAAGCAGATGAGGAGCTGATTGAAGACCATAAAGCAGATGACAAACCCCAGCAGCCCGTCGTCCCCTCGTCGTCGTGCCCCAGCCCGTCGTCGTCGTCGTCGTCGCCATGTCCTCCGTGCCCCAGCGCGTCGCCGTGTCCTCCGTGTGCCGCAGACCGCCACCGTGTCCTCCGTGCCCCATCTCGATGTCGCCAGCCTCCGCCATGTAGCGCGCGGCGGCGGCGAGGTGGAGGTGCGTGGAGGCGGCGCCGAGGTGGCGGCGCTCTCGCGCTCGCGCTCCATGGCCGCCTTTTCCTCACTAGGTGTTCACTGACTGCTCGCCCTCTCTGACTCGCCGAGACTCTGCTGGCTCGATCGCGTTGCTTTGCCGTATTTGTAAACGCGCCGGGGGAGTGAGAGGGAGGTCGCGCGCGTCTGGGGAAATCGAAATGCGCGTCTCGCGGCACTCGTCACCTTCACTTCGTCACCGTATCCCCTTGCCCGGTCATCTTTACTCAGGCCTCCCTCCCGGACCATTACCAAAAATTGGTTTTGCAATCATTAACCCCAGGTCGGTACTTGTTAATCCTTGATGTAATGTTGCATCTCTGCAACGTGAAAAAAGATCAGTACGTGCAGGTGCATGCGACGGCGGACCCAAATGCATGCACACGCCTCTAGCCAAGTGCTATGCATGCCGGCCCACGCAATTCTACCGCCCGCTCGGCCTGCTTGTGCTGGGATTACCCAATTCTACGCTCAATATGGTGGCCATGACTTCTGTTCGGCTGCTTTCTGCATCTGCTTGATTGCTTGAAGTTTGGTTTTGATTTCACGACCCCTTTCCTTTCTACTCCCTCTGTGACTAGACTACTGCTTCTGCATTCCTTTTTTTTTCAGGGTTGAGAAGTAATTCTTGTAAACCAAACACACCTCCAATGGAATGGAAAACTTTAGAATTTTTTAGTGAGATCGACCAAAACTTTTTGGAGTTGACTTAATATGATTGTCGGTTATTTTGTGCAGACAACCATGACTAGATATATATGTGTGGCCCCACGTCAAAATCTAAACCCTAAAATTAAAAATCTTGTGTTCACACCGTACCTTAAAATTTTAACGAGATCGATTGAAATTTTCTGAGATGACTTAATATGATTACCGGCTACTTTGTGTAGACCAGTCTAGCTAGATATATTAGTGGGCCCCGCATCAAAAGCTGGACCGTAAAATTGAAAACCTCATGTTCACACCTTAAAATTTTAGCGAGGTCGACCGAAATCTTTGGAGATGACTTACTACGATTGCCCAGTACACCAGTGTGACTAGATATATACGTGGGCCCTATGCCAAAAGCCAGACCCTAAAATTAAAAATCTCGCTTTCAAACTGTACCTTAAGTGACTGATCTTTTTTGGAGATGGCTTAATAAGATTGCCCGCTACTTTGTGTAGACCTGTGTGACTAAATATATATGGGGCCCGCGTCGAAAGCCAAACCCTAAAATTAAAAACCTCGAATTCACACTTTAAAATTGTAGCAAAAACGACTGAAATTTTTAGAAATGACTTCATATGATTGCCCACTACTCTGTGCAAATCGGTTTGACTAGATATATATACATGAGCCCCATACTGGTCGATCTCTCAAGTAGTCAAGTCCACATAAATCCAATAGACACTGGACTTTTTGATTTGTCCAGCAGATGTTGGATTTTGTTGGATCAAATGAGCGTGGACACATTCAAACCCAAATAGATCCCATGCAAGTGCATCCAGAGCAACTAAAGTCTATAAGTAGACTTTGGATTGTCCAAACCACTACCACCTCTATCAGTCTTGAATATGGGCCATTCACCCTATTAATACTGATACAAACTCTGCCCCTCTGATTGTGCTCATAATCCATGTAATTACTTTCTTATCAAGATCCATTTCCTCATCATAAACTCATCCACAAAATTCCTATTCACTTCACAGCATCATGTGCCTTTTCAAAATCGATTTTGAATATAGTGCCCTTCCGTTCATGTAGTGTATAATTAAGCCTACTAATGTCTAGGTACCCCACGTAGAAGTCATTCAGCATGTCCATCAGATCCCCTTTAATCATTTCCCACAATCTCATCTATAGTAATTAACTCCTACTCCAAATTAAATCAACTCTAGAGGTGTCTTAAGTAAAACTATTTTAATTTTGACCAAAATTACTAAATTAGTATCACTAGAAACATCATAAAATACAATCACATGTGCTTCTTTGATGTTATAGATGTTGTTACCATTTTTTATATAAAGATGGGCAAACAATTTGACTTCTTAAAGTGATTCTAGAAATTGAATTATTTTAGGACCGAGGGAGTAGTACTAAATATGACCCGGTGCCGAACCACATTTCATGTCAAAAACATAATTCTCCACCTCGTGTTCCATATTTGCTGACTCATGCGCAGAGATAAATGAACTCCTCTCTCTCCTCCAGGACCTTTTAACAATTTCCTTCATTAATTTTCTATAGGATCGATCAGCTCTTCTAGGCTCAAGAAATAACTCCTCCACACTAGCTCGCCTGTGTGGAGAGAACTTACGAACCACGCGGGATCGGGAGTGGTGTGACGCACAGCATGCATGCAGCGCGCTGCTCGGCGCACCTGAGGAACACACTGCCTCCATCCGATCGTGCACCATGGACAGGTAACATACTCCCGCAGGAACTTAGTCCGACCAGGATGCATCATGCATGGCGACAATGGCCAGGTAAGCGGCGCGGGCACGGTTGGCTTCGACGACGACCCGCGCCCAGAGCTCTCCGCCGCCAAGCTCCAAGCTTGCTTGCCTTGGCACGTAGTCCGTCCAGAGGGCTGGGGCACATCCGATCCAGGTCGGTGGATCGGAGTTGTAGCGCCTCACCTTGGTGACCACTTGCATTGGTCAACGAGGAAGACAGGGGTACTTGGGCATCTTTTGATGAAAATGACATACCAAACTAGTAGCTCTAACGTGACAGAGAGCAACGTGATTCCCCGGAATGGCACGTACAAGAGGGGTAAAGTAAATTGGTGCTAGTGAAGGGAACTCTAGTTTTTTAGTGGTACATAGGAAATCGGTATAGTTAGAATTTGCACTGTGTATAATAATAAGGTTTGTTTGTATAATTTCTACTAGACCCTGTCGATTATAAACGTGGTGGTTCTTCTATTATTATGTAATGTAAAGTATTGATCTGCCATATATGCCATGTCACCTACTGCTATAGTGCCATTTTACGATCTTGGTTAGTTCAACCCAACGCTCATTAAATCTACCAATTGCATACTATAGTCTCTCTCTGTTTAAAATTGTGAATTGTTTTGACTTTTCTAAATATATATAGTTTGTACTACTATATATCTACACATAGCATATTTTTTTTTTGAACTCTAGACATAGCATATATCTAGAAACGTAGCAAAGGTTATTATATATCTAGAAAATTTTTAATTTATTAGAACAAAGAAAGTACATTATATTAGACCTGGCTTAGGTCCTGTTTGGCTAGGACTGGATAAAATACTCCATACCCAGACCCGATACCCGATTTAACTGAACCTGAACCGAACTATACTTGATCCTCATCTTGGGTATGAAGTCCAGGTACCCGATTTTATTTTGGGAAATTCAGGTATCACTATCCGGTACTCGATTCATCCAAATTACCTGATTTTCTCCCATAGCCCACTACTGCATGTCGTATTCCCATGTCCCGTTGGCCCAAGGCCCAAGCTCCTATCCCGCAGAGCACATAACCACACGCCCACACATAGGGCATGTTTGGGACCGTTTATAATCAGATTGTAGGTGAAAATAATTGAGAATTCCACCCAAACGCCACAATTATTTTAGATTGTCTGAGAATCAGGCAACCAAAACAATCCAAGTTTTAACTAGCACCGGCGTTTTGTGTACCGCAGCCTCCCTCGCGTTTTCTCCACCGTGAGGGATTTTCCGCCCGTTACCCTTCCAGTCCGGTCCCCCATCCGCTCCTCTACTCCTCTCCGTCGTAATCGCCTGCCTCCCTCTTGAGGGGGAGCGGAGTCTAGGTGCGCCTACCTACCACAACAACCTCCATTTCGCTTCCTTGCCGCCAGCTTGGTTGGAGGCGACCTCTCCTCCCCATCCACTCTTGCGGTGGGCTCGGTGACTCCCGTTTGCTCCCGTTGTTGGTCTCCCCGTTCGCTCCCGTCGTTGGGCTCGGTCAGAGGCGCCTCAAGCGCTCCCCGTGCTGCGCTTCGAGGCTCGGTCGGAGAAGCCCTCGTGGATGTGTCGGCCCTCAAAGTATGCCCTATGTGTTGGAGGAGAGGTGAGGAGATCCCCGAGACGGGTGCCATAGATCCGCGAAGAACAAGCTTGATACGGGTGGCGCCACCCGATGATGAAGAAAAAGAAGAAGGGCACAAAGGTCATTTTACACCTCAGGTTGCCATAATAATCAAGATTGCCAAACATATTTGATTTTCTATACTGAGATTTTTTAGACCGCGATTTATAAGAAAAATCACAATTAGATTATAATCAATTCTTATATAAGCGCAGTTCCAAACATGGCACAGGCAAAGCGCTAGCCGTCCAGCCCTAAACAGCACCGCAGGAACGAGGGGCGAAGGAGAGGAGTAGGAGAGGCTCCTACTACTCTTGATGAATGCTCGAGCCTCGAGCAGGGGCTGTTGAAGTACTCTCTCTCTTTTTCGACTATTGAAGTACATCTGCAGAGAGACTGCTAGAGAGCTTCTGACAGTGTGACCCCATAAACAAGGGGCAAAAGAGAGATTCGACCTGTTCATATCATTCTGCAAGCGACTCAATTCAAGCGTTTTGAAGGCGAGCTGAATTTACTGTTCACTTATGTAGAAATCAAAAGACAAGTCCATTTGCAGATGCAGGCATTTAGCTCTCACGGAAAAAAAAGGTAAAAAAATAATAAAACCACCAAAATCGCCTCTTGGTAGCTCGAAGAACAAGCATGAGAACTGGAAAGCAATGAGACTGAGCCCTTGTTTAGTTCGCGAATTTTGGATTTTGGGGCTACTGTAGCACATTCGTTTTTATTTGGTAAATAGTGTCTAAACATTGACTAATTAGGCTTAAAACGTTCGTCTCGTAATTTCCCACCAAACTATGTAATTAGTTTTTCTTTTCGTCTACATTTAATACTCCATGCACGGGCCGCAAACATTCGATGTGACAGGTACTGTAGCAACTTTTTGGAATTTGCCCTTCAACTAAACACGGCGTGAAGATTACCGTCTGAAATTTTACATGCGAAAATTTTACTGACGAGGAAGAACAGTTGCCACTGTCATGGCTGCCTACTAGGCTACTACCATTTACATCTTAGACCTTACTTTTACTTTAGGTAAAAAAAAACGACATACTAAGATCAGTCCAGTAATAATTATTTACCTACTAGGACGACACGATTTTAAACAAAAAACAAAGTTACTGCATCTTCTCCAGATTAATTAACCTTAACCAGCTTGGGTGACTAAATTGAGAGCAGAGTCGTCGGTCAGTCGTCGATGGCCTTGGCCCTCATGCAGCAGGACGGCCCGCGGGCCTTCTGCTTGGGCCGCCGGCTGTCGCGCCGCCGCCCGTACAGGTACTCCACCAGCTGCACCCGCGACCGCCGCTGCACCTGCACGGTGGTGGCCGCCGCCTTGGCCGCGCGCCGCGCCGCGCGCTCCTCCTCGTGCCGCAGCAGCGCGTGCTGGAACCGCTGCAGCTCCAGCTCCAGCCGCCCGGCCTTCTCCGACATCTTGCGCACGTGCTCCAGGATCTTGCGCTGGCTCCGGCTGCGCAGGTCCACGTCGCCGCGCCGCCGTCGCCCGCCGACGTGAACTCCTCCGCCTTCTTCAGCAGCTTCGTGTTCGCGTCGATCAGCTCCGCGATGGCGTCCTCCGCGTCGGCCATCTGCGCCTTCACGCCGTCCAGCTCCGCGTCCGACGACGCCTCCACGCCGGCGCGCAGCTCCTGGACGATGGACCGGAGGTCCCGGAGCCGCTGCGCCTCCGAGGATAGCCGGTCGATCACCTTCTTCTTCCACTCCCGGTGTGGCTCCGTCGTCGTGGCCGTCGCTGCCGCTGCCGCCACCATCGGCCGTGAGAGGACCTCCTGCTTGTCCACGCTGAGGTCCTTCACGGTCACCACCGGCTCGGACGACGACCGCTTCTTTCCCTTGTCGTTCTCGGCCGCCTCGCTCTGCGGCGGCCGCAGGTCCACATCGTACCGCCGGCTGCCACTGCTCACCCTATCCACGCTCCACATCGCGAGCATCTTGTCGTCAGACTGAGCCGCCGCGGCCACTGAGTTCTTCTTCCTGTGGCGCCCGTGTGAGACTGCAGCTCGCCGGCTAGGAGTCTGGACGAGGTCCAGCTGGATGTCCTTCATCATCCGCTCGTAGTTCACGTCGCTGGCATCGCTGTCCAGGATCTCCTTCAGCTTCAGCATCTCGATCTGCTTCCTTGCGTCCTGGAGGTTGCTGTTGAAGTCGAGCCTCTCTTGCTCCAGGACCACCCTGTATCTGACACCACCTTCTGAAGTGCTTTGATGGTTCCATGGAGTTTCTGCAGTTCCATGTCCTTCACCATCTTTGTGGTGTTTTGATCTTCGTTTGGCCTCACAGCAATCTTTGACAGTTGAGGTGATAATGGGTTCTCCTGGGAAAATCAATAAGCAGAGCGAGTCTCATGAGTCATGAGCAAGGAAATTAGAGATTCCTGAATAATCTGATAACAGAATATATGTATACCTCCTTCTTGAGCATGCTTGGAGGCAGGCAATCCTTGGCCAGAGACAACGTTTGTTTCTCTAGGGCATCAACTTCCGTTTGCAATGCTCCGAGCAGTGTGAAGTCGCCGTTCAGATCAACCTTCAGCCTTCTGTTCTCAATTTCAATGGCATTTAGCTTGTCCTTGAGCTCATCCACATAAGAGTTTCTCCGGGTGATCTCCTCTTTCAGCACCTCCTTCTGCACCATGTCACTGATCTCAAAACTCTCGCATGTCACGATGAGATCAAGCACCTTCTCCTTGAAGAGAGACGCATTGGCTGTGGCCAGTTGCATGTTGGCCAGCAGTTTAGTGATCTCTGCATCACAAGATTTCACATCAATCACAGGCTGTTCCTTGCTCCTAAGCACTTGCAGTTCATTTTCAACTTCTGGAGCTCCTCTCTAAGCATTTCATTCGATTTCTCGAGACCAGCATTGTCAACTTCTTTTCGCTGTTCCATGTTCTGGCCAATCTCTTGGCTTTTCCTGCCAGATTTTAATAGCTTTGTATCCCTCCTCATAGCGCGCCTTCTTCCAGAGGAAATTTCTGTACCAGAGCCGTCACAGATGCTTAGAGTTCTACTGAGTTCCTTCTCAAGATAGTTGTTCTCAAGCTGTAGGTCTCCGAGCTTCTTGTTCATCAGCTTGATTTCCTGATAAAGCTCATTGCCTGCTGCATGTAGAGACCCAAAATCCTCATGCAAACACTGCAATTGTGATGTCCTCTCTTCATGAAGGCTTCTAAAAATGACACCAAGGATATCTGTCCTGACCGCCTCACCAATAAGTGTGCTGAAATCATCATCAAATGACTTCTCTTTCTCTTTGGAGCCATAAACTTTGCTAGAGAGTGAAGTGTTCTCTTCAATCAGCTTGACAATCTCTGCTTGCAACGATTGCCGTGACTCTTGCAATTCCGACAGTTGTCGAACCAAGAACTTTGCCTCAGATTTCAGTTCATCCACTTTATGTTCTGAGTCTCCATTTCCTTCCGTAGCTCACAGCTGATCTTTAGGAGGTCATGCCTTTCACCCTGCAGCTTCAGCAGCTCCTCACTCTTTGTTTGCCACTCTTGCTTCAGAACACTCCTTTCTGACCTCAGGTCAGCCACCTCTCGCCCAAAGTGCTCGAGAAGCGTTACAACAAGGGACTTCTCAAGGATCTGGTTCTGTTTCACATCCTGAGCATCAGAAATAGTATTCAACAGGCACTTGATCTCATGCAAGAGGAGCTGCACAACAACATCAACCTTCATCAGATCCAATGATCCGTATTTCTCATCCAGATTCAGTACTTCAACTACAGAACCTATCCCTTCAGTCAGCTGCTGGTTGTTCTGTGACAAGAAATCAGCTTTCTCCTCTTGATCCTTGCATACCACTTGTTGCTTCTGCAATCGTGCCAAGACATCAGCATTTGCTTCAGCCATGTCGCCTAAGCACCTCTGTAAGATAAAAATCTCAGTCTGAGCTTCAACAATCTTGTGCTCCTCCTCTTGAAGCTGGTCCTCCCTGCGGTGAACTTCTTTTAGAAGTAGGCCTATCTGCTTCTGTATAGCACTGAATTGAGTCATGCCTGAGTTGGTGACTTCTTTGTGTTTTTCTTTTTCTAGCCTCAACAGCTCTCGTAGTTTGATCACTTCATTGAGGGCCTTGTCTTTGTCTTGCTCAAGATCCAAATATCGCCCTTCTAACTCTGCATATTGGGTTTCCAAACTGAGTAGAGCACTATTGATGCTATCCACCTGACAACATGAAAGTATCCAGGGATCAATTGACACAGTTTTCAAACTAGGATGAAAAATAAACAGAAAGCAAGAGAGTTCAAGCATCATACCTCACGCATAAGAGTTCTTTTTTCAGATCGAAGTACAGAATTCTGGTTGCGAAATGTATGAGTAGATTCCTCTGAATCTTTCAGCTTCCTACTAAGCAACTCCAGCTCTGTATTGTTGTCAGATAACAAATTTTCCAAGAAGACATTCTTCTCTGATAGCTTCTCCATGGTATGAGAAATACCCTCAATCCGTGCAACAAACATGGCTCTCTCAGACAGATGCCCATTAACCTTGGAATGAAGGTGCTTGCGTGATTCTTCCAATGCAGCTTTCTTCTCCCGCAATCCTTCAATTTCAGTAGTTGCAGCTGAAAGCGATCTCTCCAAATGAGCATTGTTCTCCAGCGTCCTCTCCAGCAGCATCAGATTATCAACATACAAGGCTTTTACACCCTCATGATTTTTTATGGTCTCTTTTAGCTCAACATTTCCGTTCCTCACCTCTTGAGCAAGTGATTGGAGTGATTCTACATTGAAATTCACCTCTTGTATTTGCTCCTTGATCGAAAAGTGCTTCCTGTCCAAGTCACCCTTGTTATCTTTGAGGTGTGAAAGCTCATGCTGAAGCACCTTTTTCTCCTCCACATGCCGAGACACCTCCTCTTCAAGACGCCGCTGTGCATTCTTCAAAGAAATTATCTCATCTTGAAGACGAATTATCACAGAGGTAGAGGAGTGGTTTTGATCATCCAATTTCCGGTTCTCTTCTCGAATACTTTCCAATTCCTTTTGAAGTTGAACTCTGGTTGCTTCAATGTTCTCAATCTTACTTGCTTCCCCGTGCTTTTCAAGAGACACAAGTCTTAGCTTTTCTTGTGCTTGTGTCAATTGCTTCTCCACAGATAGCCGGGCCATTTCTGCTTGCATGCTCTTGAGTTGCTCTTCTTGTATAGAGATACTAAGCTTCTCCAACTCAATGTGCTTCTCATTTAGCTCGTCATGCTTCTCTTTTGAGGCAAGCTTCAGCTTATCTAGCTCCAGAAGCAAATTCTGGTTAGCCCTCTCAAGCAGAAGGCACCGCTCCTCTGCAGTGCTCAAATTCTGTAGTCCATTTTGCATCTCCTCTTTCAGTCTATTGAACTCCTCCTGGGTATGCAATATTTCAGACTTGAGGCTCTGTAATCGATCACTGGATTGCTGGCATTGTGAAAATACGGCTTCCTTCTCTGCTTCTTGTTCTGCAAGGACCTCCTTGAGAGAAAGAACTTCAGATTCAGCCATATTGCTCTTTTCTAACACTGATGAAATTTTCTTCTTGAGTTCTTGATTTTCCTGTGACAAACTTGATATCTCTTTCTGCAGCTTCTCATGGTCCTGCTCATCTGAAATACTAATATATTAGGTTGACCCACCATTTATTAGGATATTCCAATTATTGAAGAATTAAATTTCGTGGGCATACCTTTAGCACGTTTTTTCGAATCACCAGCCTTGATGAATGAAAGGAAAAATGGAGTCATATCTCGATTGTCTGTTTCAGTTTCAGTAGATGCAGTTTCTGTAGGCAGGTCATCATCAAAGTCCAACTGAAACTCATCGGGAAATGCTTCTGCCATTTTTTTATGGGCCTGTCGGAGTTCTCCAGCTGCATGATCATATCTTTCAGCTAAAGCTCGATAAGCACGGTACAACTCCTCAAGCAAAGACATCAGCTCTGGGCGCCTTTTGTAATACATTTCTGCTCTTCTGGCAAATGAGTCAGCATCCTCGTCGATAATCTTGATCATCACTTTGATTTTGCTATCCATATCTGTGTGACCACGCATTAACAAACACTGATTCAGTACAGGGTTTAATAAATGCAGCAAAAGAAGAAATAAACCACCAGATAAGTGCACAAGAACAACCAGCCACCAAATATTATTGCTTTTAACGTAGGAAAGTTAGCTCTCATAGTATCCAAGATTTGAATTTGTTTCAACAGAGTTAGTGGTCCAATCATTATAGAATAGCTGCAACCCATGACTGGTACAGATTTATGCCACAAGCTATTTATGAACTTGTCCCCAACAAATCTGCTGACTTTTGCACAAGAAGTTTAATTGAACAATAATCAGAATCAAGGGCATCCAACTAGATCTGTATTTTAGCATTAAACGCTTATGTTATTGCAGTTAAATTCTTGAAAATAGACAAGACGGTGCTAAGATAACCTCATGCCCAATAGACGCTACAATAGGTAATGCAGAAGTTCTTTTTCTCCAATTTCTGCGACATGATGCCTCCGAAACTAGTAACAGAAACATAATATTGACACTCAAGTACATAGTGGCATGTACACGTTGCTAATTTCTGGCAACGACTAGAATCACTCCAATTTCTAGACTGAATGAAATCGCCATAGTGAACCAAGAAAATTTACCTGTGAGA
Organism: Miscanthus lutarioriparius; assembly: GCA_904845875.1. Lineage (NCBI taxonomy): Eukaryota > Viridiplantae > Streptophyta > Magnoliopsida > Poales > Poaceae > Miscanthus > Miscanthus lutarioriparius. The sequence continues at coordinate 17,601,588 of CAJGYO010000014.1, read as the reverse complement.
TTCTCCTGGAGCCATTTGGAGTTCTTGGGGGATATGTGACTATCCCACCACCATGAGTACTTGCGCATTGGATTGAATGGCGACATCGCCATTGAGGCCAGCCAAGAGAGCAGAACAACACTCCCTGGCCTCTTAAGAAAACTTCTGTAGCTTCAAAGCTAATTCAGTAGACCCAAGCAACTAGAGTTGAATCTGCTCAAAAGTCTAGCACCAACCTACTACCTGCAGAACATCATAAACTTTCAGAATTAGCACCACGCGCAAAACAGCATTCCTAGAATTCAGGCACTAGGCCGTAGAACTGAAAAATGAAATGTTGGCCCCATTATGGCTTGGGTCGCGCAAGTTTACAGATCAAAGTTGCAATTGGTAGAAAGGATGACTCTATTCCTATTTCTTCATACCACATATCATGTTCTCAGCACAGTCGAAGAGGGGAATAATAGCATCAAACAGTGGTCAAAGATAAAGATTAGCTACGCGTTCATGCAATAAATTACTGCCCTAACATTGGACGGTTTTGAAACGCAGAAAACAAATAATTTTCACAAGATTCTGGTGTTATGGTTTGACCGTTTGAGGAGAAGCAGTTACTAAATCCAGATGGAAAATAACACCTGAGCATCCCGAAAATGTGCAGAAAATTTTGCTCAAGAACAGAAAGAAAAAACACTGCCCAAATTTTGCCACCACAAAGACCCAAAGTTGTTGGGGAAAAATATACTTCAGGGAAGAATCAGAACCCTACCCTCAAAAACAGCTCGAATAGTGTATCACCTTGCTACACAAAGGCACAGAAACAAGATCACTGCAGAATGGAAGCAACCTCCATTACTGCGAATGGAGCATCAAACAATGGTTAAAAAATTGGTAAAAAAAAAAAAAAGGGCAAAGGAGGGCTGTGAAAAGAAGCCCCCAACTAACGCAATAAAGATGAGAGAACGCCCATGACCCAACCACCCCAGGCCTGAAATCGCGTACCCAAAAGAAGAACACGGGAAGAAATCCACACCTGCAGTAAGCATTTCATTTCATGAACTGGATGCTGCTGTGGCGGAGATGGGCTCCAATGAGAGAAAAAAAAGGGCAGACCCAGTGGGGTCTGGAAGGCATAAACCGACACAAGCCTTTCCGTCGTAAAATCTACGGAGAGGCTACTTCGAACCATGACCTGTGAGACAGCTCTCACCGCTGAGAATGAGAACAAAAACAAAAAGGACAATATTTAGGACGAACGAGTTCTGAATCCTACTCAAGGCAGGGGCGCCATTTGCTGCTGTCAACGAGGACAATATGAATATGGAGGCAACAACCGTAGAAGGAAAGGAAAGCAGAAATCAAGGCCTACATACAGTGGGTTCACCTGGCAAATCTGTGGGGGCGAAAAGAGGGGCGAAATGGGGTCCAGAAATTACCAAAAAGGCAGGACGAACTCGTCGCGTCCTCCTTCCTAAAGAAGAAGCACAACGCAAAGGAAAATCTTGACGCATTCCCCATTCCGCTGAAGAGCAGTGGGCAGAACAGAATCCATGGCCAAATCCCCGCAGCAAAACGAAGGGCCAATGCAGAGATTATGCGGGCACAGATTGGCGGCCCTGGTCAATGACCACGAGGAACACGAGAATGGCTAACAATAGCGAAACACGCGCACACAAAACAACGGGGGAAAATGGCATATTTCCATGCCCAAGATAAACGCAATCGCAGAAACGGAAAGAATGCCAACTCTTTTCCAGCCCAGGATGCCAGGATGGGGATTGCCGTTGCCTAAATGACTCCACACAAATCGAAGAAGAAACGGACTTACCATGGAGGGCAGGGCAGAGGAGGGAGGATCTTGGCCAGTCAGCTGCAGCCCTGAGACAGAGAGATCCAGCTCCGGGTGCTCCTTCCTCACCTCCCACACTAGCTCGCCTAAGCCGCCATCATCATTCTCAACACCACATTAACACCTGGGGGGGGGGGGGGCGCGGGAGTGGGGCGAAGGGGGAGGAGTGATGGGGTATTAATTGTTTATTTGTTTTTATTTATAATAGGAAAAGTAAAGGACAAAGATTAAGGCGCATCAATTTAATATTTTTAGGTGAGTACACTTTGTTCTGCATGCAACAAGAGTAGCAGGTGTGTGAATCACAATCACAGTGGGGTTACTACTGGCTTTGTTTGGGCACAGGGTGTTTTTTTTCTGAGCCCTTGTTTAGTTCAATTTCAAAATCCAAAAAAATTCTTCATAAAGACTCATTACATCGAATGTTTTACTGTACTGCGTCGTGGAGCATTAAATGTAGACGAAAAGAAAAACTAATTGCACAGTTTGGTGGGAAATTGCGAGACGAACGTTTTAAGCCTAATTAGTCAATGTTTGGACACTATTTGTCAAATAAAAACGAAGGTGCTACAGTAGCCCCAAAATCCAAATTTCGCGAACTAAACCAGGCCTCACTTTGTTACTTTCACTTTTTACTGGTCCGGGTCTGATATGTGCAGTTCAGGGGACAAGAACAGTGATGGTGCATCAGACACAAATTTAAAATTGTTGGATGAATATTTTCTCTCTTGGTTTTACATGCTGCACGACTGGTCTGGTCAGCCCTCAGTGTGATTTAGGCTCCGTTTAGATGTAACCCAAAATCCAAAAATTTTCAAGATTTTCCATCACATCGAATCTTACGGCACATGCATGGAGTATTAAATGTAGACGAAAAAAAAACTAATTACACAGTTAGCCGAGAAATCGTGAGACGAATCTTTTAAGCCTAAATAGTCCATAATTGGACAATTTTTACCAAATACAAATGAAAGTGCTACAGTAACCAAAACCAAAAATTTCTGTAACTAAACAGAGCCTTAATCTGTCTGTGGGGCTGGACCAGAGAGATTACTGTGAATTTATTTTCTTTCCTTTTTACCGTTGCGGTTTATTTGGAAGACCAGCGTGCGTGTCTGATATGGGCTGGGTTGTTAACGTTTGGGATTTGCTGCTATTTCCTTCGGAGAAGATAAGGAGGAAACGGTCAAAAAGAAACGGTAAAAAACAGTTTAACATGGAATGACCGGTAGCAGTAGACGGTGATTTGTTAGTTTTTTTTAACTGTATTGTCAGATATGCCCTTTGGTCTACCTCCTTGACCCATTCACGTGCACGATGCTCTACTTTATCAACCAAAAAAATCTTGTTCCCGAAGATACTCAGTCTATTCGTTTGGCTGTGGCTTGTCGTAAACGATCGTAAATTTTTAGCTGGAATAGTATTTTTCTCTCACACAAACCAGCCAGCAGTACTTCTTCACGAACCAGCAACGAAACGAACCAGTCAACCGAACAGGCTTACTATCAGCGTTATTGCTTGAAGAAATGGTTGTTATGGAGAATAAAAATATACTACTGCCTAGCAAAAAATAATTTTGGCATTTCTAGCACTAAAATATCTTCAGGACCAGTAAAAACTTATGACCACAGTTGCAGACTTGTGTTCTTTATCAGGGAGAAAATATGATGTTTTTGCACCTAGTGTACAGGATCGCAAAATGCAGACATGAGTAGTAGTATATCTACATTGCCACTGGCATATCCATGAGTTATGAGTACATAGATCCTATACACAAGGAGCAGGAATTTACAGCCTGTAGTTAGCCACTGTGGGAGAGAGGATTGTGCACCAAACCACCAACTCTAATCATTTTAAAGCAAACATTTGTTGTGTTAAGCATGTGGACTAGTGGAAGGCAGGATGAGAGCTAGGAACCAGGAAGATGCATGGTAGAAAAGCCTGGTGTGCCCACTGAATAATTGTTTATGTGTATAAATAGGCACACCAGTTTCATTGCAGATTTCCAGTACATGGGTCGTGCTGTCTTTGTCTTCTTTTCTGCTCACTTGGAACCACAGTTGATGGTTGCTGTCTGCCTTTATATTACCCTTTTTCTTTTCAATCAAAAAGGCCAGCTTCTAGGCTTAAAAAAAAAGAAGGCAGCTTCTATTCTATATACTCCTAGGACAGGCTCCAACCGCACTGCTAATATGATACTTGACTGAACAGAGCATCACGGACCAATGTCATGCTCAGCCACTGATGAGTGTGGTACCATGAATATTCTCAAGGAATATGGTCAGCTCATTTGTTTGTGCATCCGGCTGTTATTACTTTGGTTTATGTAGCTAGTGTGCTATTTCTCTGCTAATAATCAAGATCAGCATTCCTAAACAAAACTGATGAAGTAGCACCTCATTTGGCTCCAACAGATTTTTTTTGAAGAAACTGGAGGGGCTTTGGGCCCCTACAGGCAATTTATTAAAATAAACAGCGTTTTACAGAGCAGGGAACAGGGAAAGTAACTGACCACACACAGCACAATTTGAAATCAGCAGTATAATGATCATTTATGAGTACTTTCTCCAAATATAAGCACATATAATTTGTTCTAAGTCAAACTTTTTTTAACTTCATATTTTCATATAGATCCATGAATGGCGGGCCTGGTGCAAACGGTAGAGTCTTACCGCCTGTGACCGGAAGGTCTCGGGTTCGAGTCGTGGTCTCCTCGCATTGCACAGGCGAGGGTAAGGCTTGTCAGTGACACTCTTTCCCAGACCCCGCACAGAGCGGGAGCTCTCTACACTTGGTACGTCATTTTATTTTCATATAGATCCATACAAGATTGGAATGATTAGATTCATCAATATAAGAAAAGTATTTTAAAATTCTTTTAATACATAATCGTTTATATATGTTATGTATAGTAAATATTGCTACTCAAAATTTTAAAATAGATTTATTAGATTTTCAATTGGTGGAAGCAATAGTGATTTATGTTAGAGTGCGCAACGGACACATTGGCCCGTAAAAGATTTGCAAGATTTTTATGAATTGTGTTTGGTTACCTCCATAATGTTAGACTATGCTACATGCATGTATACTGCCCCTAAATCAGGTATTAAAATATAGAAAGCAAGATTTTTGTGATAAGCAAAATACTAAAAGACAGTTGAGGTGACAGGAGGTTTATATATGCATGGAAGCCTCCAGTCGATCTCATATGCACATGTCATGGACACATTGGTGGTGATTGATGAGAGTCTAGGTATGATAGAGATACTGTTCCCAGATTCTATGATTAAATTAAATTAAATTAATTGTAGGCTAGTGGAACATTATGAGGAGCAAGTTTTATTTGTCATCATAGTTTTGATTTTTCGTTAGATAACTTTATAATAAAGCTAATAAAGGAAAATAAAAAAAGGTATTGTTCTTTGCTCATCAGAATGAGTCGTGCAGATCATGGTACTTTAGACCTTTGCAAATCTCAAAAGCGTGAAAAAAAAACGTAGTATATTAGTGCAAATTGGATATGGTATGATGAGTGTACGTAGGCGAGTGATCAACAGGCATATCATGCATGGACGCGTGTTTAAGTCCATCTCAAGAGAAAAATATCGTTGGTTATTCTGCAGTAAAAAAATATATATATACCGTGGTGAGTGACAGAGTGTTATATCAATTTGTGCTAACTACTTCTTCTAGAATTACATTTTTTTTCTCAGAAATAAATGTGTTTATTATTTAGGAAAAGCCTATACCTATATCGTGACTTTTCACTTGGGACAAAAGAGGAGGTAAAGAGATTGCTTGCAAAAGGTACTGTCGGCTTGACCTTGTTGCCTGGAGCTACTCTATTACACACCTAGCTAGCGTTTCTTTGGTGCACTGTCAAAGTCCAGTCATTTATTTATCTCTTTGGAAAGCAACTTCATATATAGGGTTTATATAGCAGCCAACTTCACACTCTGTACGAGTGCAAAGGTTTTCGTACAGTGACCAATATATACTCCCTCTGAAATATAAAGGATCCAAGTTTATTCTAAGTCAAAAAATTATATAACTTTAATCAAATTTATAGAGAAAAATATTAATGTACCTATCACATCAAAGATGCAAATTATGAAAGTATATTGCATAATGTATCAATGATACTAATTTGATATAGTAACTATTCTTCTTCTTCTTTCTATTTTGGTCAAAGTTAATATAGTTTGATTTAGAACAAACTTGGATTTTTAATATCTTAGGACCAAGGAAGTATATCATCACATACATATTCACATATCATATATATATTACCTCTGTTTTAAATTATAAGTTGTGTTAGTCTTTAGATACGTAGTTTTAGCTATACAACTAAATGACGTAGCTAAATATACTTTATGTTTAGAGACATAGTAAAAACTATATACCTACCTAGAAAAGTCAAAATAATTTATAATTAAGTTTGTTTTTTATATACAAAACCATTTCTATTCATGTTAGTTGGTTGGTCCAAATCGTATCATATATGTCAGTCATATTAATCCTACCTGTGCCTAGGTTGTTCCGACAACAATGCTACATCTCTATCTAAGACTTCTATGAGTGTGGTGGCGCTCCAAATTAAATGCACTGCATTAAGCGCCGAATTAAATCATCCATTCAAAAGTGCTAACTCTTCGAACTAAATTATGCTGGTACTACAAATTTGTGTGAAGTTTATGTCAAATCATCTCTCTTGTGGTGACCAAATAAAATACATGTTCTCTTAAAGTGGAGGCATTAGTGGGGAATAGTAGCATGTGCAAGCTTGCAAGTACTCCCTCCATAAAAAAAAAGAGTGTCGTTTTTTTTTCAGACATTTTGTTTGAGCATTCATCTTATTCAATTTTTTTTATAAATATCATATATTTTGTTATGACTTATTTTATCATTAAAAATACTTTAATAATGATTTATTTATTTTATAATTTATACAAAATTTTTAATAAGATGAACAGTCAAACACGATGTCTGAAATTAAAAAACGTCACTCTTTTCGGGATGGAGAAGACGAGTCAGAGTGTGGCCCCACACTGATATTAATGGATACACGTACACTGAAGAGGACCCCCCACACCAATTGTGCTCCAACTATCATTGATGCATAGCTGTGGTTGTTCAGGGGATCCCTGGAACTCTCTCTCATCCATCTCCAAGCTTTAATGTGGCACCAAACATTTCCTTCTGGAATCCTAACACTTGGCAATTTTTCCCAAAAAATACCGTGTAAATAAGAAATTCGATTACTATACCAATTAGACAAGAAGAATTGCAAACATTTTGATTTTGATATTCTCCCCATATATAAGGTGTTTTGCTGCAAATGTCGACACTCAAAAAAAAAACTGCACACATGCTCAGCTAATTCCTATTTTTCACCAATGTAGAGCAATCGCAAGCCAAGGTAGCAGACTCACGCCTATTCAACAAGTGCTTGGATTAGACTTACGTATTTGTTAAGTAAAAAACTTTCAAAAATAGAAAACTTGGTGTGTGACAACAAAAAAGTTCTTATCGCCGGTGATTCTTTTGCTGGAACCACAAATCGGATGAGATTATACTCTAGTATATCTATACTCTAGTGATAAAGACTACATTGGTGGCTCCAAATTGACGAAAACAAATTGAGTCGGCTAAGCATGAATGCGATGGGTGGGTTTTGTGACAGAACTCGGTGAGGATGGGCATTTGCAACAAAAGACTTATGAGAGAAACACAAAATCCAAGTGGGATAAGGGATTGATTTTTGTAAGTTTCTCACTTAAACCAGCTTAGAAAATTGTTTACATTGTATGGATATATTTGGATGTCTAGAAACATTGTTTTAACAACTATTTACTACCTCCCGTCTCAAAAAGATGCAATTCTAGGTTTGGTTGAGTCTAACTATCTTAGGTTTGAGTGTTTGACTAAGTTCATAAAAAATAATCATCATTATGACTCCATATAGATATACTCTAAAACTTTATTTCATGATAAATCTAATAATAGTATAAGACAAATATTATATTTTATAGAAATTTAGTCAAACTTACATGTTTTGACTTAGTGCTATGCGTTGCATCCTCCATGGATTGAAGGAGTACCTAGCCAGCAAGCATGATCTAGTTTTTCATATCTGAATTTCCTACCCACTTTGGTGCATCTAAACGACTTGAATTAAATGGGGAAAGTATGTAACAGTATAGTTGTAGTCTTATAGATCTTATTGAAGGCTACTTTTTTTCATATATACAGACATCATCTTCATTCATTCAAAATCATATAAAAAAGACATGACTTTTCCTCTAATAATATCGCTAGCAGGATCTGCGAACCAGCTTATATCATCAACATGCACGTTATTTTAAAGTTCGGCAGTGCCAGTGCCAGCGCCCAGACGTCCGGATGGACGTCCACGCTGCACTATGTTTCCCGCGCTCGGGCTAGCACGCCCCCACCTGAGCCCGCATTTCGCACACCCACACGGGGCTCGCGCCGCCAGACTACGCGCAGTGACTCCTCGCACCCCATTCGCTTCTCACACGCATTACAACATGTGCAACACCCGATCTACTTTTGCAACATCCAAATGAAACGCTTGCAACATACGTCCGAAACAGCTAAAACGCTTGCAACATACGCCTGAAACACTTGCAAAACACTTAAAAAAACTTAAAAACACATGTGTAGCCATTGCAAATATATGCAAACATCAAGATGAAACACTTGCAACATAGGTATGAAAACACCTGAAACACTTGCATATATATGCAACGTCCTGATCTAGTTTTGTTGCAACATCCAAATGAAACGCATCAACATATGTCTGAAACAGATGAAATATTTGAAACATACGTGTATAGCCCATTGCAACATGTGTAACACCTGATCTACTTTTGCAACATCATTATAAAAACACTTGCAACATACCTCTAAAACATCTTAAACATTTGAAATGTACGCTTGCAACATGCATCGTATCTTGGTACGGCCTCCTTCGTCATCTGCATCGGGGCGCCGCTGCCATAGTAGGAGGCGAGGCCGGAGGGGTTGTGCGCTAGGGCCCGACGCTTCTCCTTACACAACGGCCTTAGTGGCTAGCTGGCGGCCGAGGGAGCGGTCGCCACGCGTGGGCACGGCGGTGCCCGCGCCGTTAGGCGAAGCGGGCCGTAGAGCAGAAGCAGCGATAGGAAGTAGTGGGGCGACCGACGGAGTAGGAGCAGGTGGGGTGACTATCGACGCGCGGAGCAGAGCGGACCAGTTCTTTCGTTTCCTTCTCCTTTCCTTATCCAACCGATGCAATGGAAAAGACGGACGCATATATCGTAATAAAAAACGAGCGGACGCTGAGCAGAGGTCTATTGTGCTGGTATATAGGCCCACGACGGACGCCCTACACGTAGCATTTCTTTTTTTACGATGAGAGAAGAATTATATTTGATAATAGCTGGGTACATCAACACGTTACAAGCACTCTAGATTACACAAATATCCAAAAATTGATTTTCATCTAAATTGTACCCACGCTATGAATAGCTCCAGATCTCAAAACCAAACATGTACGACGCTTTGTAGTATGGATGACCACACAGGCAAACACTCGACAAAAATGCCTGAGAACAGATATCCAACGAACGACGGTCAACATTCATGTAGGTGGAGTTAAGAAACTTCTTCTTTCTGGTGTCTTCCTTCTTCTTTTTTCTGTCACCGAAGAATTAAGAAGACCGATCTAAAACTTATTCTCCCTAGTCCTTCATCGTGGCTAGATCTAACCACAATAAAACGGAGAAGAGACCGGAGAAAAGTATTCCATGGCGACAACACCATCTCCGCCTTGATGTCGTCGTCCGGAAATAAAAGTCTCCATGTTGTCATACTAGTGAGGATGCTAACGCCGTAGTTGTCGCCCCCATCTTCAACAGAGCCGACATGGAGAAACCGATTCCATCCTGCCCTCTCGCCGTCGCCGGAGAGAAGAAGATAAATCCCCAAAACCAAAAAACTTGACATGGAAAACCCTATCCCTAAGGGCTAGATCTATTGGAAAAACTTATTTAAAACGATGGATCCTTACTTCCTCCGGCCTTCTCCGAGTCACAAGTCGCGTGGGGCTAGCGGCTGCGATGCGTAATGGCATCCCGGGTAGCATTTATGTTTTAAGTTTAAGATTTGTTATGTTCGGTCAACAATTTGCCTAATGCCCTAATCATACAAACGGTTCACAGTACAAAAACTATAACATTAACTTTTTTTATTTAGAAATACTTGCTAATGGTCGAACTTTCATTTTCATAAATAAATCAATATTGTAAGAGAAATTAACAGTTAAAGCCTCATCTTGAATACCGCACAAATCAATTCGTGCATGCCTTCTATTTTAAGATCGAATGAGTAATAAACTGTTGTGCTGTGAATAACGTTACCTAAAAATTCAGTCAAATATAAAGAGTTTAGTTGGATGCATGGTTGTCGAATACCCTAAAAAAAAGTACCCTAAGCAAGAACCGAAAAGATTGCTTAGGCCTTGCAAATATCAGAGCCAAAGGACAACCACGAGGTCTCAGCTGATTCTCCGATTCGCCCGAGGCCCGCACCGCAAAGGCCTCGGACGAAAGGCCAACTCTCCACCTCGCCGAGGCCCTCTCACCGAGGCCCTCTCGCCCGAGACCCCGCCCCGCAAGGCCTCGGACGGGTTACCAATTCTCTGATTCGCCCGAGGCCCCGCGCATAAAGCCTCAGACGAAGTACCGATTCTCCAAACTCGCTCGAGGCCAGCTCGGTAACAACCTCGTCGCCTTCGTCTCAATCGACTTCTCTAACAAAACGTCAAGTCCAATTAACGCATCCAACCACTTCCGCAACGTCAGCCGCACGTCGACGCAGTACAGTAGAGTGGCCGACGGGACGGGAGAGAGGACTGAGCAGAGGTTACCGGCCACTGTGCTCAGCACTGCGCCCATAACTGGCGCCCGTACTGCACTGTGCTACCTAATTCCTGCTCCAGGAACAGCGCGGTGTGTGGAGTCAAGTACGGGTCACTATAGCCTCGGAATCAGTGTATAGGACCAACTGCTCCCTCCAAGCCTCGGTAATCCACTCCAGGGTCCCAACAGCCTCGGGATTCACGCCTGCTGAGCCCCCCACGATGGCTCAGCCTCGGCACCAACTAAGCCTCGGCTTTTTACACTATCAACGTATAGCGACCGGCACGTCGTCGGCCATGCCCTGCGCCAAGCTATCACTGGAGCGCCCACGTCGCACAAGATCGGGTGTGGCCGGCGCGTTGCTCCAGTGCATCAAGGACAAGACCGCTCCATTAACCATGCCGCCACAGTAGTAAGCTATAGGACTCAGGCACGCCACCTTCGCTCACCGCATAGCAAAAACATGTATCACCCCTGTCCCCCCTTCAACTATAAAAGGAGAGACCGGGGCCATTTCTAGAAAGAAGACATACGAACATACGCATAGGCTCACGTAGATTCAGACACACGCTCCCCCGCTGCCTGAGAGCAACGTCTCAAGCAGCCCACACCGCTCCACATAGAGACCTGGGACTAGCTCTCTCTCTTGCCCAGCTTGTAACCCCCTACCACAAGCACTTCGGTGCAAGGAATACAAGATCGATCTCTCAGACTAGACGTAGGGCTCCGATTGCCTGAACCAGTATAAACCTTGTGTCTCTTTGCATCACCATCCGGGATTAGGGGCACGCAGTTCAAATTCACTAGTTGGTTGAGGACCCCTGGTCCAAAACACCGACAGTTGGCGTGCCAGGTAGGGGTGCTACTGCGTGTTAGCTTAATCGTCCCAACAAGTTCCGGATGGCAGACCCCATACGCCCACTATGTCTCAGCATGGTGATCTAGTTTGGGAGCCTAGAGTTCATGTCTCTAGGATGTGAATACGACCTAGTACTCCTCCCATCTAGAGCCCCTTTGGCCGACGATGGCATCACGCACCGACAGCCCAGGCGCAGGCGGCGCCCGGGCTGCCGCTCTCGTCGTGCTCGCCAGGCACGACGCGAGTGGGACCACCCTGACACCGCACGAGCTCAGGGCGACGCGCCGCGCTCTGCCGGTATCCCATGCCCGGCTGTTGGTACAGAGTCCCTGGTTGGGGACCTGTCTAGCTTAAGCCTGGGCAGGGGAAAGACGCTGGTGACGTGCAGCAACGCCCCGACATCGAGTTTCGTACCGCCACCTCCTGAGGAGCCAACTCCGGTGGAGCAGGGCCCGACAATGGCACCATCCCCGTACCCCTTTGGGTTGAGAAATGCCACCGTCACCTTCGCTTTCGCCTACGCTTCCGCTCACACAGAGCCCTCAGGACGCCACCAACGTTTCGCCCTTGACCTCTTCACCACAACCTCGGCTCACACCCACACTGACTCCTCGGAGGAGGACGAGGCGTGGGCCGGAGCAGACTTCGCTGGGCTTCATGACCCTCAAGCTGTGCGCCTCTTCTTGGCCGCGAGCGACTACTGCTTCGGCTACTCTGACTCCGATGACGAAGGCACTTACGATCCCACACGAGTGTTTCCACATCGGGCTCAGGATGCCAAGGGCGAGTAATGAGAGTGAAGGGGCAGGCAACTGCTCCCCGCTCCGCCAAGGGGCAGGCAACGCCACACCTCCGCTCGTCGAGCCTCGGGCAGCGCGGGACGAGAACGCCACCCCTGAGGAACTTTAACGCCTAGACCTGGAGCAGCTCCGTGAGCTTCAGGCAAAAGTCGACTAAGACCGACTCCTACTGCAGTAGCTCCGAGACACTCTCGAGCAGGAGCAGCGAGGTCGCGGTGATGGCGGAGGAGCCCGATGAAGGGCCCGCAACGTCCACCACCGCATCAACAACGACGAAGGGAGTGAGCAACCCCCAATCTTCAATCGCGCTAGCCAGAACGTCGCAGCAACAACGATGCTAGTCCGAGCGATGCCTGAGCCCTCTACCACGGAGGGGCGATGGGTCCACGATGAGCTCCGGGATCTCCTTGAGACCGCCGCGATACAGCAGGCTGAAAGCTCCGCCTCTAGACGTCGTGGGGGCGCTTCGGAGCTACCCGCAGCATCACCTTGGTAGGAAAGAGAGGCCTCAGTTCGTCCCAAGCCCGCTCAGGCGTCGACAGCCAATAGGGCCCCCTCGGTGCACGACAGACTCGGCGGCTAGCGCTAGGCGCAAGGCGACCACAATGTGGTCAGCAGACGACGGCGCCACGACAACGACAGGCCCGCCCGAGGCTACCACCCGCACCGAGGTGGCCGCTACGACAGTGGCGAGGACCACAATCCTTCTCCTAGGCCACCTGGCCCTTGAGTATTTAGCAGGGCCATCCACAGTGCTCACTTCCCAGCCTGGTTTCGGCAACCGGCCAACCTCACAAAGTACAGCGGTGAGACCAACCCCAAACTTTGGCTGGCCGATTACCACCTGGCTTGTCAGCTAGGCGGTGCGAATGATGACCTGCTCATCATCCGCAACCTCCCATTGTTCCTATCAGACTCGGCGCGAGCCTAGCTCGAGCACCTCCCTCCCTTGCAGATCCACAACTGACGCAACTTGGTAAATGTCTTCGTCGATAACTTCCAGGGCACATACGTAAGCCCCGGGAACTCCTGGGACCTCAAGAGTTGTCGCCAGAAGCCGGACGAGTCTCTCTAAGACTTCATCCGACGCTTCTCCAAGCAGTGCACCGAGTTGCCTAATGTCGGTGACTCAGAAGTTGTCCAGGCTTTCCTCTCCGGCACCTCCTGCCGAGACCTGGTCTGAGAGTTAGGTTGGAACGTACCAACCTCGGTGGCAGCGCTCCTTGACATCGCCACCAACTTCGCCTCGGGCGAAGAGGCGGTCGGGGCCATCTTCCCCGACGACGACGCAAAGGGGAAGCGGAGGGATGAGGCCCCTAGAGCCTCGGCCTCCCGTTTCTCCAACAAAAAGAAAAAGGGGTGCCAGGGGAAGCAAGAGGCCCTCAAGGCCGATCTAGTCGCAGCCGCAGATCATAAGAATCCCCGAGGCCCCACCAGGGGCCCCGGACTATTCGACGATATGCTTAAGAAGCCCTGCCCTTACCACCAGGGTCCGGTGAAGCATACCCTCGAAGAATGCACCATGCTCTGACGTTACTACACCAAGCTCGGGCTCCCCAACGACGATGCCAAAAAGAAGGGCATCGGCGACGGAGACAACGATAAGGACGACAGGTTCCCCGAGGTGCACAATGCCTTCATGATCTTCAGCGGGCCCTCAGCGTGCCTCACGGCGCGTCAACGGCAGAGGGAACGCCGGGAGGTCTTCTCGGTGGAGGTAGCTACTCCCCAGTACCTCAACTGGTCTCGGGAGGTGATCACCTTCGATCGGGAAGACCACCCCAACTATGTCCCGAACCCCGGGCAGTACCCGCTCGTCGTCGACCCGATCATCGGCAACACCCGGCTCACTAAGGTACTGATGGACGAAGGCAGCGGCCTCAACATCCTCTACGCTAACACCCTAGAGCTCCTAGAGCTCGATCAGTCATGGCTCCGAGGTGGTGCTGCACCCTTCCACGGCGTCGTGCCGAGGAAGCGCACGCGACCCCTCGGGCGCATCGACTTGCCGGTCTGCTTTGGCACTCCCTCCAACTACCATAAGGAGACCCTTACCTTCGAGGTGGTTGGGTTTAAGGGGACTTATCACGCTATCCTGGGGCACCCGTGCTATGCCAAGTTCATGGCGGTCCCGAACTACACCTACCTCAAGCTCAAGATGCCTGACCCCAATGGCGTCATCACCGTCGAGTCCACGTACGAGCATGCATACGACTGCGACGTCGAATGCATCGAGTACGCCGAGGCTATTGTGGAGGTCGAGGCCCTCATCGTCAACCTCGACCAACTCGGTAGCGAAGTGCCTGACTCCAAGCGTCGTGCCAGGACTTTCAAGCCCATAGAGACCGTCAAGCTCGTCCCTGTCGACCCCAACTGCTCCAATGGTCGGACGCTAAGGGTCAGCGCCACCCTCGACAGCAAATAGGAAGCCGTGCTCGTCGACTTTCTCCACACGAATGCCGATATGTTCGCATGGAGTCCCTTGGACATGCCGGGCATACCGAGGGATGTCGCCGAGCACGCCTTGGACATCCGGGCTGGCTCCAGACCAGTGAAACAGCGACTGCGTCGATTCGACGAGAAGCGCAGGACCATCGGCGAGGAGGTGCAGAAGCTCTTAGCGGCCGGATTCATCAAGGAAGTGTCCCATCCATAGTGGTTAGCTAATCCTGTATTAGTTAAAAAGAAAAATGGAAAGTGGAGGATGTGTGTGGACTACATCGGTTTAAATAAAACAGGTCCAAAGGTTCCATTTCCATTGCCTCGAATCGACCAAATCGTTGACTCCACTGTAGGATGCGAGACCCTATCTTTCCTTGATGCGTATTCCGATTACCATCAAATCATGATGAAAGAGTCCGACCAGCTCATGACTTCTTTCATCAGCCCATTCGGCATGTACTGCTATGTGACCATGCCATTCGGTCTCAGAAACGCAGGGGCCACATACCAGCGGTGCATGACCCAGGTCTTCGGTGAGCACATCGGGCAAACTATCGAGGCCTACGTGGACGACATCGTGGTTAAGTCTAGAAAGGCCAGTGATCTCGTCGATGACCTGGAGATCGCCTTCAAATGCCTCAGGGAGAAGGGCATCAAACTTAATCCCAAGAAGTGTGTCTTGGGGTCCCCGAGCCATGCTATTGGGGTTCATAGTCACGAAGAACGCGGCATCGAGGCCAACCTAGAGAAGGTCTCGGCCGTGACCAACATGGGGCCAATCCGAGACCTCAAGGGAGTCAGAGAGTTATGGGATGCCTTGCGGCCCTGAGCCGCTTCATCTCATGCCTTGGTGAAAAAGGTTTACCTCTGTGACTACCGTCTCTTGAGGAAATCCAAACGCTTTTTTGGACCCCGAGGCCAAGAAGCCCTCACCAAGCTCAAGGCACTGCTCACCAACCCTCCTGTCCTGGTACCACCAACCAAGGGTGAGGCCCTCTTACTCTACGTTGCTGCAACAACCCAAGTGGTCAGCAGCTCGTAGTAGTAGTCGAGAGGCGAGGAAGAGGGCACGCTCTACCCGTCCAACGACCTATTTACTTCATCAGCAGGTACTCTCAAACTAAGGCACGCTACCCCACATCCAGAAGTGATCTACGCCATAGTCTTGACTCGGCGCAAGGCTGCGTCACTACTTGAGTCCCACCCGGTGACCGTGGTGTCATCTTTCCTCTAGGAGAGATAATCCAAAACCAGGAGGCCTCGGGTAGAATAGCCAAGTGGGCCGTCGAGCTCGTGGGGAAGCCCTGTCTTTTGCGCCTTGAAAGCAATTAAATCCCATGTCTTGGTCGATTTTGTGGCTGAGTGGACCGACACCCAAGCTGCCACCGCTCAAATCAAAGCGAAATGCTGGACCATGTACTTTGACGGGTCTCTCGATGAAGACCAGGGCAGTGCACGAGTCTGCTTCTTCATCTCTCACCTCAGAGTGCATATGCGCTTACATGATTGGCTCCACTTCACCGCCTCCAACAACGCAGCCGAGTACAAAGCTCTCATCAACGGCTTGCAGATCGCCATCGAGCTTGGAGTGTGGCATCTCGACGTATGGGGTGATTCGTAGCTCATCGTCGACCAAGTCATGAAGGAGTCGAACTGCCATGACCCCAAAATGGAGGCGTACTGCAAATTGGTGCGTCGCCTAGAAGATAAGTTCGACGATCTCGAACTCAACCACATTGCGCGAAAATTCAATGAGGCCACGGACGAACTGGCGAAGATGGCGTCGGCACGGGCCCTGGTCCCCCCAAACATATTCGCCAGAGACCTGCACAAACCCTCGGTCAGCTACGCCTCGGCGATAGAAGAGGACCCACCGGTCGAGCCCACCACAGGGCCCGAGGCCCCCTCTGCCACCAAAACCCTAGCGGCCGAGCCCGAGGCCATGGAAATCGACGCTGGACCTCCCGAGACCGATCAGGACATGGACTAGCGAGTTCAGCTCCTTGATCGTCTCATTCGAGGAGTGCTTCCTGCGGACAGGATCGAGGCCCAACGGCTTGCGCGACGAGCCAAAACTTACATCCTCAGCAACGACAAGTTGTACAGGCGAAGCCCAACTGGCGTCCTCCAACGATGCATCACCACCGAGGAAGGACAAGCCCTACTTTGGGACTTGCACGCAGGGGAGCCTACGGGCACCATGTTACGCCTCGGACGCTCGTCGGAAATGCCTTCCGTCAAGGATTCTACTAGCCAACGGCGGTCGCCGACGCCACGAAGCTGGTACGCTCCTGCGAGGGATGCTAGTACTATGCACGGCAGACGCACCTCCCGGCCCAAGCCCTCCAAACCATCCCCATCACGTGGCCGTTCGCCGTGTGGGGGCTGGACATGGTTGGGCCTCTACAGAAAGCCCCGGGGGCTACACCCACTTGTTGGTAGCTATTGACAAGTTCTCCAAGTGGATCGAGGCTCGTCCGATCACTCAAATCAAATCCGAGCAAGCGGTATTGTTCTTCACTAATATCATCCATAGGTTCGGGGTTCCAAACACCATCATCACCGACAATGGGACACAATTCACCGGCCACAAATTCCTGACGTTCTGCGATGACCACCACACCCGTGTGGTCTGGTCAGCCGTAGGACACCCAAGGACAAACGGCCAAGTAGAACGTGCCAACGGCATGATCCTATAGGGCCTCAAGCCAAGGATATACAACCAGTTGAAGAAATTCGGCAAGAAATGGCTGGCCGAACTCCCATCGGTCATCTGGAGCCTGAGGAACACCTTGAGCCGAGCCACGGGGTTCACACCGTTCTTCCTGGTCTATGGAGCCGAGGCCATCCTCCCCACTGACTTGGAGTACAGTTCCCCAAGGCTACAGGCCTACAACAAGCAAAGCAACCGAACCGCCCGTGAGGACGCCCTCGACCTACTGGAGGAAGCCCGGGACATTGCGCTGCTACATTCGGCCAAGTACCAGCAAGCCCTACGACGTTATCAAGTCCGGCGCATTCGAAGCCGAGACCTGAAGGTAGGTGACCTGGTGTTGAGACTTAGGCAGAACAACGAGGGCCGCCACAAGCTGACCCCGCCATGGGAAGGGCCGTACATCGTCGCCCAAGTGCTAAAGCTCGGGACCTACAAGGTAGCCAACGAGAAGGGCGAAATCCTCACAAACGCTTGGAATATAGAACAGCTAAGTCGTTTCTACCCTTAAACTTCCAAGCATTGTATACATTGTTTCTCGAAATATATTAAAGAAGCGTCCTTTAATTGTTCTAAATTTTTTGAGAAACCCCCCGAGCCCATCGATAGGGGATTGGCCTTACGATAACACTATAAGGGAGACTTGGCTCTGCATCTGCCGAACCGAGCCTCCCTCGGGGGCTAGAAGGGGGGAAACCCCCCTAAGTCCCAGGCACCATTTTTTAATAATTTTTCGAATAAATTTCTACGCCAAACTCTCTGGCATGTTCTGACAAATCAAGTGTAAAAAACCTAAGGACCGAAAGTCTGTCTCAGGGCCAAAAGGCTGGCCGAGCCGCGAGAACAGCCTACGCCTCCGGGCTACGGCAACTCCCTCACCACCTTTTACCCGAGGGGTAGCTTAGGCTCCGAGGAAGTTTTCTGCAAATGATATGTTCAGAGGCGAGACAGAGGGCAGAGGCTCGGAAATACAATAAAATCATTAAAAAGCGTATACACATAAGTACTTTAAAAAAGGCCTCGATGGCCATAAACGTCATGGTACGATAATGATCCTAATTTGTTTACATGGCCCCTCTGGCCTAGGTCAAGGCTCAGGGTGTCCTGCATCGGCGGTCGGCGTGGGAGGAACCACCTCCTCTCGAACAGACTAGCCAACGTCGTGCCAGGGGTCTCAGCCGCCTCCATCAGCTTCATGACCTCCTCATCGGCCTCCTCGTCATCCTCAGCCAAGACGTAACCGTCGCTGATGGCCTCGAGGTTGACGCTGGCGTAGTGCGAGGAGACGATGGCCAGGGCACGCTTGACGCCCGTGTGCAACGCCCCCCGAAGTCACGCGCACACTTGGCCACTCAACGCAGTCAGACGGCTCTTAAGGGAGCTACTCGACTCGACCCCCTCAACCTCCAGGGCCTCGCAGATGGTACGGGCGGCGCTCTGCAGCGCATCGTGTTCCCCGATCTCAGCCTCGAGCATCGCCTGCACTGCGATAGAGGCCTCGGCTGCCCGCGTGACCTCCTTCTCCAACACTGCGCCAAAACAAGCAGCATACGGTTAAGCGCAAAAGAAAAATAAGCCAAACAGGGCGAAGGCCTACGGGACTCACCCTTGGCTTTCTCGCTCCAGCGCTGGACTTCGACCTGAGAGGACTCGGCTTTCTCTTTCCAGCGCTGGACCTCGACCCGAGAGGCCTCGGCCGCCCGGGAAGCTTCCTCCTCCAGGTTTGTACCACATCGGGGAGTTAGGGGTCGAACGCAAGAAAAACAAATAAAACAAAGGGAACGGGACTCACCCTCGCACTTCTTCTTCTAGGCTAAGGCATCGACCTGGGAGGCCTCAGACACCTTGAGGGCCTCGTCCAGGGCACCCTTCGTCAGCAGATGTGTGCCCTGCTCCGTACCTAGCTGCCCAGCAGTAGCCTTGACGGAAGCCATCACTTCTTCAGCCCGGGACCTAAAGGTGTCCCGCTCACCGGCCACCCGGGTCAGCTCCTCCACCAGCTCCTTGATCCACGCCGCCAAAGGGGTGGCCTGCTCCCGAGCCGTGGCTGCCTCGGCCTTCATATCAACACAGCGAAGGCGGAGATCCTCTGCCTCCGCGCTCCGTGCCGACAGAAGCTCATTGGCATTGGTGAGTAGGTCCTTCTGCTGCCGGAGCTGGTCCCAGATGTCCCTCTCCCAACGAAGGAACAATGACTTCCTGAGGGACCGGGCCTCGAGCTCCTGGATAGGCAGAACAGGGGTCATGCACTGCGAGGAAACTCGGAACAAGACGACACCATATGAGAAAAGAAGACACGTACCTGGGCGACGCCGGGCAGATCGTCAGCCATGACAGACAGCGCTATCCACAGCGACCGCTCCGCCAGACGACGGTATTGCTCGAAAGTACTCCAGCGCCCCTCCTTGGCCGCATCCTCGAGGGCAAACAAAGGCTCCCCCTTAGGGTCGTCCCTGCTCCACCATAAGACATGCGGGTGATCCCACCCGCGGGGCTCAGGTTGTACCCGCATGAGGGCCGCGCCTCCCTCGCCAGAGGTCGGAGCTGGCTACTCCACGGTGCTGGCTGCCTCGACATCCGCCACCCCCTTCCCCCGAGAAGTATCATCGGAAGGGATCAAATGGACCCCCACTTCCCGGGCACTCTCCTATGACGACGGCGGGCCTTGAACCAGTGGCGGTGCTGAAGCTTGCCCCGCCCCCATATCCACATCCTAGCCCGCCGGCTCCATCATGCCCAAACTAGCCTCCGTCACCTTGACCTCGGCAACCTAGGGAGCCCCGACGCCAGCCGCTACGGCCTCTGAAGTCCTAAGAGCCTCGACTTCGACCTCAGTGGCCTCAGCGACTAAGGGTGCCCTGGCCCCATCTGACTCATGGGCCTTGACCCCGCGAGGCATAGGCTCTTCCTCCTCCGCTTGCTCCATGGCCGCCCCGGTAGCCTCTCCCTGGGTGACCGGCTCCTCCAGACCGGCCCCGGTCGATGCCGCGCCACGCTGCATGGCGGCCTGTGCCTCCACCACCCGTTGAGCGGTGGAGCTGGCGCTCAGCTTGAGTGCCTTACGTGGCGCCAAGGCAGGCTCCTCCGCTCGACGCTTCTGGCCGAAAGTAGCACTCTGACAAGGTCAGCATACGACCAAGGAACGGATGGGAGATGCTACCAACTCCGCCGAAAAGACACTCACCTCGAACGGGGATGCAACCGCTTCGGCACTGCTACCCTCCTCGGCAACGGCGGTGGTGGCGGCAGAGGCACGGCCTCCGTGTCCGCCGGTGCCGCCGGCCGCCTCATTGACTCTCCGCCCCCCTCGACCTCTCACGGAGGCGGGTTGCGTCGCCCCGGCCGCCGCCAGCTCCACCTCTGTCATCGAGCGCAATGGGCTGACGGCGCGCTTCCCTAACGCCCGTTCCGGCCGGGCAGACCTCGGGCGGCGAACCCGGGGCAGGCGTCCTCTCCTCCTCGAAATGATTTGCTTTCGCCGGCGACGCCGGCCCCTGTCCCCCGACATCGGGAGATGGTCAAGGGACCCCACCCCTCCTCGCTCTCGTCATCTTCGCGCCGAAGAGTCTACCGACAGCGACGGCGACGGAGACGCCTCCACCAGGAGACCGTCCTTCCTCTACTACCGGCGGCGCTTCTCCAGCTCTTTGTGCTCAAGGTTCTTCCTCTTGCGCTTTGCCTCCTCGGCATCCTTCTTCTTCTTCTGCGCCTCGGCGTGCGCTCGGTTCACCGCCCACCGCTTTGCGTCCTCAGGAATGGGTGACGGGGAGGCTCACACATCCCTTATCCCCTGTAGGCAAACGCAACAAGGGAACAGGAAAATACAAGGAGCAAGAAGGCCTCGGAGGCCACGGCAGCGCGTGACTCGCTAGAGGTATATACCCCCATGACAGGCGCATTGGGAACGGGGACAGACCACCGCTCTTCGTCCACCCATCCACCGTCCCTTTCAACTAATGTAGAATCTCCTTGTCGGAGAGGGCAACGACGGACATCCGGATGCCATCGATCGGCTCATCCGGTTTCATCTCGAACAGGCGCCACCGCCGAGCCATCAGCGGCAGCACCCTTCGGTGATGGAATGCCGCCACAACCACAACCGTCGTAAGGGCACGGCCACGCAGCCTCTCCAATGCCTCCAGAAGTGGTCGCAGCTTGGGCTGATCATCCCTCGTGACGCCATACCTCCACATCTCCGGCTGGCTCTCCATGATCCGCCCGGTATAAGGGGGAACCTACCATCATTATTGCGGAGGTAGAACCAGCTGTTGTACCATCCGTGGTTGGACGACGCGAGCTGAGCCGGGATGTAGAGGGCCTGCCGATCTTGGCGCACTTGGAGAGTGCAGCCGCAGGCCCTTATTGCCTTTCTCACGCTCGTCGTACCCGTCGACTTGGTGATGAGCCCCGCCCAGAAGAGGTGGAGCCATAGTTCCCAGTGGGGGGCAATGCCCAGGTATCCCTCGCAGACGGTGACAAAAATGGCCGCCTGCGCAATGGAGTTAGGGTTGAAGTTATGAAGCTCCACGCCATAGTAATGCGGGAGCGCCCGTATGAACCGGTCCGCTGGCACACCAAGGCCACGCTCGTGGAAAGACACGAAGCTCACAATGTGGCCATCGCGCAGCCTCGGCTCCGGCTCGTCCCCCGAAGCAATCCACTCCGGCCTGTTGGGTCGGTGATTGGGCGGAGGAGACCATCATCGACAAGCGACTGCAGTGTCTCCTCTAACACATCAGACGGACCCCAAGGATCCACCGGGAGGACAACAGCACTAGCCATGAGTGCGGAGGAGAATGCAGGCTATGGTGGTAAGGCTCTCTCTCTCTCGCCCTTCTCCCTTCTTCTCCCTGGCGCTCTCTGTTCTTAGCAACGGCTCGAAGGCAGAAAAGGCAAATGTAGGCGAGGTAAGGAGGAGAGGGGTGAGGCTCGCCATGTATTTATATAGGAAGGGGGCAAAATGGATGGGCGACGCAATCGGGGAAGTTTCCCCCAAATCTGGCACAGTTAATCTAGATCCGATTTAATCGCCCACGCGCCCACCTTTTCCTCATTAATTGCGCGCGCACAGTAACATCCCATCCACAGACATTACATCGCATCCAACCGCAGCAACAGCAGGCACCGTTCCCCGAGAAACCGCCTCAAAAGGCATGCCAGCAGTTGTCAGCCGATGGGAGGGAATATCACCCAGCCGATTCCTTTCAGGCTAAGGAACCGGGCACCGAGCCCGTTACGGTCCAGGGGTTCGAAGGCTGGATCCCCGAGGGTCTCGACAGCCGCCCCTAGGACAACAGAGTCTGGGACAACTATGGGCGAGCCCGTACATGGCCGAGGCCCGAGCAAGCGATCGCTCGGGATGCCCTAAGTCGTGTTCGAGACCGGCAGGGAGGTCTCCGAATGGGATCCCATCATAGGGAGGCACCGAGCCCCCGGGGCCAATCGAACGGTCCTAGGACCCACTAGAGAAGCCCTCTGGTACTTTTGGAGTGCATCTCTGGACCGCTAGCCGACCCCTATCGAATGGAGCACGGGCCTCCACTCAGACTTACCCGATAACAGCTCACCAGAAGTGTCACTGCTCGCGTCCATCGAGGGTAGCCTGACATATTCCACCCCTCCTTCCGAATGAAAAGGATGCGTGAGGGTCGTACAAAAAGCTAGGGGAACTCTTGATCGCCCTCTCGCTCCATGCAGAGGCTCGGGGGCTCTACCTGCAACTATGCCGAGACCCAGCGACCCAGGCTCGTACTCGAGGGCTCGGCAAACAACCCCTCCTTCCGAACGAAAAGGATGCGCGAGGGTCGCACAAAAAGCCAGGGGAACCCCTGATCGCCCTCTCGCTCCGTGTAGAGGCTCGAAGGCTCTTCCTGCATCCTTACCGAGACCCAGCGACCCAGGCTCGCACTCGAGGGCTCAGCAAACAACCCCTCCTTCCAAACAAAAAGGATGCACGAGGGTCGCATAAAAAGCCAAGGGAACTTCTGACCGCCCTCTCGCTCCGTGCGGAGGCTCAGGGGCTCTTCCTGCACCCAGAACAAAAACAAGCAACCCAAGCCCGCACTCGGAGGCTCAGAAGAACACGATAAAAAGGGCACTGAGCCCGTTACGGTCTAGGGGTTCGAAGGCTAGGCCCCCTCAAAGGTTTCGACAGCTGCCCCAGGACAAACAGAGTTAGGGATGACTGTGGGCAAGCCCGTACATGGCCAAGGCCCAAGCAAGCAAATGCTTGGGAAGCCCTAAGTCATGTCCGAGACCAGCAGGGAGGTCTCTGAATGGGATCCAACCGTAAGGAGGCATCGAGCCCCCAGGGCCAATCGAACGGCCCTGGGACCCACTAGAGAAGCCCTCTGGTACTTTTGGAGTGTGTCTCTGGACTGTTAGCAGACCCCTATCAAATGGGGCATGGGCCTCCACTTGGACTAACCCGATAACATCTCACTGGAGATGTCACTACTCGCGCCCACCGAGGGTAGCTTGGCATGCTCCACCACTCCTTCCGAGCGAAAAGGATGCGCGAGGGCCGCCAAAAAAGACAAGGAAACCACTTATCGCCCTCTTGTTCCGTGCAGAGGCTCGGGGGCTCTTCCTGCAACTAAGTCAAGGATCAACGACCCGAACTCGCACTCATGGGCCCGGCAAACATGATAAAACTCCTTACTCAATAGAGAAAAAGCCCCTGGAGGAGTAAATCCACTCCTCTAGGGCCTCGGGAGCTACACCCGGTGGGTGCGCTCGCGCGCACCCACCGGAACCACGAGTACAAAACACAATCCCGACGGGAGCTGCTGCAAGCCAAAATCTCGACAAAGCCTCATGCAGAGTGCTCGCACTCTCCCCGAGGCACGAGGGCTACTGTCGGATACCCTAAAAGGGGTACCCTAAGCAAGAACCGAAAAGATTGCTTAGACCTTGCAAATATCAGAGCCAAAGGACAACCATGAGGTCTCGGCTAATTCTCCGATTCGCCCGAGGCCCGCACCGCAAAGGCCTCGGACGAAAGGCCAACTCTCCACCTCGCCGAGGCCCTCTCGCCCGAGACCCCGCCCCGCAAGGCCTCGGACGGGTTACCAATTCTCCGATTCGCCCGAGGCCCCACGCGTAAAGCCTTAGACGAAGTACCGATTCTCCAAACTCGCTCGAGGCCAGCTCGGCAACAACCTCGTCGCCTTCGTCTCGATCGACTTCTCTGACAAAACGTCACGTCCAATTAACGCGTCCAACCACTTCCGCAACGTCAGTCGCACGTCGACGCAGTACAGTAGAGTGGTCGACGGGACGGGATACAGGACTGAGCAGAGGTTACCGGCCACTGTGCTCAGCACTGCGCCGATAACTGGCGCCCGTGCTGCACTGTGCAACCTAATTCCTGCTCCAGGAATAGCGCGGCGTGGGGAGTCAAGTACGGGTCACTATAGCCTCGGAATCAGTGTATAGGACCAACTGCTCCCTCCAAACCTCGACAATCTACTCCAGGGTCCCGGCAGCCTCGGGATTCACGCCCGCCGAGCCCCCCACGATGGCTCGGCCTCGGCACCAACTGAGCCTCAGCTTTTTACACTGTCAACGTATAGCGACCGACACGTCGTCGGCCATGCCCCGCGCCAAGCTATCACCGAGCGCCCACGTCGCACAAGATCGGGTGTGGCCGACGCGTTGCTCCTGTGCATCAAGGACAAGACCGCTCCGTTGACCATGCCGCCACAGTAGTAAGCTACAGGACTCAGGCACGCCACCTCCGCTCACCGCATAGCAAACACATGTATCACCCCTATCCCCCCTTCAACTATAAAAGGAGAGACCGGGACTGTTTCTAGAAAGAAGAAGACATACGAACACACACATAGACTCACGTAGATTCAGACACATGCTCCCCCGCTACCTGAGAGCAACGTCTCAAGCAGCCCACACCGCTCCACGCAGAGACCTAGGACTAGCTCCCTCTCTCGCCCAGCTTGTAACCCCCTACCACAAGCACTTCGGTGTAAGGAATACAAGATCGATCTCTCAGACTGGACGTAGGGCACCGATTTTCTGAACCAGTATAAACCTTGTGTCTCTTTGCATCACCATCCGAGATTAGGGGCACGCAGTTCAAATTCACTAGTTGGTTGAGCACCCCCGGTCCAAAACACCGACAATGGTGGATTGACCGCGAGATATCGTCCTCCACAAATCTTGCAAGGATAGTGGTGGACGTACACGTACGAATTAAACGTACGAGGCGATGAAGAAACAAGCCACGGTTATTCCTCGGTCATTTTCATGTGCATCAACAATAAGGCCTCGTTCGCTGGTCTGAAACTTTGCTGAAAAACATTGTTCCGGCTAGTTTGTTGTGAGAGAAAAACACTGTTTGGCTGGTTTGGTAAACAGTACCTTGAGAGGGAGGATCAACCGGCTGGCTGAAAATTTCAGGCCAGCGAACAGCCCCTAACTATGGTTCTTTAGTCGCTACTAAAATTTATGTCACATCGAATATTTAGATACTAATAAAGAGCATTAAATATAGATTAATTACAAAACCAATTACATGGATGGAGGCTAATTTGCAAGACCATTTTTAAGCCTAATTAACATGTCATTAGCATATGTTTACTGTACACCACGTTATCAAATCATGAACTAATTAGGCTTAAAAGATTCGTCTCGTGAATTAGTTGTAAGTTATGTAATTAGTTTCGCAGAATATAATTAGTCTATATTTAATAGACTCTATATATCTCTAAATAATCAATGTGACCTGAATTTTAGAAGTGCACGTACAAACAGGGCCTACATATATCTCGCGCCTTCATCTGCCTTCATGCTGGTAAACCCAGAGCAGATCCGTTTGACTCGCCGCTTGCCCTCTGTCTGAGGAATTATTGGCAGTGATTGATGAGACGGCGATGTGACTAGTTTAATTTACCGTACTAAATGTCGCTTCAGCTGTACTGTAGTACACGTCAAACGAATCCATGGCTGTAGTGCCTAATTTTTTATAATTTAACTTTTTTTTAAAAAAAATTACGATTGCCTATGAGAAACTCAAATTTATCTTTGTACTCTGAAATTGGCACCATAAATCCTGACATAAAGATAACACGTCGAGCTAGCCGTACGCAGCAGGAAATATGATATTAACGTTACCGGTATCTCCGCGCCGCGCACCCGCGCGACGGGATGGGTACGGGAGACCCGCGACCTTTTTCTGGGTGCGGAGCAGGAGTAGGGTCTGGTTTGTTGGCGAATTTTTTTAAAAAAAATGGTACTGTAGTACTTTTGTTCTTCTTAGGTAATTATTGTTTAATTATAGTTTAATTAGACTTAAAAAATTCGTCTCGTGAATTTCGTCTAAACTATGTAATTAATTTTATTTTTTATTTATATTTAATGCTTTATGTATGTGTCTAGAGATTTGATGTGACGATAAATATTGAAAATTTTTGTAAAATTTTGAGAAGTGAACCGCCGCTAGATTGAGCATGGCAGTCTACAGTCACACCCACAGGCCACATTGGGCAGGTAACATGCCGGGCCCTTTTGCCGCCTCGAGTGTCGCGCCCGCGCTGTTTCAGAGGACGGCGTTCCAAATAGTTTCCAAAAAGTTACAGTGATCATCTCATTAAATTTTATAGAACATTAAATATAGACGAAAAAAACTAATTATACAATTTGATTAAAAATTACGAGACAAACGTTTTGAAATTTAAAATTTGAAATTTCACGGACTAAACACAGCCGGAGCCCAGAGAGAGGTGGTGGACGTCAAACCTACACTGCATGTAGCTGTAGGAGTAGCTACTGTATTATGTTCCTATCGTGTTCCGGCGTCTGCCGTCAAACCGTGGAGGAACGTGTCAGTATTCTAAGAGTTTAAAAAATAATATCAAGATTTAGGCTTATTTTTTAACATATGTAATGTTACTTATTTTGTATAATAAGTTTTAAAATTTATAAATTTAAAATAATTTAACTGAGTCGCTGTTGCTGTTATACAATTGTATCTTTTTATGATCGAGGGAGTTGAATGGGAAAAAAATAGTTGGCACAATTGTCATGGAATAGCGTAGACATCTATTCCGTACGTACTCCATTATAGATTCATGGTACAAGTGCATTCGTCTACTCTAAATAGAGCAGTCATTAAAAGAAAAGACAATAATCTACGTACATGTTACTAGTACTAGATGGCTACGCTAAAATGTTTTCCGTTGAGTTGCCCTTCTTTTTCACGGACCAGCACATCGTTAGCGTAGGACGCGACGTGACGTGACAACACCTTTAAAAGCCTATCCATCTACGACCAACAGGGCCAGGCAAGGGTGATGTACCGTGCGTCGGAGACTCCGAGTTCGAGTATGCTGGCCAAGGCTATACAGCCTTTTTAGGCCGTATCGTATCATGGATTATTTACTGCTGGCTGTTTTAGTGTGAGAGAAAAACATTATTTTTGGTTGGAAATTTACGATCGTTTACGAGCAAGCGAACATGCTAATACTTGGCTATCGGGCCGGGTCGGCTCGGCCCGGAGGAACTCGGGCCGGCACGGCAGCGGGCCTCGTGCCTTGCCATCAGCCCAAACACGGGTGAAAGGTCCTAATAGCTAGAGCGAGGGTGAATAGCCTCATAAAATTCTACAACAACATTTAACAAAATGTGTTAGACAATTTTGCGGCGAAGCAAGTGTTGCGCTAGCCTACTAAAATGCAAGCCACCTACCATAATTCTATTTCGAATAGTGTATGTCCACACAATAGCTATGACACTTAGCTAAATTAGTGTGCTCTCAAAGACTAACTAAAGAGCAACACTAATCAAACAAATAAGCTCTCACAACTAGCTACACTAAAGAGCTTGATAACTAGTTTGCGGTAATGTAAGAGTGAGCAAGAGAGTTATACCGCCGTGTAGTGGTAGGAACCAATCAATCACAATAATGAATACCAATGTAGACCAATCACCTCGGAATCAAATGATGAACATAATGATTTTTATCGAGGTTCACTTGCTTGCCGGCAAGTTAGTCCTCGTTGTGGCGATTCACTCACTTGGAGGTTCACGCGCTGATTGGCATCACTCGCCAAACCCTCAATAGGGTGCCGCACAACCAACACAAGATGAAGATCATACAAGCCACAAGCAATTTACTAGAGTACCTTTTGGCGCTCCGCCGGAGAAAGGTCAAGAACCCCTCACAATCACCACGATCGGAGTCGGAGACAATCACCTCCTCCACTCAACGATCCTTGCTGCTCCAAGCCATCTAGGTGGCGACAACCACCAAGAGTAACAAGCGAAATCCGCAGCGAAACACAATCACCAAGTGCCTCTAGATGCAATCACTCAAGCAATACACTTGGATTCACTCCCAATCTCACTATGATGATGAATCAATGATGTAGATGAGTGGGAGAACTTTGGCTAGGCTCACAAGGTTGCTATGTCAATGAAAATGGCCAAAGATAAGAGCCACAGCCGGCCATGGGGCTTAAATAGAAGCCCCTACGAAATAGAGCCGTTGTAACCTTTCACTGGGTACTCTGCGCTCTGACCGGACGCTCCGGTCCACTTGACCGGACCCTGGACCCAACGTCCGGTCCACAGATGGACGCCACGTGTCATCGGCTTCAAACGCTGTTCGTCAGATTCCAACGGCTATGATTCTGACCGGACGCTCCGGTTAAAACTGACCGGACGCTGGAACCTCAGCGTCCGGTCGAGTACAGTAAGGGTCAAAACCTAGTTTTCCTCGACCGGACGCGTCCGGTCCACCTCGACCGGACACAGCTCAGCGTTCGGTGGTAAACCCTAGCCACTGTACCGACAGTCAACGCGACCGGACGCAGGCAGTCAGCGTCCGGTGCTTCTGGATTCAGCGTCCGATCACTGGACCGACGCTGGCATCAGCTCTGTTCTCACTTCTATCTTCTCCACCCTTGCTCCAATGTGCCAACCACAAGAATTTGCATCCGGTGCAATAAAAAATAGGCATTCCATTTTCCCGAAAGCGCCGAATGTGCCAACACCACCAACCCTGCAAACACCACCTCCTTCGTAAATGTGCCAACACCACCAAGTGTATCACCTTGTGCACAAGTGTTAGCATATTTTCACAAACATTTTCAAGGGGTTTAGCACTCCACTAGATCCTAAATGCATATGCAATGAGTTAGAGCATCTAGTGGCACTTTGATAATCGCATTTCGATACGAGTTTCACCCCTTTTAATAGTACGACTGTCAATCCTAAATGTGATCACACTCTCTACGTGTCTTGATCACCAAAACAAAATAGCTCTTATAAATTATACCTTTGCCTTGAGCTTTTTGTTTTTCTCTTTCTTCTTTCTAAGTCGAAGCACTTGATCATCACCATGCCATCATCTTTATCATGCTATGATCTTCATTTGCTTCACCACTTGGAGTGTGCTACCTATCTCATGATCACTTGATAAACTAGGTTAGCACTTAGGGTTTCATCAATTCACCAAAACCAAACTAGAGCTTTCAGCGGGTCTGTGGGCTGTTTTTCGTGCCGGCCCGGCCCGAGAAGCACGGCCCATTCAGCGTGCCGGGCCAGCCCGGGGCCCACGACGAATTGCGAGCAGCCAGAGAGAGGGGGAAGGGGAGGAAGCGTGAGCGAGCAGCTGGAGATCATGGCGTCGGGGCAGAGCTCGTGGCCAGATCTGGCATCGGGGCGGAGCTCGTGGCCGGATCTGGCGTCGGGGCGGAGCTTGGGGCCAGCGCGCTCGTTCCCGCGGCGGCCGAGGTCAGACTGCGGGAGGCAATGGCGGCGCTCGACGTTGGATCCCACGAGAAGAGAACGGGATGGAGGGGATTCAGCGAGCCACGGGGAAGCAGGAGCTTGAGGCGTCGGCGGCGACGCGTGAACACGAGGTTGCGCGGCTACTGTGGCGCGAGCAGCCAGAGAGAGGGGGAAGGGGAGGAAGCGTGAGCAGCTGGGCCACGGACGGCGCAGTAGGGTCACCGGAGTAGCCCGCGTGGCTCCCGCGCCGCCGCCGTTGGATGAGAGCGCTGGGAGGCTCGGAGGCTGGGGGAGGAGTGGAGGGAGTTAGGGTTCGGGGTGGGATGGGGCTGCGGCGCTGCGCAGGGGAGAGCTGCCGCGGGCGACGTGCGGGTGCGGCTTATATATGAGGAGGGGGGAGGCCAACTGGGCCCAGCTGGCCGTTGGCCGCGGGGAGGGGAGGAGTGAGGAAGGGGAGGGGGTGGCTGGGCCGCTGCCGGGCCGACTGACTCAGGTCGGGCCGTGCCGTGTCAGCCCACAGGCCTGAGCAGCGGCCCAGGCACGCCCTGCTGCCTCGGGTCGGGCTAGCCTAGGCCCGCATGTCACCGGGCCGTGTCGTGCTCGTGTCGGGCTAAAAAAGTGGGCTTCGTGCCGTGCCGTTGTGCCTCAGGCTGCATGGATAACTATAGCCAAGGCCGTGTTTGGATTATTGGGATTATTTCATTGTCTTATAGCTAAATCCATTGTTAAGCATTTAGATATATTTTTATGAGCTCTAAATATTTTATTTAGATTTGGTGTATCCAAATCTATCTTCAGATTTTTTTTTTGAAAAATTTAAAAGATTACAGATATTTTTTTTGTACTTTTAAAAACCTTATTAAGTATTTACTAAACTTTTTTAACTAAAAAGATAAAGCCATCTTGAAAATCCCTCCAAATCAGAGTAGGAAGGTAATTCGATGGTTTGACGGCCGTTGAATCGAATCCCCGATTAGAATACTGGCACGTTCCTCCACGGTTTGACGGCAGACACCGGAACACAAATACAGTAGCTACTCCTACAGCTACACGCAGCGTTGGTTTGACATCCACCACCTCTCCGTCCTCTGAAACAGCGCGGGCGCGACACTCGAGGCGGCAAAAGGGCCCGGCATGTTACCTGTCCACTGTGGCATGTGGGTGTCGACTGTAGACTGCCATGCCCTTACCTATTCCTGATCCACACCCAAAAAAGGCCGCGGGTCTCCGCACCCGTCCCGTCCGTCGCGCAGGTGCGTGCCCAGGTGGCCGCCAACACACGTGGCATATGGGGCGCCATGTAGTCTGACGTTGAGGTACCGGTCAATACCCCTGGTATTCTCTGCTGTGCACGGTTAGTACCTCGAAGTCAAGATCTGTAGCGTTGAGATGTGTTATCTCGACGCTAGAACTTGTGGCGCTGACCCAGATTAAAAAAAAATGAGTTAAATCTCCTAATGAGCCAAACCTAATTTTTTTTCACAAAAGGAGACTAAATTGTAAAAAATTAGGACCGTAGTACCCATGTCTCAGCTGCCCGGATCATTGGAGGCATCCATGCATAGCATGCATGTTCGTGGTTAGGTAGTAGACGACTAGTGGTGAAACTTAATATATATAGTAAACATTGTATATACTATCATCTTGTGTTCTCTTCCCCTTGGAATGTTGCTGTCAACTCAACCATCAACTTTTCATCACATTAGTCATATACTCATATATGATCGAGGAGGCTTTCGGTTTGGATTTGGGGATATTTCAGTGGATAGATTCGGTCAGCTAGGTAGCTAGAATTTAGAAAGATTCACCTAATCCGATCGCTTGTGTGTTTGTTCACTTTGCATATAGGTCGTCGGCGTCGGTTTGTGTAGTAGATAAAAAAAAAAGGAAATCGCTGATCGGGAACAAGTGTGCCTAGCTGTGTACGCTGTTGTATAAATAATACGTGAACAACAGCAGGGCACGAATATACAAGCATTTGGACGATTTGGTTATTTGGATACTCCTATTGCAGCCACTTTTCAATAGTACGTGTGTGAAGCATGCATGGTCTCGATCGCATGCAATTAGCGCAACCGCGCGCCATGCGATGCGAGCAAGCAACAGAAAGCGACGGATCTTGCTTTCATCGATGGCCAGCCTCTTACCACCAGTGATCGATCATCCACGACGACGATGATCTCGCATCGCATGCATGCTCATCTTTAATTAGCCTTGCCTTTGCGCTTTGCTTGTGAGTTGTGATCTCTCGCGGATCGTTTCGGACCCAACACGCACCTTTTCCGGATGTGTGCATGAGATGCGCACATGAAAAGCCACTGTCGTTCCAGACGACGTTTACAAATTAAACCGACGAATTTCCTTCCAACGTAAAAAATAATCACAGGGCCGGGGGTCACTGACAAGTAGACAACATCTGCCACGTTATTACTAATGTGTGCTACGTTTGATACTTTGATCTGACCTAACAAACACCGAAGTGTTTTTGCTCTGGACTAGGCACAATTTATACCATGCCTTAATTAAGGGTTTGTTTGGCATGGTTCCTTCTTAAAGTGTTTAGTATAGCTCTTCCGCAAAAGCCATTGCCAGAGAGCCATGCCAAACAGGCCCTAAGCATACACAATTTGACTGAACATGGCTAGAGTGTATGTTTGCATGCCTTAGCCCTCGCTGGCATATAATGTTTAAGCAGCAGTGCACCACAAAACCTTTGCACTTACTTGAGGACCTATGTTTCGAGAGAAGACTTTTATTCATTATTATCTGTAATTCGTAAAATCTGTGATGATGCGTCACATTTTGAAATATTTTCCTTCAAATCGTGGCTTGCAAACAAATTCATCCTAATAACACATGTTTTACTTTAAGTCCAGTCACACAAAGGTCATATCATCGAGTCACATATATAACTATAAGTCAAACACCATATTCGACAATCGTAGGACTTAGGGCCCGCTTTGGAGGGTGCTCCATCTGGCTCCGACTTTAACGCTATAGTAGTACTATAGCGGAGCTGGCGGAGCCTCAAAATTGTGGCTTCAGGAGCTCATCCTCTTTCGCCATTGTTTTTGCGATAGGAAGAGTCATTTTTTCCACTATGTATAGCGAAGCACGGTGCCGCACAGTACCCACGTAGAGGAGCCGGAGCTCTAAGGAGCTAAACCATACAAGCCCTCAAGTTCGGTGAGTGGTTTAACCATTTAATAGTCACGTCTATCTCTACTGCGAAAACATCTGGCCTCTCAACAATCGATCCTTACTACGAGCCATTAAGGGGTCGGGTGCCTGAACTGACTTTGTCTCCTTCTGCATAGCTCAAGCAAGGAGCTAGAGGGGGGCTTATGTCCCTTTGCCTCCATGTTGGATCTGCCTTGACGTCTCATCTAGCAAGATATGGTCCTGAATACATAGTCTCTGTCATGCCCAACTCAGCAATCAACCCCATGGTCTTATCATTAGTCCAGTTGGGGAGGCGTGGATGGCAGCAGAGGAGAAGGCATCGGGCATGGTGAGGAGGTGCAACTACTGACGGAGGGGAAGGAATCAAGGAGGAGGAGAGGCAGGGTTGAGGTCGGGGAGGGAGGGCGGAGTAGAGAGAGAAGCGGTGAATAGGGACAAAACTCAGAGCAAAGAGGTTGGAGAGTTGTCAAGGGCCCTGAGCCCTGCCCTCTATAGAAGACTAGAGCAATATTATGGGTGCTTGAACTGACTTCCTTCCACATATAGTTCAAGTAAATGGGGTTGAGCCCCTTCGCCTCCACATTGGATCTACCTTTTTCCCATAAATACTCAAATATAATTAAAACTTTAAAGCACGGTACAATGGATTGGGAAATCAATTCCTAGGTTACAAGTCTATACCATCTTAGCTACAAAGATAGAATCAAAACATAGACTCTTATAAAGATGCTCATAGACAGGGACATAGAGCAGACTAATAAGCTGAAATCCACACATTTGTATCTTCGAACATAGGTGATGTCTTCTTTAGGGGCACCGGACCAAGAGAGATGTGGTCCTCGCCCTCGTTTGGTGCACATGGATCTCACAAAAAACAACATCTCTCCAATACCTATGATCATGTGAAATATATAGTAACCACGCTAACATTGAGGTTTGAAGCGCAATTCACAAGCACGAGCGTGCCAACACTTTGACAAGCGCCGTTCTCGTACCTTGACGCTTGCTCCTTAGTCCTTATGCGTGAATCTTCTTCTTTTTGGATCCCTTGTCCCAAGCATGGCTGATAACTCTTGGTCTTGGAGCATTAGTGCCATCATTCTAGGGTACAATCTTATGTGTGTTTATTGACCTTTATTTCGATCGACATATATCTTAAAAGTGTGAAATTTGTCGTCCTCCCTCTCCTCAGTTGTTCTAAAAAAAAGAACGATCCACTATATTACAACTCTATCACTACTCATTTAATTGTATTGATTCATTTTCAGCCTTTGTCAGACCTTTAAATTTATTTTCACCGGTACAACCTAGCTAGCCTCCATCCATTTACTTTCTTGCGCACCAGTGGCGGAGCCACCGCCCGGCCACCCTGGGCAGCCGGCAGGGCTCGTCGGTGATTTTTAATAGAAAACTTCCTTTATACCAAAGAAGAGGACTCTAATTTACTAGATAAATTCTTTTTGCATAGTGAAGATTGCCTAGGCTTCTAAGAGTTTCTGGCTCCGCTAATGTTGTGCACACATGTACTCGGTGGCAAAAGGAAGGGAGGTTCGGCACCCCCAGCATTTTTGTCTCATATTGTAACCCCCCTCAATTAGCTATTTAATATTCCAATTATCTAGTTAGTGTTGCTATTTATGATTTTGTTCATTGTCCTCTCTAATAGCATCTTATATATCTAACTAAGAATTAAGTCTTCTATTGTTTTCTACATCTCTTTTGTTCTTTTTATTATTGTCTACTAAACATCTAGTTTGTTCCCCACGTTACATCATTTAATTAGCTAGTTAATTGTCATTAGTGCTTTGCTTGTTTTCTCCCTCTAGAATAATCTGCAATGACATCTATATTATTTGAGATTAGCCTTCTTATTATCTTCATTATCTCCTTTGTTACTATTATTACCGTGATTCTTTTTCTGGCCTAATAATTAGATCGATCATGTGAAAGTTAGAGACTTAAGACTAATTAATTTAATTTCCTTTTTCTTCATACTATTCAGTGCTCTTTTAATTTGCTCTGCACTTCTTTTGTATCATAACACAAACGTTAACTATGTATCTTTTATCGTGTATATATTTCGTCATGTATGATTGTTATTGGTTTGAACAGATCCCTTATTATATCTAAATCTTGGCCTCACCCTGTATATAATACATTTTTTACATAGATAAAAAATGAAAGGAATAAGAATAATAGATTGGTGATTGGTGAAGATACACATACACAGCATGAGGATCCGAAGCTCGAAGATGCAGTGGAAAGGTTGGGATGATATGATGGACGGCCGGCGGGTGGAAAAGCGTCGAGGGAGCAGCAAGCTGCAATGATGGGTGCCTACGTGTGCGCGCGTGGCGCACAAGCCCCGCCGAGAACGGCACTTCTCCGCTGCTTTCTATGCCCAGGTGGGCCACATGCTGCACAACAGTCCAGTCCTTGTAGTGGGCCCACGTCCCTACTGGGCTTCGTTCCACATGAGCATCCGTGGGCCCTGGACCCACCACTGCCGTTTCCTTCGGTTTGTAGGTCCTCAGTCACCTCGTGTGAGAGTTGAGCAGAATTTCTATAGGACAGCAAACACACTTTCTGAATCTCGCAATGCTACACCCTGAAAACGCTGCCTCTATTTTCGCTTTTGCAAGCATATCAATATGCCACCTTTCAACCCTGTAATAGCATTCGTTCATGTAATGCACGATCGTC
Source organism: Miscanthus lutarioriparius (assembly GCA_904845875.1). Lineage (NCBI taxonomy): Eukaryota > Viridiplantae > Streptophyta > Magnoliopsida > Poales > Poaceae > Miscanthus > Miscanthus lutarioriparius. The sequence continues at coordinate 17,565,386 of CAJGYO010000014.1, read as the reverse complement.
TATATTTTCCTCTAAAAATAGTACAACTTCGAACCAAATTGCTGTTTGAAAGACAACAAAAAAGGAAGAGAGAAAAAAGGCCCTAAACTCATCCAAATCGGAATGTCGGCACGAAACACACAAGGGTGTGCAGCCTTTCGCGACACGGGTCCCTGTCAGCTGTACTGTACTGTACCACTGTGAGCTCGCCGCTCATCAGTGCTCTCCAGATTTATATTTGTATTTATATATATATACTCGTAGAAAAAAGAAGGAATTCGTTGCACAGTCAGATCTTATGATTCTTCTGAAAAGACTGGGAAACAAGACAGCTTATTTTGTCACACATGTCTATTTTTCTAAAAAATGGTCACGCAATGTTTGTAGCATGCACAAAATAGAATCTGTCCATTTTGTTGTTCTTGTCAGCTGAACTCGAAGAACAGACCACGAGGTATCTGAAGCTCCGGTGGCCACTCCATGGTGCTGATCTCCGGTGGCCACCGCGTGGTCAATCATCCATGGGCGCCGGGCCGCCGGCCAATCATTCCGCCGCCTGGTTGGTGAGGCCGGCCCGGCGCCGGCAGCCCGGCACGGCGGCACCCCATCTGCTTGGTGCTGCTTGGTGGCGCCCATGGCTCACATGCTCCCAGGTTTGTCTCTTTGGGACAGGGACATGCATCTGCATGCGTAAGGCCTGATTGGCACACACCTGCCCCCGTGTTGTTCCCGTCGTCTGAGCTGTTTGCGTTGCCACAGCACGTTGCTGCCACTGTTCAGGGGACACGGGACACATCATCTCCTCTCTGGCCTTGCCACCGGGCAACCTCACCTCATGGGCATGAATGAACATCAACTGATGCATCGCCCTCCAACAGGGTTGCAGTGTGAGGTTCCATGAATCTGGGCACTCTTTGACAATGGCACAATGCCACATAACATGGATAATATCAGGACATGGCACCAGGAACTCCCATTGTACAAATGAGAATGTCAACAGATCAGTGGCATCAAGCACTTCAGAACAGGTTCATGAACTTAATTACTCGAGGGGGGGGGAGATGATTTACTGTAATTTTCTAACTGAAATCATAATGAACTTATTACTGCTAACCATAGGCAGGATTTCAATATAACATGCACCATAAATTAGCACTAGGTACATACATCGGTCCAGAACTCAACTCATTGTCAAACTAGGCATTATATATCTACAGTACAGCACAGCATTATTAAGTATACGCCGACGAAAATTTCTCACGCTATCCCTAGCTAGCTAGCTAGACAAGGCTCTTCATCTTACGCCTCAGCCACATTGGCCTAATATCTACACTCAGCGAGAGGAAAATCTCCCGGTTGCTCGCGTCCAAGAAGACGTCGGGCGCCAGCGACTTCTCGACCGGCGACAGCTCCGCCATGGCGCTCATCACCTCGATGCACCGCGGGATGCTGAACCTGTTGTCCCCATGGATCTCTGGCTTCTTGCTCTCTCTCGGGGCGATGGCATGGGCTTCCATAGCATCGGAGGTCCCGTCCTCGCTGGGCCTCCTGGAGAAGCGCCATATTTCTCCGCGCGGTTCCTCGACTGGCCTCCTGGAGGGCTGCCAGGAGGATGGCTCGGGACGCACCTGAGCCAGTGGTTTAGGGTACAGGTGTCCGTTCATGGTCTGGACTTCGACGCCGACTAGAGTCTCCTGTTGGAATGAAGACTCCCTGGACACTGGAGACGGAGGGATTGGGGAGAGTTGTCTGCTGATGTAGAAGTCATCTTCGTCGTCGCTTGAGTCAACTTCAGTCCCATTTCTTTCCTGCAGTATAGGTGCAGCAACACTGCTTTTACCATCCAAAATAACGCCAACTGCAGAATAAGAATGAGAAATATCTTAGTATCAGGAACAGGTTCAAATTGCACATTGAAATCATATCTTATCCCATTAATTAACAAATACCAAGCAAGCCATCATCTGTTAAAAAAACATACATGTTACTCTTTATCCGAACAAAAATAGGTGGTACAAGCTATTCAGGAAGACAGCATAACATATCAGGTTAACTTCAAGATATCCAAAACTACCAGCCAAAACAAAACAAGCTATTCAGGAGGCTACGAAAACACTTCAAATGAGGGCTTCTTTCTATGGCCCTGAAAAGTTTACCCTCCCTTATTTCACCCAAGGTTCAACTATCATCCCCCAAAATGACACTCCTATCCAACTGTTCATTTTTCTTCTTAATGGTGTTAAGTGTAGTTTAAAAGGACAATTTTGCTCCGAGGTAGAAAGTGTTCAGTTTGTACAGTATATCAGGTCTCTATATGTTGTTCTCAAATAAAGATCACACCAAGATTATGTTGCGAGATACCAACTATGAATATGAGATATATTTAACACGAATTGATATTTTAGAGTGGAAACTCAAATGTATGTTTCCATTTCAAAACGTCCAACAGCAGCATAGAAAGAGTACATGCATATTGCGTATTGCCAGATTTCAGAACTTTTGAGCTTAAATAAACATATCTAGTCGAAGTGGCGCCTCCACACTACTGGCACCATGGGCCATTGCTCTGTTGTTGCAGAACACAAATCGCCACTCAATATCGGTCATGACACCTCACCACCGCGAGTTATGAGCTGTTACCACAGCCATCCGTCGCCGTCGTGAGTTCACAGCATGGGACGCCATTGGCCTGCAGTTATCGCATTCTGCACCTTGCTATTGCCCGCACCCACAGTGCCGCCTGCTGCACACACCACGGCAACACCACCAACCTGGCGCCGCCAGCTCCATTCGCGCATAGAGCATCGCCTCCGCTGCTAGACCCTGCGGCTCCCACGTAAAGCATCAAAACCTGTGCCTTCCCACGACGACAAGGGCACCTGTGCAGCTCTCCTGGGCCCGTGACACTCCCGCAGAGAACACCCATGCCACTCCTCGCCCATGCCCTTCTCAATTGGTCCCGTGACCACACAGTTCCTAGTCAGAACAACATCAGCATTGCCATCGAGCTCCTGCCTCTTGCTTGGCACAGTGCCATCGACTGAGCTGTCCCACAACATAATCGAAATGAAGCCTGCCCCACACCTCCTTAGCTACATCTGCGCCGTCACCTCCGACCACAGGCGCTTTAGGGTTTGGTAGGATAGGGATAGGGAGCAGTGAATGGATGAGCGGCTGCCCGTCGGCCGGATGTCCCTTGGATGGCAGTGTCATTTTACGGATGAAAGTTGAACCTAGTGTCAAGTAAGGGAGGATGAACTTTTAAGGGCCATAGAAAGAAGCCCTCATTTAATCATTTTACCAGTGTCAAATAAGGAAATTTCTCGACTACACTTTGCATACCATACTAGCATTACAGTCTCTAATTCTATTTTAAGACAGCACTCCAGCCAGTGAGCACTGGCATGAAGTCAACTACTCTGAAAAATTACCAAAGTATATGTAGTTCCTCAAAAAGCATTCTCAAGAATAGCCTGCTTATTATTTCTCATCAACTTGAGATAACATGCCTTCCTATCCTAGATATTGTTGCTGAGGACTCACTGCTGTTCTAATGACCCCTAGTGGTCTTGGACCGATCTCACAGCTAAGAATAGCCAGCTCCAAGCCTTGCAAATAGGGCCAGAGTAAGCTCGATGGGGTTGGCAGTCACTTTCGTTAGAATGGCTCCATAGTCAAGGTTTGCCTAGAGGAAGGTACGGTGGTTGGCTGTCATAACAAGTTGTAGAGATGGTACTAGGATATGAATTCTAGTTGTAGAGATTAATTAAGAGATCAGTTACCTTCCAACAGAACAGCCTCTGTTCCTACAGATAGGAAAAGGGGTAGTGCAGGCCTGCTGAGACTTTCAGAAGAGCCTTTGATCATCTGCCTAAATCCTCTAATACAATTATACAGCAGACAACTACTGAAAAAGCTGCTCTAGCTAGGAAGCTAACAAGGTACTTCATAATCTCTGTATTCAGATTCTAATGTCTCTACGAAAAACGATAGCTTCAAGAGAAAGATAATGAACCTAATCATGCTTAGTTGCTTACACCCTCTCTCTCTCTCTCTCTCTCCCTCCCTCCTCCAACCCCTCTGGGCCCTGGTAAGACTGGGCAGTAACATTGGGTGACAGGTTCTATTGGTGCAGAGTTCCTGACAACACTATCTAGCTGTTCCTAAGAGTGCTAGAACATAAAATTGTTCAAAACAGTATCAAGCAATGAAAAAAATCACAAGTCATGCGAAAAAACTATCTAGTTGGCAGTTAAGGAAGAAACGTGTGCAATACTAAGGTGCCAAACAGAATTAAACTACTCCCTCCATCCCAAATTGTAAGACGTTTGACTTTTTTGGCCCCAAGTTTGACCACTCGTCTTATTCAAAAATTTTGTGCAAATATAGTCAAATTTAAGTAATTCTTGAAGATTTTTTATTAATAAACCAAACCACGACGAAAGAAGTGATATTTTACACAAATTTTTGAATAAGACGAGTGGTCAAACTTGGTGTCAAAAAAGTCAAACGTCTTACAATTTGGGATGGATTGAGTAGAAGATATCTGATGCAAAACTCCCACATTAAAATCATTCGCTAGACTCCATTCCAGCTCCTTAATTGCATTACCTTTTTCTCCCAAATGGGTTTCTACAATCATCGCATTTACAGTTGATGGAGCATCCTGCCCCTCCTTCAAATTAAAAAAAAAACATGTTTCCTTAATCACAAACTGTCATAATGAAAATGAAAATTAATGGGACAAGGCTGAATATGGAACCTGGTAGCAGTCACAGTACTTTTTAAGGCAGCCTGACTTCTTGCAGGTGCATTTTCTTCTAATAAGATCCATAGGGGACCTTATGACTTGTTCCTGAAGCCAATAAATAGCAGGATCACCAAAAAACAAAATGAAAGAAAGAGTATAAAAGATATAGATAAGGTGATGTAAGAAGAAATTCATACCACTATGTCTTGACCAGCTTCTGATGTTTGGACAGGTTTCAGAGGTAAAACCGGTGCAGTTCGTGGAGCAACTTGCAGTGGTTGCTTGTTTTCACAAGGTTCGCATCCACATGACTCAGTACAATGTGACCCAGAAGCAAAGCACACACAATAACTGTTACAGAATAACACAGATAATGATTATACACAAAAGAGAACTTAAATTAGCAAGAAAAAACAAAAAGCAAGGCACACAAACACATGGTCAGGTGTGGAGGTTACATGCCAGTGCATAGGCAATGGCATGCACTAAGCGTCCACAGGACCACAGGTGTGTGCATAAACCAGCCCGATTTACTTAGCACAGTGTTTTCAGCACAGCAGACTAATCGCGATTACTCCATGATTCATAAACATATTGGTAACTGGATGTGATCAGGTATATTGACTTTGGTTAGCATAGACAACCAGTAGGCTAATATTAGTCACAATTAGTTTGCCAAGTCTGGGCGATTGACTTGCAGCCAGTAGCATGAGCTTGGCAATTCTGGCCCAACAGTATATGAGCCCATTAGAAATCAATACACACATATAACATTTGCAGCTCTGTTTTTTTACCTAACTCGAATCTATTTGTTCTCTGCAGTCTCTATTCCATGCTCTGAAAGATGTTAATGCCCTCAACATGAGTTAATAGGGTTTACACAATCAGGTACAGCCAACAAACTAGGTAGTAGGCAGCATGAGCCAACAGGACAACTTGGTCGACTAGCCAACGGACTAATCATGCATGTGTAGTTGACTAGTTGGTAGTGGTGCAGTGCCCAGGCAAGTCCACCTGACTTTATAACACTTGAAAACATTGGTTCAGCATTCACCTTTATTGCAATAATGACATGTATGTTAAACCCTCATCGGCAAACTCAGCTCTCTCCACAGGATGAGTGGTACACAGCATTACATCCAAATACACCAGAAAATGCAGCATGCTCTTCTTCCACTGTGCAACCACACAGTGGGATATAATAAAACGAGAAGCATTGCTACACTTAGAACTAAAACAATGGAACCAGCTTCTTCTCATTAATCTATATCGAATTATGAACTGGACTACTGGAGTTAGTGGAGAGCTCAAGATACTAAATAAAACCGCAGCATTATGCTACTAGGCAGTGTGAGATTGACGAAACAAAAATTAGCACCGTGCATTTGAAACATATAAGACTAATCAGATCTAAACCTGCCTAAAACAATACTGAATTCGTCAGCGACAGCAAACCAGATCAGCAGCGCATAAAAAATGGTAAAGACATCCTAGGCGCACACTGAGGACGACATGTTGTACTGAAAGAAAAAGCTCGTTTTTTTTCTCTAGCCATACCTCATCACTTCATCAGTCATCCCACGGTGAAACATATACTGCTGGGGCGAACGAAACAATGGAGAAGGCTGCAAGCCCGGTGTGGGGGTGAAAGAGGGGAACTTACAGCTTCATGCACCTGGACTTCTTGCAGCTGCAGGTCTTGCACCCGTCCCCGTCCTCCGCCTTCCTCCTGATTCACCCAGCAAACAGAAGAAAAACAGAGTTGCGAAGGGAGAGAAAAAAATGTTAGCAGGAGCGAATCGCACGCAACGAACCAAAAGAGGAAACCGGAAACTTTGCAGAAAAGGGGAAAGCGCACGGACCTCCTCTTCCTGTCGGAGTTGCCGTTGGCCTCCGCCGGCGCCGGCGCCGGCGCTGGAGCCGGTGGCGAGACGGCCGCGGAGGCGGTGGGAGCGGCAGCCTCGGCGGCGGGGGTCGGGGGCAGGACCGGGGCGGGAGGTGGCGGGGGCGGAGGAGGAGGAGGCGGAGCAGGAGCAGGAGCAGGAGGAGGCGGGGAGAGGCGCGCGTCGTCGGGCTCCGATCCGGCGGGCTCCGGCAGCGGGAGATTCGGCGCCCCCACCTCCGCCTCCATCGGATCGGGCGCCGCCGCCGCCGCCGCAGCTGGCGGCGCCCCGATCGGCGGCTCGGGCGGCGTGGTGGGGCTCGCCGTGGCGACGAAGCGAAGGCGAGCGCGTGAGGGGGTGCGAGGTGCGGTCGGAAGGGGAGAGGGAGGGCACGAGGGAAGGAAAGCCAACGGGTGAAATGGAATGGGGGTTAGGGGTGCTTTGAGATTCGCGCTCGCTGCTGGGACGGCTGTGATCGGCTGTTTCCTCCTTGGATCCGGTTTGGTTCCGTTTCGACCTGGGCCTGGCCTTCTGCTGTCACAAAACGTGATTTAGCACACACGCAGCATAAAGCCGCAGCCTTTTTCTTTTTGGTTTGGCAGGCTGTGATTGGTAGTGGAGTGATTAAATACTCTAAATTAATGTCGTTTTTTTTGTTTTTCTAGACACATAGCCTTTACTGTGCATCTAAACATATACTATATCTAGATTCATAACTTCTGTTGCGTATTTAGAAAAGTCAAAATGACTTATAGTTTGGAACGGATGGAGTAGTAAATTACTAGTAGCTGAAATTCTGATAGATTAGTAGCAGCTCAAATAATGAATGAATTTGTGGTGTGCACACATAAATTCCCACGAATCCAAATGTTAAATGAATACGAACATGGATAGTCGAAATTGATATTCCAAATCCTATGCTCCAGATGAATCAGTAGCAGCTCGAATAATAATTGGAGGGTTTTTTTTTTGGTGTGTACATATAAATTCCCACAAATCCAAGAATGAAATGAATACGAGTATGGATAGCCAAAGTGGATACTGGCGTACTCATTGCTCGGGATACGGTGTTTTACAGCTATGTTGTCTGGTGCACTTGCCGGCACGCTCTCTCTTCTACTGCTTCATGCTACATCTACATCATCTTTTGTCCTTATAAAAAAACATCAAGGAAGCATTATTAGTATGGATATCTTTTGTCCTTATAAAAAAAACATCATTTTTTGTCTTTTGTGCAAAAATATCACTTAGTTGAAGTTAAAAGATATGATAGTAACTATAGTGACGTCTAAGAGGTGGGAAAAGATTGCCTTGAGCTACAAGTTATAAATGATTTGTATCCGAGAAGTGTTCTTTAAAAAAGTACTGTGTATGACATAAGTGATAAGTGGGATCAAGGAAGCATTATTAGTCTCAAAATCTTTGCTTGCTCAGAATAGGGATGGACTTCATGGGATACTCTGCGTTACGGGATCTACCATTTCCTCATGACCGAGGCTAGCAATTTGACATGTCCGAAACTCCGAATAGTCTTCATCATGTACCATTTCCTTGTGACCGAGGCTAGCAATTTGACATGTTTATCATGCATATTCTAGCCAAAACAAAACAAAACAAAAAACACAAAAAACAAGGCAAAAGAACACATTTGGCATGTTTGCTGGTTGATTTCTGGACTAATAAGCTCGGTTAGTGCTGATTTGTTATGAGAGGAAAACACTATTAACTAACTGATAAACCCTGATTGAAACCAACGAGCGAACAGACTGATGGCTCATCCTGGGCTCGTGATCTTGCATGCAAATTTCCGCCGAGGGGCATGTCGTTATCGATGAGTGACGTTGGCCATGGATACTATCGCGTTCGGGCATGCCGTCCTACGGACAGCGCCAATCCACCAACAAGTTGCCAAGGAACTGGGTCGAGGCTTTGATTTGATTTTTTGGTCATTTTATTAGGAGCATGGTGATACATGGGCCATGTTTAATTCCCACCAAACACCTGAAAAATACACTATGTAAAAAGAAGGTTCTCCATCATATCAAACTTGCGGTATATGCATGGAGTACTAAATGTAGATGAAATCAAAAACTAATTGCACAGTTTAGTTGTACTTTACGAGTCGAATCTTTTGAGCCTAATTAGTCAATGTTTAGACAATAATTCACAAATACAAACGAAACATTATAGTAACACATTAATTATTTGACCACTTCTAAATCCAGGAACTAAACAAAGCCATAGAAGGACAAGTGTTTCAGCCTTGCCTCTGACCTGACAAGTGACAAGGCTGGGGCTGGACCGAGACGAAGGGAGGTGCTGGGTCCAAGCCGCCAATAGGAAGGTTGGTGGATGTACATTGATTTTTTTTGGACTTTTCTACTATTCAAAACCTGTTCTGAACGTGCAGTCGGGCCTCGTTTAGATCACCTCCAAATTCTAAATTTTTTCATTTTCTTCATCATATTAATTTTTGAACGCATACATGGAGCATTAAATGTAGGTAAAAAAAATAACTAATTATATAATTTAGTTGTAAATCACGAGACAAATCTTTTAAACCTAGTTAGTCCATGATCAGACAAAGTTTATCAAATACAAACGAAACGTGCTACAGTATCCAGATTACAAAAATTTGCGATCTAAACGAGGCCTCGGTTGCTTCTTGTAATCTCTTTTTTTTTCCCTCTCAATGAAACACATGCTCAGGCACGTTCCTGAAGCCTGATAAAAAATGTAAAAATAGTTTGACCTTAGATAAATAAGTCTTGCAGTTCAACCTCACATAAATAAAGTCTTAACAGTTCTGTCATCAGATACATACAAGTTCTACATTTTGATCCCAGATAATGAACATAAATTATAGACATACAGCCACAGGTAACACAACGACGACGTCCTTTGAGCTAAAACATAATTTACCAACAAACCAAATGCCACCGGTGATTCTGGGAGGTAGAATCTTGCCATCACACAGTGGATTATTATAGCAGTACATAAATAATCGTCAATCAAGAGAAATAGAAATGATGAAAGGAAGCTCGCTTGTCCATCGCTATCTGATGGTATGATAGAAACAATTCTGGTACAGTCGGCGGGTGGGTGATCTCGTGAACCAACAGGAAAAGCCTGTACAGGAAGAGACATATTAGTTGAGTTGAGACAGGGAAGAGGATTAACATCTCAACAAGAAGCAACGGTAATAACAGAAAAATAGAGAGGCAAAGAAGTTCACCACGAGGGACAAAAGATGATAAATTCAAGGCGCTGGTGACTTGGCCTTGGTATCCTCGTTGTTTACATCACCACCAAGGGAAGGGAAAGAAGGGATGGACTTGAGAATCAGCTTCCTGCCACTCATACAGATTGGAGATAGTCGAGTACCCATTCGTGGGGGGAGAGATTCGCTTCTTATTTGGTGACACGACTTTAACAGAAGTTTGAGGAGATGAATTTCCCTTCAGGATATCTGATGTGCTATCGCCAAGGACCATTTCCGCGTAGTTTTCGAATGGGGAGAGCACAATGTCGGTCTTTGGAGGAGCTTGTAAGTTGCACAACCGAGAAGGATGTCCAGTGAGTTTTGTTGAAGATCGTGGTTTTTTTGGAGCTTTTCTTGGAGCTTGGGGGTGGAAGACAAGCCAAGGGTCTGGGAAGAGCAAAATGCATTAGAATTCAGTATATTACATAGAAGGCAGGATTCGCAGTAACAGATGTGTATTGTGCAAACATATGACATACAAACCTGCACTCCACCATGGAAGGTGTGGTCAGTACATTCTCAGCAGGAGCAGCATCAGTAGTTTGGTAGATGACAAGCTGTTTATCGATTTCACTTTTTTCTTCTTTCACACAAACATTCTTTTCTTCCAATCCCTGCTTAGGTTCCTCTATGCCTAACACAGCAGCCCCTTGAATCAGGTTTTAAAATAAAAATACTTTAGAGAAATAGTAGCTTTTTATGGATAGCAGAATATAGGACATGGTTAGTTGGTTACTGAGACAAATTGAAATAGCTAAGGTAGCCATAGTATATTACTTCATATAGTAACCAAGATCTAGTATTGTATTGTATAGGGCACCCTTTCAGAATGGTATAGCTAAAAGTAAGCAGCTTGCTTTAAATAAACCAAACATCATACAGCACAAGCTAATCTTAGGAAAGTTTTACCAAGAAGCAGAACTAAATTATTTTGTTGAAGAGACAAAGACCCCAACTCCAAACTGAAGCAGCATAACCAGACTACTGATGCCAATGGTCACCGTGGTGATTGAGGAGACAAACAAATTAAAGAGTACTCCAAATTAAATCAGGTAGCAAGAGATATAACTCCAATATGTGCAAAGGTCTTTTTTTTTTTTGCTTTTCTTAATCGGTAAGTCGGTAACCAATTAACAGAGAGGATATATGGTATTACATTTTCAAGTTGAAAGGTCAAACATGAGGTCCTAAAGAACTCAATGAGTCCAGGTTTCATGTGAAGCTATAACTAGTAGCACGATTGATTAGAATCATCTCTTAGCTGCTTTTGTAACTTGTATATCGAATAAGACTGCAAGGATGCAACTATGATCTTAGAGCATGCATGTTGCTGTTGCAGTTGTTTAAAACAGAAGTTTATGAAAATGGATTTGACTCACCCTCCCGTTTTCCAAAAGCATTCTTACAGCCCTCGCATCTGCAACTTATGGAGCATCCCACGCCACCCTTGATGAAGAGTAAAGATAAGATGCATACAAAGGGATTACGAAGAAAAAAAAGAGAGCACTAAATCAATGTAGGAGTTGAAACCTGAAAACATTCACAGTATTTTTTTAGACACGACGACTTCTTGCAATTGCATCCTCTTTTGTGACGAGCTGAAGCAGGAGTTTTATTGGAGAAGTCCTACAATATTGAAGATAATGATATTAGCAACAGACAAGACTAAAGGAAGTGCTCAAGTACAATAAGTTAGTGTCTCTTACCCCTAATTCCAGACCAGGCTCAGATGTATGAATTACTTTTGGAGCAAATGCTAATGGATTGCGAGATTCAATCTGTTGCCGTGTAGATAGAACTGTTTCTGTATGACTTTGGTTGTTCAGACAGCCGATACACGAACAAGGCTCAGAACAATAGACTCCAGCGGCAAAACACTCACAGTAACTGCATGAAATTAAGCAAAAAATTATCATGTAACAGAAACCAGACAATCTATCAGTGTAAAGACAGTTTGCCAGGAACAAAACACAGATCCCTTCTCCCTTCAAAAGAGTCAGAGGATTGAAACTAATTCAGGAAAGGGTAAACATTCATTAGAGAAGGGTCAGACACTCAGACCAGACAAAATATCAGTTTGAAGACGGAATTTGGAAGGAATAGCATGGAAAGAACATGGGTAACTCTTGAAAAGGATCAATGTTTTGAACCTAGTTCAGAAAAGGGTGAATATCCATTAGAGAGGTCAGACGGATGGCAATGACTTCAAGTAGAATGGCAAGTGAAGGAGTGCATCATTTAGGGAGGGATAAATCTAGAACAGCTAGCCAAAAGAAATTAGCATGGCATGGATTTTAACGACTGGGACTTTTTTTATTAAATAAGGTAAGATGCCATTGTTTTTTGTAGGAATTATGTGACTTGTCCTATAAATAAGGCTTTGTTGTTGTTGTTGTTGTTGTTGTTGTCCTATAAACAATCAATCTCAAATAAGGAAATATATTTACTGAAAATAAATATCACAACTAAGTCATTATTATCTGTGATAAAGGGATTAAACCAACCAAGAATAGAATCCATGATGAACGCTAATGAGCATAATAATGTTATTCATGAATACAGGAATAAACAAGGTAACCAGGTATAGAGATGACTGTAAATCGAAACTTGAACACCTCGCAACAACTTGATTAGGATTGATAGAACTATTAACTGAATGTTGTTGCTAGCCTACCTCAACTTGCTTGTGACTAGAAGACTATTATACTTGTTTTTTAACATTCTGCCCAAAACTGAAAAGCACTTAAACAGTATAGTGGCAGACACACCTACATGGCTATACATCTTAGTCAAGGAAAAACATGAATGGATAAATGATTAATCATTTAATCCTAACCAGAGTTACTCATAAGTCATAAACAACAGCACCTTTTTCATACAATGATACCTAAAATGAACCAAATATTCAAACTTACAGTTTCAGGCATTTTGACTTCTTACAACTACAACGCTTGCATGAAGTGCCATCACCATTATCAAACTTCTGCCTGGAAAATACTATTGCATTTCATGATTTTTCCAATGAAATAGTGCTATTTGACCTAAAATAATAGCCAAAGACATAGTACCTTTTCTTCTTGGGACTACCCTGACTAGAAGCTTCAGCAGTTGCAACATCAGTTGTTTGATTGAAATCATCATTTATATTGATTTGCTCAGAAGGTGCTGGAGAAGATCCAGAAGGACCTATCAAGTTACTCAATTCATTTATAGTAGACTGAATATCTATTTTCTCTTTAGGTATTGCAGCAAGGGCATTCAAGTGCAAGCCAATACCAGGCAATGCACGTGGAGGGGTTCTTAGAGGCTTTGAGTTGTCACCAGAAATAGTTTTGCATTTGGGGGTAGTTGAATTTACAGGATGATGATCTGAAGCTTTGTCTACACCTTTATTACTAACCCCAGCCTTTTCGCTGCGCCTACGCATGCCACGTAAATGCTGTGGCAAGGCCTGAAATAGCAGAAAACATGTCCTTTCATAAGAAAAAAACATTGATAGTTCAGCCAAATTAGCACAGCCTATACAAAACTAGATTTACAGGAAAGAAAATGCTATAAAGTAAAGAGAGCTGAATACTGATGGGTGATGGCAATCTTGTTAACACGTGGACACAAGATTATGCAATTTAGAGCAATACAGTGCACAAGGCACATGAATGGAAAACTGCTAATAAACATGGGCTTGTTAAATCCATTCTCGTACATATAGTATCCAAGCTAATATTAGTTTGTATGTACAGATATATTGCACTAGTCTTCAAATTAGATCAGGCCAATTACCACTTAGTCTTTGCATCTGATCATTCTAAAAGAGCCTGAGGGACATATTCGAGTCCTGACACTGCTAGGTGAGTGCAATTCTTGAGGAAGCTGAACAGATTCATCCCTACCAGCATGAAATACAAACTGTAAGGCAGAGCCAAGACAGATACATAAAAGTCGACATTAGCTAGAAGGCATAGGGAAAAAGTGAAAATAACCTGATCAAAACTTTAGTTTCCTTTGCTGGATTAACATGTGGTGAGTCAAAGATCGAAGAAACAGGCGCCAAATCTGATGACTTGAATAGCTGCACATTATGTGCTGTGTCTAAAGGTTTAGGCGGTGGTATAGGAGAGAGATTGTTGATGAAATTGAAGACAGGAGAATCCTGCAAGCAGTAAAATCAAATTAGAAAAGTAAAGCCACAGGTCTTTATTTCATCACTAAATATGAAAGCGAGCTTAGTGCCCTGATGTCAATGAATTGAGGATTGGCCAAATCCAAACCATGACCCTTTTTTAGCAAATAGAGATTACCACAATCTGCTGTAAGAAGGAAGTCTGCTAAACCCCGTAACTTACACCAACTTTTGCCCCAACCCACTTAAGAGAACAAAAACACATGAAGGCACAATAAGACCAGCATATCCAAAGTAACGCACGGAGTTGCATGCATTAAATAGGATACAAGTTTATCTATTACGAGTGCTTCATGAATACTTGAATTGTGATGACAATTAATTAAGATAGTTAAGTGCCTCTGCTGATTGGAAAGCAGTCTTGCAAGGAACCCCGAGATGCATTGAAAGGCCTAGAATGATGAGCTAAACAAATGTAGAAGTGCTGAGAAATATAATACTTGCACAAGGAAATGAAGTGAGGGGTTTGATACTAGGACGTCCTAATTGCTGAGAAAGTCTTTCCATGACAAAGCAATGTGCATGATCAGACACTCCTATCCAAGCTACACGCAGGAGTTCGTCAGCCAAAGGCACAAACAACCTCAGACTCTGAAGAAGAACTAGCATTTCCCATGGACAGAAGACCACCAAACGTATCAAACTAGCAGGCAACACTGAGATTTGCCGATCTAAGCGCTAACGTTGGAGACCCAAAGGTAGAATCCCTCCATTTCCGAACAATGCGCACATCAGAGCTTGTCAAATCTCGTAGGAAAGACATAACAATCCAAACTGACAGGCGCCGCCCGAGAACTCACAGAATCAGCAAGCCAATTGATCCATCCAGTAGAAATGATTCATTCCAGATGGTTGAGTAAGGCTAGCCCCCCAAATCCCCACATCACCCACACACACACACAGAGAGAAAGCCCCCTGAAGACTGAAGACCTCGAATCCAAGTCCAACATCGGGGAAAACCGCGACAGGGTGCGTCGATCAGAACCCTAATCCCCCACCCACCGGCCGAAATGCGCCCTCCCAGTCCCCCAAAACAAATCACCGAAAAGTCAAGCAAATGCGGCGCAGCAAATCGCATCGGCCGAGCAGCCGCCCGCCGACCTACCGACCAATCCAATCCTAATACAGGCACGGCCGCCTACCCACGAACAGCCCGCTTCCTCGCCCCTAAAATCCCTAGGAAAAATGGCCCCCAAACCCCACATCAGAACATGGAAAATCGGTGGGGAACAAGCATCAGCGGGGGCGGGCGGGCCCCGGGCTGCGAGCGAGATGGCGGACCTCGAAACCGGCGGCGGCGGCGCGGGGCCTATCCGGCGTGTCCATCTGGTCCGGCGACCCCGCGGTGGGCCTCCCGCATCTGCGTCCCCTTCCCCGCCGCCTCCTCCTGCTACTGACGAGTGAGTGATGAGGAGCCCCCAGCACCACCAGCACTACTACTACCAGTCCTAATACTAGTAATTTTTACTGGGCCTGATGCCTGACGAGGGGTTTCGTGTTATACTACTGCTGCGAGCCTGCGACTGCGTCCCACACCCCAGCGCTCCCGCCGCGTGCGGTCGGCTCGGGTCGGGTGCGTTTCAAGGAGGCGGCCATGGGCGGGAACGGGAACCCCAGGTTTTCGGCGGTGGGGGCGAGCTGTCAGTGGGGACGGGCGCCTGGGCCATGGGCCGCCAGCGCCGCAGCCGCAGCCAGCAGGCCAGCAGGCCAGCAGGCCAGTTTCGGATTGGGCCTTCCATGTGGGAACGGGAGAAGGAAAAAGAATTTTTTTTTTTTTTTTTTATGATTGGGTGAGTTGAGTAGGACATAAACTGAGGATTTGAGATTCACCTGGCCGATTTACGAGGCCAGGCTGGAACCCTTTTTTCCTACCTTTTGCGTAGGCTACGGAGATGCAGGGGATTCAGGGGTGGATTGAATTGGGTGCCCATATTTGGAAGAATGTTGTTGTTTGGGAGGCTGAGCGTGGAAAAGGGAAACAAAGCCCCGTTCACTGGTCTGAAACTTGGCTGAAACTGGCTGAAAAACATTGTTTCTGGTTGAAATGTTGTAAGAGAAAAACACGGTTCCGGCTGAAAAAAAAAATCGAACAAACCAAATTTCAGACCAGCCGAACGAGGCCAAAGGCCCAACAATTGTTGGAGTGGGCTTAGCTGTGTCTTTCCATTTTATGATAACATTTATTTCATCTTTGATCAACATTAATTAACAGCTGCAGGTGTTTTTACCTAATATTATGCACTAATCATTGATTGATGGCATAGTTTGGTAGATGGTTATGGATGAGTAGCATGGAACTTGGTAGGTGTCATTATGCATTCCCTGCTAGCTAGACCTCGTGTAATCTCTCCCTGCTCAGTTGGCATCGTGCCCGTATTTTGTTAATGGTTTGTTAGGAGTCCGATGGATCCATGTATATTTTTCTAAACGAGTTGATTTGCATCATCGAAAAAAGGAACAGCAATATCAACGACATCATCTTATCTTCCTCTCGCATCCACTTTATCGCTCTTATTGG
This sequence comes from Miscanthus lutarioriparius, assembly GCA_904845875.1. NCBI lineage: Eukaryota > Viridiplantae > Streptophyta > Magnoliopsida > Poales > Poaceae > Miscanthus > Miscanthus lutarioriparius. The sequence continues at coordinate 17,548,814 of CAJGYO010000014.1, read as the reverse complement.
CCACCTCCCTTCTTCTCGATCTACCCTGTTTGTCGTCATCCCATGGCCTCCAATGCCACATTCCGGCAGCGCCCCTTATCCATTGCCTCCTTCTACCTTTCGCGATCATTGGCGATTTATACTACAATTCACCCACACGGTTTGTTGCTCCTCACGTGCCTCTCATCTAACCACTTTAGTGAGCTGCCCACACACCGATTCTTTCAATCTACTCCCTCGATTCCAAACTCTTATAATTTAAAAGAGGGGGAGTACTATGCTCCACAATCAAAGTGGTTAGTGCCTCTGCTAACCATTGCTTCCTCGTTCGCCAATACCCTATCACCATTGGCTATGTTGGGATGATGACATCTGTGGCCATCTGCCCCTCTCCCTCTACCACGCCTGAAATTCTTAATTCTGATCCTCAATGCTAATTCTGACCCTAAATACCGCGAAACATCACAAAAAGGAGGTTCTCATTCTTACTTCTACTACGTTGCAAATTTTTACACCTCGTTCATTGGACTCCTTTCTCCGTTTCAAATCATAGCAACTTTCCCTTTGGACAAGTAGTCGATTTCTAAATCCAAAAGGCTCTCATATTAGGATGAAACCAAAAGTAACTACGTTGCAAAGTAGTCGATTTCTTTTGTCTTTGAGAATCATAGTACCGATGTAGACTTAGCCGCTAGATCTTGCATCTCACTACTACTACTAAAAAAGTAACACCGTTAAATCCTAAAAAATATGTCCCTAGCATGTCTTTATCATCGAGGAAACAACACCGTTAAATTCTAACGTAAATAAATCTAAAAAAATACGAACAAGTCTATAACTTGAACTGAGATGGTATGTCCACCACAAGTAGCCTAACCCACTAAGCTTCTTCTCCTTTTGCAAACACCCTACCGAATAATAATAAGTAGGCAGCTATAAAAGAAAATTAGTTAGCAAATATTGATTTCTGCTAGTTCATGCCAAAAAAATCCTTCTATTAATCGATTTATTTATACAATTATACCGTCCGAGTCACACCCACGAGTGCTGGTGCTCATCCCATCATCCGCTCCGACACGCTCACGCAGTCGCGCTGGAGAGAGCGGGCAAGGGAGAGACGTCGCGGACTCGTCTGACAGGTCACCGCCCTTGACTGTCTTCGAAAGCTTAGCCATATGGCTACCAAAACCCCAACTGAATATTGGATGATATTATTTTGGTCTCCAATAGATTATATATACGCAAGATACGTGAAATGTATTTTGGGTTATAGCAGACTCACAGCTCAAATATAAATATTCTTTCTTCTTAAAACTTATTTATAGAAAATGTTCTCTTTAAAATTATATTATTGGAAAAAAATATTGAACTCTTTATTTGCAACGCTGTCAAATGTGAAATGGGTGCTGTAGTTGGACTGACGACGCCCATCTCTGCGTCGCGAATTATTTCCCCGACCCGTCGACGCGCCACTCCGCCTTGCTCACCACTGCTCTCCAAGCCTCCACCAGCCCAACCACCGCCACTGCGTGATGGCCTCCCGCCTCCTCCACCTCCACCTGCGCCGCCGCGGGCGCGGCGGGAGCCCGGCGGGCAGCCCCGTGCCCGCGCTGCCCCTCCTCGCCGCGCGGCTCCTCTCCTCCTCGTCCCCTACACCCGCCGCAGCTGGGCCCTCGTCCTCGGCAGCGGGCGGCGGCGGGGGCATCGAGAAGGTGCTGGTGGCGAACCGGGGCGAGATCGCGTGCCGGGTCATACGCACCGCGCGCCGCCTCGGGGTCGCCACCGTCGCCGTGTACAGCGACGCCGACCGCGGCGCGCTGCACGTGCGCGCCGCCGACGAGGCCGTCAGGATCGGCCCGCCGCCCGCGCGCGAGAGCTACCTCAACGCCGGCGCCATCATCGACGCCGCGCTCCGCACCGGCGCCCAGGTCCGTGTACCAACAGCCCCTGCCGCTCGTCGCTGTCTCGCTCATTATTTCCCCTAGATTGCCTGCGTCTTGAGCCGCGTGCCCTGCCGTGTCACTCTGTCAAGGTGGGTGAGCTACTGAGCTGTCTCACTAGGCATACTGATTGTCGGTCGTTGCTTGAAATGAGCATCCTAGCGTCTGAACCTCTGTAATCCTGCCACTTCATCAGTCCTCGAGTTGAGTACTAGTTAGCGTCTGAACCTCTGTAATCCTGCCACTTCATCAGTCCTCGAGTTGTGTCGAAATAGTGTTGGCTGCTACATCACATTTTCGTGAAGATACAAGAACCGTGTCGTAGGGAAATAGTGTGAAAGTGGAAAACAGTACGAAAGTTTTAGTGTGCCATGATGCAGGCACGGATATTTATGAGACATTTTTTTTCTATTTGCTTTGTGCAGGCTATCCACCCAGGATACGGTTTTCTTTCAGAGAGTGCTGATTTTGCGCAGCTCTGTGAGACTGAGGGGCTCAAATTCATTGGACCACCAGCCTCTGCAATCCGAGATATGGGGGACAAGAGGTAAATATCTTGTTGTCTGGTGTGTGCATACAGAGTGTTCTGTTTGGGCTTTTGTTCAGAACGGTGCACCCTAAACATGATTTGTGAAATATAGTGCATCCAAGAGGATCATGGGTGCTGCTGGCGTGCCGCTGGTTCCAGGATACCATGGGGCTGACCAAGACATTGAGCTGTTGAAACTTGAAGCGGATAAAATCGGTTATCCTGTTTTAATCAAGCCCACCCATGGTGGAGGGGGCAAGGTATGCCGAACTGTTTCTCAGATTGTCTCATACAGGAAAAGTGCTTATTCTAATTTCCTATGCGTATAGCTTTATACTGTTCCAGAGAAGCCTGCTCTGTAGTTGCATGACCTATCATATGTGTGTCATGTCTCTAACCTTTTCATCCTATATCCTTTCTTAAGGGGATGAGAATAGTCGAAAGGCCTGACGAATTTGTGGATGCTGTACTGAGCGCTCAACGGGAAGCTGCAGCATCATTTGGTGTAAACACACTATTGATTGAGAAGTATATTACTCAACCAAGACATGTAGAAGTCCAGGTAAGACTCAATTGATTTTGGACCTGCCACAGTCTTTTATATAATTGGAAACCTGCAGTAACTCCCTGTTGTCTTCCCTGGTACTGTATTGATGTTTGAAGGTATTTGGCGACCAACATGGGAATGCAATATACCTCTATGAGAGAGACTGCAGTCTACAAAGAAGGCATCAGAAGATTATCGAGGAAGCTCCAGCTGTAAGGATCTGTTATCCAACAAAACCCTGGAACTTGCTTGAAAACATATTGAGGAAGCTCTAAGGCTTTGCTAGCTGTTTGTGCCCTGAATTTTACTTTGATAGAATAATTGATTCAGTTGTCCTTTTGTATATGGTGCAGCCAAATGTGACAGCTGAGTTTCGGTCTCATATTGGTGGAGCTGCTGTATCTGCCGCAAAGGTGAATGCTTCTGAACATTAGTATGTGTTTAGGAGACAAATTTAATGTTTTCAGTTCGCTATTGTTGGTTAAGTTTTTCTTTTCATTATCTACGCTGCCAATTTTTTTCACACCAATATGGAATGACAAATGTGCAAGCAATTTGCTTCACATGAACTTCAGTTCAAAGTTACATGCATTATCTAGTAGCTCATGTTACTATGTTAGTCAACTTTTTGTTGAATAATACTCGACAGTTGCAAGCTACCTAACATTTTCATGCTGTCTGTCACAAAACAAGTAGTTCTTTCTTTGTTTTCTCTGTTGATATGTTCTTTAGTAGTTATTCTGTTTAATCCTTCTATTTCACATACAGGGTCACTTATTGGATTATTTGTGTTGAAGGCAGTTGGTTACTACAATGCTGGCACAGTGGAGTTTATTGTGGATACTCTTTCTGGAGAGTTTTATTTCATGGAGATGAATACTCGACTCCAGGTAATATATCTACGATAATAATCTGATATACTTGAGTACCTTGGCTTTGCATGGTACTTCATTGACTCGCTTGGTTAAAAGTCAAACACAAAATCATCTTGTGAATCAATCTTGGAAGGTTGAACACCCAGTGACAGAGATGATTGTTGGTCAAGATCTTGTGGAGTGGCAAATACGTGTTGCGAATGGAGAACGACTGCCATTATCTCAGGAGCAGGTTCCATTAAATGGTAAACCTTAACAATAACTCATTGACTCACCCAAAAACTTTACTGATGATTTCTGATTGTCATGTTGTCTCTTGGCTACTATAGTTTGTTTGCATCATGAACAGCATTGTCCATCTTATCTAGTTCTATTTGGGCCATAATTTTGAAGATGCCGCCTTTAATTATTAACTTAACAGTTCACAGTAATGCACTGATTTGATACATTTTTGGACTCGGATTACATCATTTTATTCAACTGTTTTTCATGCAAATGGGCTCTAGCCTGGTTGGTTAGCTCATTTGAGAGAGGGGCTTCCCTTCTGTGCACAGGTGCCATCTCATATGGCAGGGGGCTGAGCCCCTATAGCCCTTTTCTACAAGCTGTTTTTCATACATTATCACTTCATTACTTGTAGCCAAGTACCCATTAAAAAATTAAGAAATTTATTTATGATTGTGGAAACCGATCTTACATGCTGCTATTGGTTTATGATAAGAAGCTCGAAAATATTTTGTTTTCCTTTGAATTAGGATTATCTATATTTGCATATGAGCCTTCTAAACTTATAACACCACTCAGCCAGATTACTTCTTAACTACTGCTTTGCCTTGATATAGGACATGCATTTGAAGCACGGATATATGCTGAAAATGTTCCAAGAGGGTTTCTCCCTGCAACAGGAACCTTACATCACTACCGACCAGTCCCGTCTGATCCAACAGGTGAAATATGGAGATATCCTATGACCAATTATATTACGAGTTACATTTCAGTATTGCACAATTAACATATTCTTGCTCAGTAAGAGTTGAAACTGGAGTCCAAGAAGGAGATACAGTCAGCATGCATTATGATCCAATGATAGCCAAACTTGTAGTGTGGGGTGAAAGTCGCACTGCTGCACTAGTCAAGCTAAAGAACTGTTTATCAAAGTTTCAGGTATAATCAGTTCACCAGAATCAATACATTTCTTTTGACGTATTATCTGTTTACATCTTTTCCCTTCTCTAAGAGGTCATCAGTACAGTGACGCTTTCATGTTGATATAATTTTAGTTGTCTTAAAGAACTTCACAAATATAGGCATATTATGTGGGAGTCCAATTGTGTAAGATGTCTATGCTAGTTCAGTTCAAGAAGTGTCACTAATCTTTATGCTTTTGCTGATATCCTCGTTCCATAATCCATACAGAAGTTAACATACCCCCCTTTTTATGGTGGCTACTAAAGTTTTACATGAGGCCTAAGAAGTGACAGTCCGTTGATGATAACCAATATTGATTTTCTATGCATAAATAGTCCGTTGAACTTTGGAAGTGTAGTCGTGTAGAAATGCAATCTCAATACTGTCATTTTGATGATAACCTCCCTGACATGCCTTGGTTAATGAATAAACAGATTGCAGGTTTTCCAACCAATGTTGGTTTCCTCCAAGAACTCGCAAGCCATAGTGCCTTTGAAAAAGGCCTAGTTGACACTCACTTCATTGAACGTTATAAAGATGATCTTTTGAGTATTTCTACGAAGTCCTCAGAAGAATATCATGGTGTAGCTGAGCTTGGTGCAATTTTGGCTGCTGCATGCATTTGCAAGAAGGATCACATTACATCTAAAGAATCACAACGTATGTTAGACCTACCATTTTTTTTTCAACAATAACATTGCTAATTTGACCTGGTAATGACATATGCTACGTGCTTTTCAGGAGCCAACAACACACTATCTGTATGGTACAATAATCCACCTTTCAGGATGCATCACTTTGCTAGGCATCCCCTGGATCTTGAGTTGGAAGAGAATGATGGATTCAGTGAGAAACTTCTTAAACTGTTCATTACTCATAAATCTGATGGAAGCTACTTCATCGAGGTGATTACTATATATAGGCACATACTACTTTTCAAGTTTTCATAGACATTTCCGTATTTGAACTTGAGCTGATGGGATCCATGTCACAAAATGCTTACTGCCTATTAGGCACAAACAAACATCATATGTTTTATGGTGAATGTAGCAAACCAAATTCATGTGGCCAATCTGATATGTCTTTACATAATTGATAGTCAAAACAAAGAATATTTGACAAAACAACTCATGGCTTACATAGTGAAAGAGGGATTTTAACTTTTTGACATCCTTACCAATGGCACTCCTCCGTTTGCCATCTTTATACGCGCCCCTACACATTTGCCATCGTAAACAGTAACCCTTCTACGTTTTTGTCATTTTTGCTAAGGTGGCACGCCACATGGGCACGCCAGCGTGGCAGGGAGCCTGGGAAGGCCTACAGAGCATGCGAAATGACCTATGTACCCCTGTTGCTTCTCTCCCTCCAATCGCTGACGCGTGGGCCCCACATGTCAGCTTCGTCTTCAACCTCCCGCCATCTCGCTCTCCCTCTCCCCACCACCACGCCTTCCTCCTCCTCACAAGCCATAGCCACCACCACCTCTTTCTGTGCTTACCCTCTCGCATTCTTCGAGTTCGAGGAGAAGGAGGCGGCGGCGACGATGGAGATGGAAGAGCAGGCCTTCCTGGAGGAGATCCTCTCCCTGCGGAGGGACGGCTGGGACTGCAATGCCATGGGGGACTTCTTCTCCCCGGCGGCGGCCATGGACTGCTCCTTCCAGGACCGCCACCACCAGGTGCCCACCGTCAGCGTCCTCCCCACCTTCACCGCCTCCTACGCCCAGCCGCAGTCGCAGCCGGCGGTGGCGCTCGGCTTCGACTGCCTCAGCGAGGTCTACGGCGCCGCCACGACATTCGGTGGGCCCAATGCCGCCGACTACGGCGGCGAGATGGGGTTCCTTGATGTCATCGAGCCCAAGACGGCGGCGGCATTGGTGGATGGCGTCGGCGTCGGCGGCGCCACCGCGGGCCTCGGAGTCTGCAAGGTGGAGCCTGGCCTGGCGGAGAGCGGCGGCGCGTTCGGCCCTGGCCCTGGCCCTGGCGTCGCGCCGCCGCCGGCATCCAAGAAGAAGAGGGTCGAGGGGATGCCGTCCAAGAACCTGATGGCCGAGCGCCGCCGCCGCAAGCGCCTCAACGACCGCCTCTCGCCGACGAACAGGTCCAGCTCTGGCGTCGCAGCAGGTTGAAGATGAAGCTAACATGTGGGGCCCACGCGTCAGTGATTGGAGGGAGAGAAACAGCAGGGGTACATAGGTCATTTCGCATGCTCTGTAGGCCTTCCCAGGCTCCCTGCCACGCTGGCGTGCCCATCTGGCGTGCCACCTCAGCAAAAATGGCAAAAACGTAGGAGGGTTATTGTTTACGATGGCAAATGTGTAGGGGTGCGTATAAAGATTGGCAAACGGAGGAGTGCCATCGGTAAGGATGGCAAAAAGTTAAAAATCCCAGTGAAAGAGAGTATTTCTAGTAAACCCCACTAGAAATCGGTTTTCACTGTTGAGACCAGACACAGGAAAGTATACAAATATGACTGATGTATGTGTCCATCGCATGGCTTCAACCCAGCAGATTAATCAAATGGACTTTAGCAATATAATACGCTTCATATGTCAGTTGATATCTTACTAATTGTATTTCTATCTTGATCAGACAGAAGATGGCACTTCTGGTTTAGATGTCAAAGTTGATCACAAGGGTGACCATGATTTTCGTGTCGATGTTTCTGGTCTGCAAACCGATGTGACTCTAGCATCTTATTCGAAGGTTTACCTGAACTTTGGTCACAGTGAACTGAGGCATACATAATCCGTTATTTCTGTAATTCCTTCACTAAATCCTCACCTCGTTTCTTGCAGGGCAACAGCAAACACATACATGTCTGGCATGGGAAGCGTCATCACCATTACAGACAGACTGCAAGAGCTGAGCGTGTAGTTGATGATAGCTCCCAACCTAGTCATGCTTCTGAAGGGAAGTCACATCCAAAAGGGAGTGTTCTGGCACCAATGGCTGGTTTGGTTGTGAAAGTTTTGCTTGAAGATGGGGCACAGGTGGAGGCAGGGCAGCCTATCATGGTTATGGAAGCAATGAAGATGGAGGTCTGGATAACTTTTTCATGGTTCTTTTTTCTAAGTTAACGAAAATAATCCTAATTTTTCTCTTTTTACTCTTTTCAGCATGTTGTGAAAGCGCCTCGTGCCGGATATGTAGAGGGCCTGAAGGTTACTGCTGGCCAACAAGTTTTTGACTCCAGTGTCCTTTTCACAATCAAGGTATGTAGTATTTTGTTATAAAAATATCCTGGAATGTTGCAGTTTGCCTTTTTTTTGGTCACAACAAAGCTAGTGCTAAGTTTCATCATCATTAGAGGCAGACCAATAGCAATCGAACTTATTTAAAGGTATTCAACTTAGAAGATTAACTGAAATCAAGGAAAAACGTATAAAAGTCAGTAAGCGACGAAAATTAGAATATTGTGATGTGCTGCATAAGCATCTGCAGCTATGCACCCTCTGTAGCATAGCAGCAGCAAAAAGCATCTTTTGCATTGATTTGCTAACTTTTTAATATATTTTAGCTATCTATAATGGTTTGAAACAATAACGGTGTTCATAGTCATCTCTGGGGAAAGCAAGCAGTAGCAACAATGTTTCACACGGCGTAAAGCCTTACTATTTGTAGCGGAGTTGTTGGTTCAAACGGCCCCACCAAATTGATCGCGGCGTTTTATGTAGAGAGCAGGGCTCCCCCTTCATCTACAAATGTTTCACACGTTCCTTGTGTCAGCTTCTCATGGATGGAATCTATACAATTATATATTATAATATATATGATATGATACGACTACAAAAGTTATGTTTCCTTCGAGTACAGGCCTAGAACTCAGCTGAAATCCAAACGCACCTTTTTCCAATTTTCCAGGGCAATGCTGCAAGCTGAGATGGAGCGATCACAGCCCAAGTAGCTGCACTGCAACTGTATTGCAACTGTATCAAACACTCAACGGATGCCTCAGGCGTTGGCCAACGACGCTGCTGTCTCCTGTCTAGATAGAGAGGCGAAGGAAATAAACAAGCTGGGTTCGTCTGCGGGCAATCCGGCAATGCAAGCAGACGGCTCATGGTGTTCCCAGCTTGATACGAATCCATCATTCGCCACAATAATTCCATTGCATAGTGTACACGAACATGAAACTGTACCACGTTGAGCAAAGAAATAAGCAAATGGAATGAATCAGGTTTGTCTACCACCGCTGAATGGGGAAGCTGGGAACCGTGACTGTGAAGGATCAGTCACCTGAACGAGGCGCTGGTTTTCCATTTGACGCAACACCAACACCAGGTCGTCAGCCCTTGCGGCAGCCGTACACACCGGGCCAAATAATATACGTGTACGTCTGCACACCGCTTGAACGCTATACGATGGTCGGTTGATTTGTCTATACGACGGTACATCGCTTCTGCTTAATCGGTTGATTTGTCTGTTTAAACAGCCGGTTTGCCCGTTTAAACTGATAGGATAACACTTATGCTCATCGACTTGGGTTCACAAAGAATGGATTCCAGGTTATAGATATAGAAATAAAAACAGAACAGAGTCTGGTCCGTCTGTTTTCATTGCTATACCCAACCAAATGCCACTCTTGCAACCGCCTAGAACAAATTTCGAGGTGAAGGTCAGCGTCGTGAAGAGATCACCAAGTTCTCGCCGAATATATGCAATGGTTTGTCGGTTAGCGAAAATGATGATAAATATACGAAATGCGCAGTCAGTGAATGGACGGGAAACCAAATGATCATCCACAGTTAAGAAATATAACAGTAATAACCGAACATAGTAGAGTAGAAGGGCCCAACAGCGGCTCACTTGCTGAATCGTAGAGTACATTTATGAGCTCCGAGAATAATGTCAGGATGCAAACGAAATACTGGTTCATGCTCATCCCAGTCTGCTCATGTAAGTCCTGAAACCTGCATGGCTATTTCTAAGCTCTCTGAATTCGATGGGATGCAACATGTAAAATTCCGGTGAATTCCATGGTAATTGACTGGCTGCTCCTGTGTAGTTTGCTGTTAATTGGAAACCAATTGATCCCCAGAAATCCTTTGCAAAAGGGCATCCCATAATAACATGGTCTGCCGTTTCCTCCTCATGACCGCAAACTTCACAGATGGCACTGTCGAGCACCTCTACAGACCATTTTTTTAGAAGAGGTTCATGCTCATCCCAGTCTGCTCATGTAAGTCCTGAAATCTGCATGGCTATTTCTAAGCTCTCTGAATTCGATGGGATGCAACATGTAAAATTCCGGTGAATTCCATGGTAATTGACTGGCTGCTCCTGTGTAGTTTGCTGTTAATTGGAAACCAATTGATCCCCAGAAATCCTTTGCAAAAGGGCATCCCATAATAACATGGTCTGCCGTTTCCTCCTCATGACCGCAAACTTCACAGATGGCACTGTCGAGCACCTCTACAGACCATTTTTTTTTAGAAGGGTGGCAAGAGCCTTGCCGTATTTTTATTAGATGCCGGAAAACAGGGTTTATGGAGCCGTTATGCTCCCCCGCTCCTCCGCCCCCGCCCCCGCCCCCGTACGCCGCCCCAGCCCAGATCCGCGCCCCGGCCATGGCCCCTGATCGCCGCAGCGCTTACTGCAAGGCGCTCCCACCCCCGCGGTGGTCCTCCTCATCCCACTCGCAAGGCTTGCGGTGGCCCCCAGCCACAGATCGAGACCGTCTCCCACCGCTTCCCACCCCGTGCGTCGCCTCCCCGCCGCCCAGTCCCCGAATCGGCCGCCGTAGGAAGGCCCGGCTCAGCGCGCCATGCGCTGCATGGCGCTGCCCCTCCTTCTCCATCTCGGTCGCCCGGGGCGGAGCTCAGATCGACGCAACCAATGCTACTCCCGCTGCTGCTGCCGGCGGGTCGGACAAGACAGGAAGCACGTCGGGCAAGCGCGTCAAGTTCGCCTCCCCCCTCTGCAACCTCCCGGTGAGATGCTACTACTCCAACGCCGCTACGCCAACCAAATCTTGCCTCAGATCCGCTGCAGTGAGGCGTGCCACTGGCGCTCAATCCGCCGGGCATTCAACTCCCCACCTCCAGTCCGCAGCACCCGGCTTTGATGGAGATTTCCCTTCCCGAGGGGGAGGGCTCAGGGCTGTCACCGGGCCGTGGCAGCTGGCCGATGGGATGCATTCACGCGCGGGCCTCGCGTCAGAAGATGAAGACGGATGGTCAATGGTGCGCCCAAGACACTGGTGGCGTCTCCCGGAGTTCAGAAGCACGACGCATTCAACTCACTCAACCACCTAGGTCAAATCGGCGCGCCACCACCACAGCGATGAGTTGCAGCGGCGCATGAGAGGTAAATGCTTCCGTTGTCTCTCCCCTGGCCATACTGCGGCGGACTGCAGGGACCTGGTGCGGTGTTTCTCTTGTGGCCGCTGGGGGCATAAAAGCTTTGTGTGCAGAGGCAGACCTTCATCCTCCAGGTAGCAAGCTCCCACGCCCAAGACTGCTCCTCCACCACTCGACGATAGCAACTTCCCACCTCTGGGTACGGCAGCGATGGTCAGGCCCGGGGACCTCGCCGTCCGTCCTCTGGACACCTGCGCCGTGGCCTTCTCCGTCGACAACATGGACCAAGAGCTCGACCGTCTCTCCATGCATGGCATGGTGGCTTGGCTGGGGGGGGGGAACCGGCCGGTGGTGGAGCCGGAGGTCATCAAGAGGGCCATCTGCCACCATTTTCCCATTTGTCTGGAGGATGTCACCGTTGTCAGGCACGCCCCTGAAGACTTCTTCATCGACTTCAAGCACCGGCACCACCACGACGAGGCTGTGGCACAGGGGACCTTCCCCTATCGCAACCTCGACATCCACACAAGGCTGTGGCAGCTGGTCACGCACGGTGACATCTGCGACCTCAAGTACCGCGTTCGCCTGTGCCTGGAGGGCATCCCCCTTCACGCCTGGAACGAGAGCATCGCCAAGAGGGCTGTCGCCAGAGCCCGCGACCTTGACTACGTCGAGAAGGCTTCGCTGGACCGCGCCAACACTAGGGCACTCTGTGTTTGGGCCTGGACGCACAACCCGTCCGACATTCCAAAGGTAACCTGGCTGACCTTGTCGTGCAGTAAGGCAGAGTTCCACAGTTTGCAGCCCGCTCGCGGACGCCGGGGACTCACCTTCAGGGTGCTGGTGCACCTTGACCTAGTGGAGGACCCTCCGGGGTAGAGATGGACGTGCTGCTGCTCCCCGCGTATACACGTGGGACTACGGGGTCGTTGATGGAGAAAGGACGCCGCGCGACCGCCATGACCCTCCGCCTGCGGACATCCACGGCAGCCATCGCGATGACAACGAAGACCATCGTGGACGCCAGGAGCGCCAGGGCGACAACTGGTACTCGCGTCTCACCCGCAGCCTTTCGTGGGCACCCAAGGACCACGAGCGGGAGCGTTCGGAGTCGAGGCACGGTGGCCGTCGACACTAGAGCCCTGAACACAGGGGTCGTCGTCGCCCACTGGACGATGTCGCTGCTGGCCATGTGAAAGGTCCTAATATGGCTAGAGGGGGGTGAATAGCCTATTTAAAAATCTACAAATCAACTAGAGCAATTTGATTAGTATGACAAATAGCGTAATGCAAACTTTTTCTAGCTCTACAAGGGTTGCAAGCCACCTATCCAACAATTCTAGTTGCAATGATTACTTAGGCACACAAACTTGCTATATAATTACCCACTAAGAGCTCTCAATCCTGCTACTCTAAAGAGCTCAACTAGATGAATGTAAATAATAAAGCAAGCTCTCAATTCTAATTACACTAAAGAGCTTGTATCAACTAGTTTGCAAGAATGTAAATAAGTGAGTAGGGTGATTATACCGACGTGTAGGGGATGAACCAATCACAAGATGAATATATAGCCAATCACCGGGAGAATGCCAAAGACAAGAGACAATCGATTTTCTCCCGAGGTTCACGTGCTTGCCAACACGCTACGTCCCCGTTGTGTCGACTAACACTTGGTGGTTCGGCGGCTAAGAGGTGTTTCACAAACCTCGTCCACACGATAGGACACCGCAAGAACCGACCCACAAGTGAGGTAACTCAATGACACGAGCAATTTACTAGAGTTACCTTTTGGCACTCCGCCGGGGAAGGTACAACTCCCCTTACAATCATCGGAGATGACCACGAACAATCACCAACTCGTGCCAATCCTCCACCGCTGCTCCAACCGTCTAGGTGGTGGCAACCACCAAGAGAAACAAGCGAAATCCGCAGCGCAACACGAATACCAAGTGCCTCTAGATGCAATCACTCAAGCAACGCACTTGGATTCTCTCCCAATCTCACAATGATGATGGATCAATGATGGAGATGAGTGGGAAGACTTTGGCTAAGCTCACAAGGTTGCTATGTCAATGAAAATGTGCAAGAGAGTAAGCTTGAGCCGGCCATGGGGCTATAAATAGAGCCCCAATCAAATAGAGCCGTTATACCCCTTTACTGGGCAAAACGCGCTCTGACCGGACGCTCCGGTCATACAGACTGGACCCTGGACTCAGTGCCCGGTCCACTGATTCATGCCATGTGTCACTAGCTTCAAACGCTATTCGTCAGATTTCAACGGCTACGTAGTTGACCTGACGCTCCGGTAAAACTGACCGGACGCTGAAGCCCTAGTGTCCGGTCGTTTCCAGTAAGCTCCCCGAGGCGTATTTCTTTGACCGGACGCGTCCGGTCCACCTTGACCGGACACAGACCAGCGTCCGATGCAAAACCCTCGGTACTGCGCAGACCCATCAGTTTGACCGGACGCACGCTGCCAGGGTCCGGTGCTTTCAGACCCAGCGTCCGGTCAGTTGACCGACGCCAGCGTCTTCGCGATCAACTCGTTTTCACTTCTAACTTCTTCACCCTTGCTCCAATGTGCCAACCACAAGAATTTGCATCTGGCGCAATAAAAAATAGGCATTCCATTTTCCCGAAAGCGCCAACACCACCTCAACCCTGCAAACACCACCTCCTTTGTAAATGTGCCAACACCACCAAGTGTATCACCTTGTGCACAAGTGTTAGCATATTTTCACAAACATTTTCAAGGGTGTTAGCACTCCACTAGATCCTAAATGCATATGCAATAAGTTAGAGCATCTAGTGGCACTTTGATAACCGCATTCCGATACGAGTTTCACCCCTCTTAATAGTATGACTATCAATCCTAAATGTGATCACACTCTCTAAGTGTCTTGATCACCAAAACAAAATAGCTCCTATGGTTTATACCTTTGCCTTGAGCTTTTTGTTTTTCTCTTTCTTCTTTTCAAGTCCAAGCACTTGATCATCATCATGGTATCATCATCATCATGCTATGATCTTCATTTGCTTCATCACTTGGAGTGTGCTACCTATCTCATGATCACTTGATAAACTAGGTTAGCACTTAGGGTTTCATCAATTCACCAAAACCAAACTAGAGCTTTCACTATGGCGCCTGCCTATTTGCCCCAAGCGATGCTGCTGGCCATGGTGCAAACACGTGGGCTCGGCAGCTGCTCGCCAAGCCCGCTGACCCTGGCCGCCCGGGAGATGTACAGCGCAGAACCAGGGGTCGCAGCAGGGAACGGACGCCCCACCGGAGGCCGCACAGGCACGCGCGCTTGGAGCCAAGGACCACAACGGCGCGCTCAAAGTCCCCGTCACCATGCCTGCGCTGCAAGTCGCCTAACTTGAGCGGTGGCAACGGCAACAGCCATCACCCATCACCAAGCCCTCCCAAGGTTCGTGCTAACCAAAGTCAATTCGATGATCAGCCTTTCACTCCTTCTCTCTCAGCTTCTCCAACCTGGAAGACGAACGCCCCAACTGATGCCACAGTGCTGAGCAAGGCCGCACCACCGAGCAACTCTTCTTCAGAGCCGCTGACGACCGTTGTGACTCTATCTTGCCTGAATGAACTGCAGGTTCCCCCCGTCAGTGACCACGACAACGCGACACAGCAGCGATCACACCTCGCTGCTGAACGTCGCTTCCGCACGGGACGAGTCTACTCCAGGCGGCCATGTGTCCCCCCCACACTAGAAGCAGGCACAACCGGCAGGAAGCACCCAGGTGGTGCGATTCCACCCTAGGCTCGTCTACTCCAGACGCTGCGCCCGCAGAACGACCACCAACTGCTCACGCCGTCGACGCATGGCAGATGGCCTCCAGCAGCAGCAAACAGGCCAGACCAGCGTCTGTCACATGAGCACTCCGGAGGTACACGATGCTGGCCAGAGCACGCCTCCCACTATAGTGGCGGTGTCACAATTCCTAGAGGGGATCTCACAACCTTTGCCTCAACCCATCTTGTAGGGTCCAGTGCGCCGGCCCAGCCCGCCACAGCGACGCAAGAGGCCTCCGGTCCCAGCACGCAGGAGCGTGCACATTGCGGCCATGAACTGGCCTAGGGGTGACACTCAAGCAAAGGCCAGGCAAGTGCTTATGAAAAGGCTTGGCATCCTCGACGTCGAAGGTCTCAGCCATGACAAGGCGTTGCTACGCTACTTCAACCTGTTCAAGGGACCACTCACCGACGATGCCGTGAAGGCGCTGATGGCATTGTGTGGCCTCGACACGGCAGCAACGCTGCCCACTACACACGCCTAGATAGCTGCTAAAGCACATGGGTAGATCATTGTACTATGTTAGTAATCGATCACCGCTCCGGGAACTCTAGGAGTTCCACATCTTTTGTGAATGTCCAGCCACAGTGCCTGGGCGGGGCGGCAGCCAGAGGCCTACAGTCGCCTCCCCACCACACTGCAAGGACCCTTCATCTCGTAGTTAGCTGTAGCACCAACTCTGTGAGCAACAAACTCTTGCTTTGTATCACTGTGCCGACAGCCACTGGCTTTGAGATGTATCGACGACTCCAATTTGCAGCTTTCATGACCTCATGCCTCCGTGTGATTATCTTACTGCTTATTGCCAGTACCACAGCCCCAGATGGCTTCCTGCTTGCCTCCCTCCACAGATTAATCTTAAATAGGGGCCCATTGGTTTCCTTATGTCACAGTTGAATTGCCAGATACTTAACTGGAACGTCAGGGGCTTGAATGATGGAGCCCGACAAGACTCGGTGAGCGAGTTAGTGAGAACCACTGGTGCCACCATCGTATGTCTACAAGAAACAAAGATGCAAGTTATGGATCATAATGTGGTGCGCCGAACAGTCGGAGCGAAATTTGTAAACTCCTATACTGTGCTACCGGCGGAACAGACTCGAGGAGGCATCTTCCTTGCGGTGAATAAAGACTTCTTCGACCTCTCCGACATTGTACTTACCTCGAACGCTATAACCGCACAGATCAACATGAGGGCCGATGGAATAAGGTGGCAAATTACAGTGGTATACGACCCGCAAGGAGAGGCAGCCAAACTTCAATTCCTCCAAGAATTGAAGAACATCCCCCCGCCGGTCCACAATAGATGGCTCATCCTGGGAGATTTCAATCTCATCTACCAGGCGGAAGACAAGAACAACTCCAATCTAAACCGGCGCCTCATGGGGGCATTTAGAGCGACAATCGATCATTTGAGGCTCAAAGAAATCAAGCTAAATGGACGCCGCTTCACTTGGAGCAATCAATAGGATAGCCCGGCGCTCACTAGAATTGACAGACTACTATGTACCCCCGAGTGGGAGCTGTTCTTCCCCGCGTGTTTCTTACACTCCCTCCCATCGCTCATGTCGGACCATACCCCACTGCTACTCTAGGGAGAGCTTGACCACCATCAGAGCACGTCCTTTCGCTTCAAAAATTACTGGACTAAGATGGAAGGCTTTCAAGATCTTGTCCATAACACTTGGAATAGGCCGGTCGCCTCTGCTCTTCCTATGAAACGCTTGCATATCAAAATGGCGCGTGTGGCAAAAGCGATCAAGCGTTGGAAGAAAGACAAGATAGGGGATACGAGGATGCAACTCGCCATAGTGAAAGAAGTATTGTTACAATTAGAAGCAGCCTAAGAGCATAGGTTGCTCATTGCCATGGAGCTTCACCTATGTCGCCGCCTAAAAACCCGTAGCACTGGGCTCACAGCCATTGAAAAATCAAGAATCATACAAAGATCGAGGCTAACATACATCTGGTGTGGAGATGCTAACATAAATTTTTTCCACAGTAGAGCCAATGCACGACGGAGAAAGAATTACATACATTCTCTACATACGAATGGGGGGATCGCGGTGGCTCATCAAGAGAAAGAAAAGGTGATACAAGATTATTTTAGAAACCACATTGGCTCCGCGGTTCCGAGAGCTTCCACAATCAATTGGCAATCTCTTGGCTGCAACCAACATGATTTTCCGATCTGGAGGTGCCTTTCTCCCAGGACGAGATAAAAAACACTATATATTTCATGCCTTCCGACAAAGCGCTAGGACCGGATGGCTTCACGGGTGCCTTCTTCAAAGCTTGTTGGGAAATCATTAAAGATGATGTTATGGCAGCCATGAACAGCCTATTCACATTGAATGCCCAGGGCTTCGAATGGCTAAACTCGGCTTCCATTATCCTTCTACCCAACAAAGCGGATGCAACAAGAGTTACTGATTTTAGACCCATCAGCCTAGTCCATGGCATTGCAAAGATCTTCTCCAAAGTGTTAGCTAACAGGCTTGCCCCTCGACTGAACTCCCTCGTCTCCAACTACCAGAGCGCATTTATAAAAAAGAGAAGCATCCATGATAATTTTCTTTACGTCCAGGGTGCGGTAAAAAGACTACACAAGCAGAAGATACCGCTTTGTTCATGAAACTAGACATCCACAAAGCCTTTGATACGGTACATTGGGGGTACTTGCTTGAGATTCTGCAGGCTCTGGGCTTCGGACACCGATGGCGTGAATGGATCTCTATCCTCCTACGTACATCCACCTCGACACCCTTGCTGAATGGGCAGCAGAGGGCCACTTTTAGCCATGCCAGAGGCGTCCGCCAGGGAGATCCACTTTCACCCATGCTATTCATCCTAGCTATGGACCCGCTTCAACGTTTGCTTGACCAAGCAACCCAACATGGGATACTCACCCCCTTACCAATAACGGTGGCAAAATGGAGAACATCGATGTATGCAGATGATGCGGCCATTTTCATCAGCCCCACAAAAGACGATGTAGAAGCCGTCAAAATCATCATGCAGGCTTTTGGCACATTCTCGGGACTCCATATTAATCTACAAAAGAGCTCAGTGCATCCAATCGGTTGTGCAAACGTCGACCTAGACCAAGTCATGTCACCTTTCACCAGTACTACAGGGGGCTTCCCTTGCAAATATTTGGGGCTGCAACTCCACATCAGATCACTGCAAAAGATCCATGTGCAACCTCTCATAGAACGTATTGGGCACAGGCCACCCAAATGGAAAGGAAGATGGTTTAACAGAGCGGGACGCCTCACTCTTGTAACCTATGTCCTCTCCTCCATGCCAACCTACCACCTGACAGTGTTTCCTCTGGTTGCTTGGGCTAAGAAAAAGATCGACAAAATCAGAAGATCTTTCTTGTGGAAGGGGGAGGAGAATGCTAACGGCGGACACTGCCTAGTTAACTGGCAAACGGTTACCAGACCAAAAGAGCTTGGCGGTTTAGGCGTCCCTGACCTTGAGAGATTTGGGCGAGCCCTCCGGTTGCGATGGCTTTGGCAACAATGGGTGGACGATTCCAAGTCTTGGAGCGGCTCGGAGCTTCCATGTTCTGATGATGACTGTCTCCTCTTCAACTCCTCAATCATTATATCTTTGGGGGACGGTGCAAAGACTAAGTTTTGGCACCACAGTTGGCTTGATGGGCAAGCTCCTAGGTACCTAGCCCCGAACTTGTTCCGCCTAGTCTCAAGGACAAACCGAACGGTGCAACAAGAGCTCTGGAACAACAATTGGATGCATAAGCTAGCAAGAAAAATCACCTCGGCTATCCATATAGAGGAGTTTGTGTCCCTTTGGATACGAATACAGGATGTGCACCTACAACAGGGCGTCCAGGACACCATCATCTGGCGTTGGACCAACGATGGAAATTACTCCACCCGCTTGGCCTACAGAATCAAATTCAGAGGTTCGCTCGTCCCCTTCCGTACAGACTTGATTTGGAAAGCGCATGTGGAGAACAGATGCAAGATCTTCGCCTGGATCTTAGTGCAAGATAAAATTCTAACAGCACAAAACCTACAAAAGAGAGGGTGGCCACACCAACAACAATGCGTGCTGTGCAACAGTCCCTTAGAGACAGGCCTCCACCTATGCCTCTGTTGCCCTTTTGCTAAGGCAGTTTGGGATCAAATCCTCTCGTGGGAAAACTTCACTCAACTGCAACAACAGCCCCAGGTAGACCCCACCGATATCAGGTCATGGTGGGAAGACGCGGCAAGGATAGTGCCAAGATCTGAGCGTAGGCGGCTTAACGGGGTGGTGATCTACACCTTTTGGAATATATGGAAAGAGAGAAATAGGAGAATTTTCGACAACAAGATAGAAACGGTGCCGCAAGGATAAAGGAAGACATAGAGCAAAGAAAGAGATCACTCGATTATGTTTAGCTTACATGCTTATAGGGGGGGGGTTGAAACCATAATCTCGTTTGTCCTTGCTTGTACATAAACTTTCTTTCCCTATCTTAATTGAAAGGCAGAGCTCCCGCCATGACGTTCAAAAAGATAGAAACAAGAAAAAAGGTTTACAAACAAGAACAGCTGACTAGGCCCTGTACTACCACGGTCTCCTGACCGCCCCCTCGACCTGAAAACCACCCAAACCGAAACATGAAAAAGAAGTTCTCAACTGAGACAAAACCAAGAAGACAAAACAGAAGAAAAAAACATGGCAGAAGTATGGAACAGACACTACGATTGCTAGGACCTCCCATTGTTTCCTGTTGCCAACTGGTACTGCTCTAGTGCTTCCTTGCAAAGAAGAGCGACTTGTCTTGGCTGCATTGATTTGTTTTGAAAAGTTCTTCTGTTGCGCTCTTTCCACACGTTCCACCACAAGTAAATCATTATGCTATCAAATGCTTTCCTCCGGTCTTTGTCAATCTTGGCGCGACACTTACGCCAGTATGAGTGGATTGAGCCTGTCATGGACACTATGTCTAGCACTGTTAAACCAAGCCACTGCCTTAGATCAGACCATACTTGTTTTGAGAAAACACAACCCTTGCAAAGATGTGTTGGTGTCTCTGGCTCAGTACCACACAATTTGCATATCGGATCATTCGGCCAGTTTCGCTTGATAAAATTGTTGGCTGTTAAGATTTTTTTATGTAGTAACGTCCAAGCGAAAAATCTGCATTTTAGTTCCGCCTTTGCCTTCCAAATCGGCAGGAGCTTCAACTTGCTGAAAGTTCCTTGGAATTGAATGCTGTACGCACTCTTGGCTGTGTATTCCCCGTCTGCCGTCCATCGCCAACGGATGCTATCTTCCCTGTCCTCCTGAAGCTGCGTTTGCACTATGGCTACCCACAGCTCAACATATTCTCTAATTTCATGTGCCGTGCTTAATGGGATGATATGGGATATCCAACGATTATCTTGCAAAGCCTTTTCCACCGTTCAATTTTCTACGGACCAAATTTGTTCTGCACAGAATCCTACCTTGCATTAGCAACCAGAGGAAGAACTGAACACGTTTTGGGGCGTAGCTATCCCAGACAAAACTTGCCTCCGGCCTTGGACTGTGCCATCAGGTGACTTCAGCAGTTTTAGAGTCCTCCTGAATCGAACTTTCCATTTGGTAGGCAGAATGTTCCACTCCTTGAATCAGCGGTTTTCTGGAACTCTGTATCTGCTAGCAGCTGTCGCACCTCCAGAAGTTCAGCCTCCGCCTGCAACGACAGTCTGCTGGCAAGGAAGCCCTGATCATCAATTCGATCAACTTTATGTGTGCCACCGAAAGTTTTTTCTGAACGCAGTGACTGTATAGTGCCGGGAAGCGGTCAACAAAAGCTTCTTCAGAAGCCCAGGTTTACCAGAAAGATGTGTGTGCCCCATTGCCAATGTTTACCGTGGTGATCGCCTGGTAAAGGGGACAGTGTCCGAAGCACATCCCAGTGTGGAGTGTGGACCACAGAGATCGCCCTCGAGCGATGCAAGGCTGACATGCTGCCTTGCCGAAGCTGCCCAAGCCGAGTCTTCAGCCACATGCAGGCGATGGATGAGCTTTAGAAGAAGACAGACATTCATCAAGCTTAAATCCTTGATTCCCAGGCCCCCCGTGATCACGATTCCAGCAGACCCGTTCCCAAGCCACTAAGCTCTGCGACCCTGTCATAGAGCTCTCTCCAGACCAAAGAAAGGAGCGGCGGTGCTGGTCCATTTGAGAAATGATTCCAGGCAGCAAAGGGAGGGCGCACATAGCGTATATTAACTGTGAATCAAGGACTGCATTCACCATAACCGCTCGAACCATGACATTGAGAAGAGCTGCTTGCCAGCCTGCCAAGTATCTATCTGTTTTGGCAATGTAGGGGGAGAGAAGGCGCGCAAGGGTAGTTTATTAACCGACAGCGGCAGTCCCAGGTATACCTGTGGGAAGTCTTCACGTCTGCATCCGAGGATTGAGATGCATTGTTGAGCTTTGTCATCTTACATATGAATTGGGACTGCTGTTGTCTTGCTATAGTTTATTTGTAGCCCCGTTGCCGCTGCAAAAGAATCGAAGATCATCTTCAAACTCTGAACATCATCAGGTTCACCCCGGACAACAATGAGGGTGTCATCCGCGTACCGGAGCACTGGGCACGGGTGTTCAGGGGAGACAGGGTGCCTAATAGATTCTGAGTTAGACTTGATTAGTTGTTGTAGGACATATGCCACTGTTAAGAAAATAAACGGTGATAGGTGGGTCCCCCTGCCGAAGACCTCGCTTGCAAGAAACCCAAGGGCCAGGGCAGCCATTAACCAGAACTGCCGATCTTGAGGACTGAAGAAGGTGAAGCATCCAGTCCCGCCACATCTGGTGAAAGCCCCTTGCCTGTAGGCCCATCCAATTGACAGTGTCAAAAGCTTTGGCGAAATCTATCTTGATAGCAATTGAGGGGACTTTCCTCTTATGACAGTGCTGCACTAGTTCCACCGTATGGACAAAGCTCTCTGAAATAGACCTGCCCTGAAGGAACCCTGTCTGATGTCCATCAATGAGCTTCAAGATCACCTTCTGTAACCGAGCAGTCAGTACCTTGGCAATGAGTTTTACTGAGCAGTTCTGAAGACTTATTGGTCTGAATGCATGTCACAGCACCAGATTTCTTCGGGATAAGAAGTTAAGAACCATATAGGCTCGGTTGATCCTTGCCAAGTCAACATTGCCGCTGTGAAAGCTTTGAAGAAGGTCCATAACCTGGGGCTTAACTGTTGATAAGAGAACATGGTCCCGATTAGATCGAACAACACTGAAACATGTGCAGGTCTACTGTAGAAAATGGAAAACAAGACAAGTGCACTTACTTCTGAATTTCATTTTTTTTCTTCCTTAGCTTTTCACATTTCAGCATCTGCATTTGAAGCTCCTTGGAGCTCAAGGTACACCGACAAGTCTTTGTTAACAACAGCAGTTGCACAATCGGCTGGAGTTTCATTGTTCTCTGTCAGGATCTGAAGAATTTCCAATAAAAGATCAGTGCTTTTGTTCAGGAGCTTTTAGCTAAGGTGGATTTTTTATTTTCGTAAGTAGGTAGTAGAATATAAATGTTAACAGCTGAAGAAAGCCAAGAAGAAATGTTATTCAGAAAGAACCAGTGGGTAAACTGGTTGTAGATGAGGTAATAAGGGTCCATTTAGGTTTCAGCATAAATTCGAATCCATAAAGGATAAACTGGTTGTAGATGATGAAAGGGGGATGATATCTCTGGAAAATAACACAAATAGTCATATAGAAGTGCAAGGTATAACCTTGAGATGTGATATGGAAGAAAGACACAAGATTGGAGATTGATAACATTGGATAGTGGCAGCAATCTCTTGGTCTCAGCGAAGTGCGAAAGCAGGATGTCTATAAAAAAGAAGAAAATATCAATAAGATATTATTCCATTTTGCAAAAGCAGGCTGAAGGAGAATCAACCAAGCAAATACTAACACAAAAGAAAACAGATGGTTATACCTTTCATTTGAATCTGTTGGTGGCTTCGGAGACCTTATTCTGTTCACCAGCACCCAAGTCAATGTCCATTTCATTTTCAAGTCTGTCATTGCTCCATTCCTGTCACGAAGAACAATATGTTCCCATGGGCAAATAAGTACTCAAAGGCTCTTTACTCAAATCATAATTGAATCTTTACAAGGAAAATCTTTTTTTTTTGAAAATCTAAGTGGGGGATTGATCCCCACCTGATCTATATCTATCTATATAAGAACTTTAAACTTGAGGCATGTCCCATCAATTTTACTGTTCATCCAACTCACCACAAGACTCATATCACTGTAGATCACCAGTGCCGGGTATCGGGCCCGTGATGAAAGTAACAGGGCACGATGAACAGTACCCGACCCGCTAAGGAACAGGACAACCTTTTTCGTTTTTTTTTGAGTTCACACCTGCAAATTAAAAAAAAAAACCGTGCGAAGCACGAGGCCTCCAGCTAGTAAAAGAATATAAGTTTGAGGGGGTCACGTCGCCATTACTGTTCATCCAGCGCGTCCTCCTCACAGATTACTATGATGAACAGTACCTGACCCGCTAAGGAACAGTACAAACATGTTTTCGGTTTTTTTTTCTCCTCACCATTTTTTCCCCCTTTCCTCTCCTCCCCACGCTAGTCGAGGACAGTCACATCGCAGTGCTGTTCATCGACCGCGTCCTAGACTTAGATCACTGTAGATAACAGTACCCCCCGCTAAAGGAACAGTACCACCTTTTCGTTTTTTTTGCGTCCGCACCTGAAAATTAAAAAAAACCCGTGCGAAGCACGGGGCCTCCAGCTAGTAAGAACTTTAAATTTGAGGCGTTTTACTGCGCTCCCCAAGACTCAGATCCTTGTAGATCAGCAGTACCGGGTACCGGGTCCGTTATGAACAGTACCCCCATCAACCTAATAAGGAACAGTACCAACCCCATCAGAAAGAACAGTACAAACCCGATAAAGAAACAGTACAAACCCGCTACAAAACAATCCATACCCGTTAGGGAACGGTACACAACCATTCCATCTTTTTTTTTTCCGCCCTCCTTCCCACGCGCAGCGTGGGAACTCACGCTAGTTTTATTGATGCGCAGCGTGGGAACTCACGCTAGTTTTATTGATTTTTGGGCTTGCTTTGCCCTGTTACAAGATTGTCTGAACACAGTTTTACATCAGGAGGTAGAGGCACTTGAGATTGGGGGGGCGGTGGTGGTGGGGGGTTGCAACGGGGAGCTTTACACATTTGTGTTGTAGTTATTTGATCAAACAACCTACACCATTCGTCGGTTACAGCTTTATCCCTCCTTGGCATTCTTGCCCACCATTGCCTTGCCCCTGACTTGCATGAGAGCATCAACTGATGTAAGGAAATGGCTTCGTTGCAGAAGGCGATCCCATTCCTCCTTTTCCACAGCTGCCAGCAGCATAAGGCGATGAAAGAGCTGTACTGGGCATCAGGGATTGAGTTGACCTTCGACAGACAGTGTGTGTGAGGTGTTGTTTGGGCTCCTGTCCTTTATTCTCTTCTTAATTTAATGAAGCGCAGCTCTCTTGCGTTTTCGAGAAAAAGACTGTGAATGTTTTCAATGTGCTGTCCTGGTGTAGTTGAAGCCCAACAGCTGCCCAGAAGCTGACTGCAATAGGACATTCGAGGATGAGGTGTTCCGAAGTCTCTTCAGGCGCCCCGTAGTGTGGCAACGATTTTCTTTCGGTACAGGTCAGACCGGCATTGGATTCGACCCTTGAAGAGTAGCCAAACGAAGAGCTGCACCCTCGGTGGAGCAGCATTGTTCCAGATGAAAGAAGATGTTGGATCCGCTGATTGCCTTCGCGCCTTCAGCAGCTTGTAGCCTTGTAGTTCGCTGAGGTGTCAAGCTTTCCCAGGCCCCGACTGTTGGTGATTGTCTTCTGCCCGGTTCATCAGAGAGGACTGTTTGAGCAGTTAGAACCCTGAGTTGCTGCATCTCTTGTTGAGCTTGGGTAGACAGACGAGTGACAAAGGCCCGATGAAGATCAGAGGTCACGGCCTGGTGAACTGTTGCGTCCTTCATTGTGCAGCGACTGAAAAGACTCGGGAAACGATTGGCAAAGGCATCATCTCCGATCCACACAGGCCACCCAGTCGACCAGACACTTCGTAGATGAGGTGTCCTTGTTGCCAGCCCATAGGAAAGCTCTCCTCCGTTTGTCAATTTGTTTGATCACATCCGGTGGTACCTGTAGAGCTGACATCACATAAACTAATTGGCTGTCGAGAACCGAGTTGATGAGAGCTACCCTTCCCATATTATTATGAAGAGAAGCCTGCCTTATTACTATCTCTGGAGGCAGCTCTTGCTGCAAACTCTTGACAACCGTTGAAGAACTAAGGTTCAATAGCTTCTATAAATACATATCATAGCTGATACTGTACCAGACAATTTGTAGAAGTAACGGTTTTCCCTATGGTCTTATTACGAGAGTATCCACTTGCAGTCTTGCAGATCTGTGGCATCAGCAGTTGCGGGTGGAATGTAATGATCACCCAGTTTGCCCATCGCAAATGGCATTCCATAATTTGTTGCACCACTGTCTGTATCCATCTACTCTCTTGATATCAAGATTTATCCTGTCAGACTGAGGAAAAAAAGAGATTGTAATAAAAGTAATAAAAGCATGTATAGTACATTATACATGAAACAACTAAACTGGGTGCCATAACAACCTGGGAAGTGTAAGATATCAGTGCCACATTCTGCTACGCCATCAGGAAAATCCTTCTTCCCGATACAAGTGCTAATTTTAATAGAATCAACATTTATTGAAATTAAATGATAAGTTGTTTCCAGTACTAGTACTGAATTGAAAGTAATTCATGCTAGAATATAGACTAGTGTGACTCCATATTGTTACACTATTTTTTTATAACACATTACAAAATTAATAGAGAAAACATGATTATGGTACAAAAATCATGATATTTCACTATTATAATTTTCAGTTTGTTAAGTTATGCATGCAGTTCCACATATTATAATGCATATATTCTTAAAAACGATTGATAATGAGCTATTTTCAGAGACTTTTTTAATGGATACTTAGGCAAATCCTGTAATACTCCTCCAGTGCCTCAATAACAGCAACTCGAGCGGCGAATCTTGGCATTCCTACGAATTGTGCACCTCCATTACTATTTACTTTTCCATCATCTGTGAAGATATCGATGAAGTCAAGGTTGTGGTGCTTCCCAACCTCAAAGTCATTTTTTTAATGCAACCTCAAAGTCATTTGGATCTTGGGCATGTATAATCTGCATAAAAAACAGCAAATAACAATACAGTCTAAGAGGATAGGATATGAGGAAGGTACAAGTAGGTACAATAAGATGATAAAAAGGTAGTCCTCAGCAGCAGCTCTTACCTTGACAGCCCCAGTACCGAAAGTGGGATAAACACTCAGCATGTAATATCCGTAGATCCCTAGAGCACATGGTTATTGATCATTGGACAAGAGATGATTAGGAAATGTACTACCGCCCCCACAAAGACTCGACGGTAAGCTGATCTTGTTTATCTCATTCATTCTATTTAATGTGTGTACCATTCTTTGTTCATACTGTTGGGGAACAATTTAGACCTTACAGCGTCACGGCCTGCCTTCCATGGTATTGCAATTAGCAAACCACTGTGGTTTTATCATAGGTTCCACTACATCATTAGTTCTCGAGCAAACTCCAAAGGTCATTTCATCCTTTTCTATGTCCTTATACAACCCCTAAATTACAAGAATAGAAAAATGCTACAACCAAAATCCATATAAATACAAGAAGGCAAAGACCTAAGTCTTAAAAACTGATGAAACTATCAAATAAGCTATCAATACTTACCACAGCGTGAAGGATATATGTATTACATGATATCCTAGAAAAATCATAATGATGGACAGCAGATCCAAACCTCAATACCTGATGCAAGTGCTAATTTTAATAGACTCAATATTTATTGAAATTAAATGATAAGCTGTTTCCAGTACTAATACTGAATTGAAAGTAATTTATGCTAGAATATAGACTACTGTGACTCCTGTTACTTTCAGTTCCCTGAGGCAAGATTGACTTATGATTACCACTGAAGTGTAAGATCTTAGTAAAGGCACTATCCATATACAGTCCTTCTATTTCATGAGACCGCACCTGAAAATATCCTTTCTCTGAAAGAAAACCAATAAGCCACGCCGTCCTGGCCATTATCACCCATACAATGTAACGGTTGTTATACCGAATGACATAATAGAAGGTGCCTTGTTGCAATGGGGTGGTATAAATTAACTTGTCGCCATATCGGGCTCTGAATCCTGAATTGCAGAGCAACCAGTATTGCAGATGAGCTTGACATCTCCAGAAATTATGTATAAAGGGGCGGTCATCCCCATCAAGAGAGAGTGTTACTGTGTTCTGCAAAAAAGAAGAAGTTGCAACAAAAATGAGATAGTCATAAATCTTTGGTCACACTTTAAACACATGATTTCCTTATTTCCAGTGCACAGAAACTTTTCAGTGTTTGCAAACACAAACTCTCTTGTGCAGTTAACCAAACAGATTGATAAGCAATCCTAAAGAAACATAACAAGAGTGCCGGTAAATGGCAGGACGAGAGAACTTTATAATTGATGAAAACTTCCAGCATAATACACTTTCTAAAATATAACACGAGGCAAGATGATGATAATACCACTTTGTATAAGTTTTTAGTATAAGCTTTTATACCTCAATACTAACAAACGGGAGTTTTTTTACTGGTGGTACACTACTACATATTGACTTATCACTATTGGCACTTTCACTGTCGTAGCAATAGAGACTGAGTTTTACTTCCACCGCCGATTGGACCGATAGCGAGGCCTCCTGAGGAAGGAAACTGACAGTTGAAACTTCTACCACCGACGGGTTAACAATAGATGCGACAGTGGTATTTTCTCAGTCGTATGAAAAGCCGAGCCGACTGGGATACGTGTTATGGCCGCCGGCCCTCCACGACTGTTTGGTCTTCCGACGGTAAAGTCAGTCTGAGTTATTTCCCAACTACCCACAACACAGTTGCATCACCATTACTTGCATTTCTCCATCTTCAAGGTTGGCCTATTTAACCTGGGTCTGGATGCACCTCTTGGGTTCAATCCACACACTCTTGAATCCATACACTCGTGAGCTACTGTATCTTTCCTCATCGCGAAGAAGTGCTTTGTCTTCATCCTTGCACCTCTCATGGCCTCCTGGCCGTGAGAGGTGCAAGATGGAGATAAAACACCTCACATGGATGCTAGTGTTTGGAGAAGGCCTTCAAGATTAGGTGCTTTAGATTCCATAATCTTGCTGCCTTTCAGGATCGAGATGCAGATTTGCATCCCTCGATCCTCAAAGGTAGCAAGATTATGAAATATAAAGCACCTCACTGAGATGCTGGTGCATGTTTTGTGAGGTGCTCCTTCTCCATCCTTTGCGAGGTGCTGCTGTTGAACAAGAGCTTGACCTTGATGATTGTAGATCTTCTTGCAGATCTTGTTAACAGAAAATCTACAATCATTTGGTTCTCTCCTGTCTAGGGGCTCCATACTCGATTGGGGGTGCTTCAAGTTTGCGAGGTGCTCGTTCTTCAAGATTGGGTGCTTCATATTCCATTTTGTAGCTCTCACGGTCAAGAAGCAGATCAGATCCCTTGACTGTGAGGGTTGCAAGATGGAAGGTAGAGAACCTCACTGAGGGTGAAGTTTTGCGATGTGCTGCGTCGTTATTTAAATTCCATAATCTTTATACCTCGAAGGATCTGTTGCTTTGTATGTGCAAACCGCCGTATGATACGAATCTGTTATCGCGTAGACCTCAATGGAAAATACGTAAAGAAGTACTACCGAAGTATTTAATTTGGGTCGATGCTTGATAGCCGAGTCTCATCGGCTCAAAATAGCTGACACTTATAGTATCGCCTTTAGAACAAAAAATAACAATAAAAGACATAGGATCAAAAGTGACATTCAAACAGTAGATTGTTTACTTATAACTTATAAGACCCTAGATATAATCTATGGTCCTAAGAAAACATTGTTTATAACATCTTGTGCATGGATGGTCACTGCGATAGCCTCGGCAGCATCAGTGAAGTCTCCAATCAGGTCCTCTTGATCTTCCAGCCGATCAGTGTATGGAAAACCAGGTTTCAGGTGATGGAGCTCGTGCCCTGAACGTAGTTGCGCTGCAGCAAGAGCGGCACTGGCACCATAGCGGACGCCATGAGTTGCCACTTCTCTAGCACGAACCGGGATATTCTGTAGGCGATCTTCAAGAGAAACACCCCTGGCATTGACTGCTGCAACTGTGCCAAGTGCTGCACGTTGGAGGGTCTCGTGGCGATTCTCCAGGTCGATCTCCCTGTGACGAGCCTCCTCGATCTCACGACAAGAAGCAGCCAATTGTTCCTCAAGATCTAATGAAAATGAAGGGTTACCGGATAAAGTCGCGAATATAAAAGCAAAGACTCTTCAAAGAAATTTTACCTGCTGCCCTAGCATGAGCTTCATCAGCCCTCATCTGAGCAACATTGGTCTCTTCTTCAGATGCAGAGAGGGTTGTTTTAACGGCATCGAGACATTGCTCAAGCCGACCTACCTCAAGCGTGGCTTCAGAATACAGGTTTTCGGCCTCCCTCCTTTCACGAATAAGATTCTGGATATCCGGATCCGACTCGGAGGATGAAGACAAAGACAAAGATACCATGGACCTAGCAAGATGTATAATCCATTGTTGTCCAATCTCCATCGGAGTTGGCTGATATACCGCAGCATGAGAGGTAGCCCTGCATATTCAAAGGATTAATGCAAGGCAGCCACAGAGATAAGAAATCATTCCCTCTCACCCTTGGCGACAAAGAGGGACATGAAGGCACGGAGGCAGATCCACGGCTTCTAGAGTTTCCTCCCTTGGACGCTTGTCGTGAGCCATTGTTCAGAAGAAGACTAGAAGGAGAAAACAAAGAAGAAAAGATATGTGTCACGGTACAACAAATGAACACAAGCAATATTCCTTCTATTCCGCCTTGCCTCCAAATTTTTCTAGCCCCAGGGGACAGTGGGTTCATAAAAAATTTGGGGGCATATGTTCACACTGAAATCTGGGAAGATGCACAGGAAGCCCAAAACTCAAGGAAGCGTGCGTGAGTGTTGAATGTCGTCCCAACTTCCAACACCGTCCCCACCACTTATTACGCTGGGAACCATCGTATACCTCGTCTTCCCTGATACGTGCTCCCTAGATCACATATCTTAACTGCACTAAGTCTGGGTGCATCTTCAAGGTTGGCGTATTTAAGTGCGTGAGTGTTGAATGTCCCAACTTCAATTCCAATACCGTCCCCACCACTTATTACACCGGGAACCATCATATACCTCATATTCCCTGATGCGTGCTCCCTAGATCACGCATCTTAACTGCACTGAGTCTGGGTGCATCTTAAAGGCTGGCCTATTTAAGCCGGGTCTGGGTGCACTGAGTCTCTCGCCCCTTCCCTCTCTCCAAATCCTTTAGCATTAGACTGAGAGAGCGGCAACTTCTTTCGTCCACCATGGTTCATGGACACTTCGGTGGCTCCACCGTTGCTAGGAGAAGGCTTTCAAGATTAGGTTCTGCAGCGGCCTACTGGTGTCCGTTCGTCTTGGGTGTTAGAGGAAGTTCTGCGAAGAGATGGGGAAGAACAATATCATCTTCAGTGGCCTGGGTCGCCGATGACATGGCGGCTAGGCTCGTTGATGGTCGGCATGCAGGAGACTTCTAGGTCAGAATATCAATAGGAAATCCTGGAGGGCGGAGGAGGGTGTCTTGCTATTGTCAGGAAACCTTTTGAGCCCACAGATGTCGACCTAGGATCTCTTGATGCCGTGGCATGCGTTCCTCCCCGACGTTGATGAAGACAGCGCGGGCAAGGCTCCTTGCGGGGCTCCTCATCCTCTCGGATGTTAGAGGGAGTTCCACGAGGTGGTTCTTCCCCAGGCTTCTTCTAGACATCGTCCCTGCTTGTGGTGAAGATTTGGAGGTGCGGTGAAGGTTAGTTACGCCTTCGTCTAGCTTCTACGCTTCATGAGATGTCCATCGCTCAGTGCGGGGATAAACCTACGGTCATCGCTAAAATTTGGCTTGTGCCGATGATTATGCTGATTTGTTGTGAGAGAAAAATACCGTTCGTTCGCTGAAAAGTACTGCTGAAGAACAGGGCCGAGGTTTTTGTCATCATAACTGTAGTTGCTGATAGATCCTTGTTATTGTACACCTGGAGAATGAAAAGTGTAATAGAGTTAATCGAAAAAGAATGTCTTTTATTGATTTTGAACACTGTTACCTCACTGTGATGCTAGTGGGGTGTTGCTTTGTATGTGCAAATTGCCATATGGTACTGCTTAATTTGTAATCGCGTCCATTGTTATTGTAGAGATCAGTACCTTTCTTATGCAACATCAACTGACGAACTTTGTCATGTTAGCGTCCGTTGTTATTATAAAAAGTACGCTATGTGTTCAGTAAGCTACTAAGGCCTAGCTGAATTAGTATCAACATTGTACAATTATGTCACCATCGGATATAAGCGTCGTTGAAAAAATTGTATCACCACCGCTATTCGCCGTTAGGTGCTAACATCTTCTTGCTGTAACCTGCAAAAATAATGTTCATAATATTTTGTTCCTTTTCAACGTTCAATTTCCGTATGACACACCTGTCATTAGGTGCTACATACCATCTTCTTTAAGACCCAATCACCAACGCCGGTAGCCTTCACCGCCGATATCGTTAAAATTTGCAAGCCAGTGCGAGACTCCCGCGCGTTTTTAGAATTTTTGGCTCATTTGTAGTTAGCTTACAAAGACCGCTACCCAACCAGCCGCCACCCTATCCATCTCCTCCTAATGTGCTGCTATTCCTCACCTACTCATCGGCGTGCAAGCCACCACTCACCGCTGACAAGCTAGTGCTCCGCGCCGGTACGCCTCACCGGCACGTCCGCACAGATCCACCGATGACCAGGCTGGTACTGATCACCGCTGTGGCCACTCGAGCTCACTGCCGCAAGATCCAAAGGCAAGGGTAATACTTTCTCACACTTCCCTTATCCATGTTTCTTGGCTTTTTGTTCCCCTCTTATCTCATATGAGTACGAATCAAGCTTCCATCTGATCATTAAGGAGCTCACGAGCACATCCCTGCAGGTGCTCCTACTCTGATTCAGGCGACAGCGCTGTCGCTTCCATCGCCGGCCTTGCTCCACCACATCCTAGTCAAGATGGAGGAGGAGGCCACCAACAAGAGGAACGAAGTAGACATCCTCATAGACGATGTCTTGGTCCTTATCCTCCACCACCTCACCACCCGCACCTTGTGCAGCTACAAGTGTGTGTGTCGCTCCTAGTACCACCTCATCTCCGAATCCGAGCACCATAAGGAGCTGCCCTAGTTTGTTGCCAGATTCATGTATGGCAACTGGAAAGGCAAACGCCGATTCACCAGCTTCACTAGTGAATACCCCTCCTTTTCCTCCTTGCCCTTCCCCATTCAGGATTTAGTCATCTCAGATTGCTACAGAGGCCTCTTCCTCTACTGGTGCGTTGGGCTTTGCTATGCTGTCTGCAATCTGGTGACTAGCAAATCAGTGGTGCTGCCACATAGCAACCTTTGTTATGGTTTAGCTCGCTTGGGGTTTGATCCCACAATCTCCTCGCACTTCCATGTGGTAGAACTGTGGGTAATGTTGCCTGGGGTGTTAATTGTCAGCATCTACTCATCCAAAACTGGAGCATGGATGTGTAAAGAATCTGAATGGGGAGAGGGTATTCTAGTATGCAAATTTTCAGGAACTGTGTTTCTTAATGGTTTTATGCACATGCTGGAGGTGTCCCACATAGTTGCTGTTGATATGGAGGGAAAGACACGAAGAAAAATTCTTAGGCCATCAGGTCCTGCAATGTCCATCCATGGAGATCAAGGTCAGTTGTGTCTATATATTGCTGATATTTTCAATACGTCTAACCTTTCAATCTGGATCCTTGAAGACTAAGGTACTAGTAAATGGACATTGAAGCATACGGTGAACACGATGTAGCTATTTGGACTGAATAATATTGGGCTCAGTTCTGAGGCTGCCAATGCGGACTACAGAGTGATTGCTGTTCACCTAGAATGGAATTTAATTTTCCTTGTTGGGGAGAACATAACACTGATGGCATATGACATGAGCCATAGAAAAGTTCATGTCCTCCCTGCTCGGGTCGTCCTCTATCCTAAAAGTAGCTGGAATATTTATTTGAATGGACCTCACTATCTGCCTTATGTTCCCTTGTTCATGAAGTCATTAGTAGAGCAGTAAAGGTGCATATGCTGTATTTTATTGTTAGGACATGTCTTTGTTCAGGTAGGGAGTTGTTTTGAGTCTATATATAGTCCAATTTTGGCTTGGTAACTAAACCAATGGTATGCTGAATATTATTAATTCTGCTGCTTTGCATTGTGCAGGTTTTGCAGTCTCAGTGCTTTTGAACGATTTTCCTACAATGGCTATGGGAGGAAGAAGAGGGGCTTCATGCTATATTGGCTGCCAAGCTGATCAAGGAGTGCCAATCTGAAGGAGCGGAGCACATCTACCTTATGTAAGTCTATAGGGAGCAGAACCTTTATTATGCTATTTATGTACCGCTAGTGTTAATTTATTGGTTGGCACAGTTGTTATGTTAGTGTCGAGCATTGTTATTATAACAAGTACTCTTTGTTATGGACATGATGAATGATGTGTAATGATTATATCTGTATGTTGTGTGTTTAGTAAGTTATTAAGGCCTAGCTGAATTAGTAAATACATTGTGAAAACCGGATGCAATTCTATGTTCATTGGATGTAAGGGCCGTTGGTTGTTTTGTCATCACCGTCGTACCACTTGCCTTTGGTGAAGCAAACGGCCATCACCACCGCTATTCATCTAATGCGACAGGGGTCAATAGTGCATCACCGCCGAATCATTTAGTAACCCAACACCGACTAAAGGATCATCATGGGTAGATCGTATTGCAATGCGACAATGACCATGCCCTATGACCAGACGGTTTATATACTGAAGCGATGGTGATGTTCGCCTCGACACAGGCGGGTCATGCTCTAATGCGACGAAATAGGGATCTAATCACGGACGGATCATAAGCCATGCAGCGGTGTTAGTGCATACCCACACACGCGGGTCGTGTTCCAATGCGAAGGAAGTAAGGACCTTATCATGGACGGATGATAAGCCAATATGGCGTGTAGTGTACATCCCTGTCGGTCTTAGATACCGACGGTGATGGCTATAAGTACCACTACCGATAGCTTACTGCTGAGGCCGAAATTGGACTGTGATGTGGGTTACGACGCGGCTATGAAAGGTGCGAGTGTAGTAGTGGTACCCTACAGTACCTCGCAAGAACCATAAAACACATCAAACGACATATTCAGATAGCTATCACTTTATTTATTTATTTTGCCATGGGGGAGGGGATTTTAGATATGTAGTCAGTGATTTAGTGTTTAGTAAAAAAAAGTACAAGATGATGCAATGCAATTGGTCACAGTCATAAACCTACAACTACGTTTTACAAGAGACCCTTTTGTTAACATTTTGCCACTTAGCCCTTACTCCTGGTCGATGGGAGGCTCATGGCCTAACTACCAGGGATAATATAAGTAAAAAAATAGCATTGGGAATTGAAGGTACCTCTAGGAGTACTCCAATTCTGCATTAGGAGTTCCTAGTTTACAAAATATCAGCTACCCTATCGAGTTGAGAGCACTCTTCTCTAGGGCAGGCGGCCAGTCGGATAATGCAGCGGTGGTGAGGATTGGGGGAGGGCGTTGCCATGCCACCACGGTGGGTAAGGGCAAGCAGAACTATCTAGGGCCCAGCATGCCACCTAGGGGGTCTTAGCCTGGCTCCAGAAAAATGCTAGAGTTGGGCGTTTTTCTAGAGCCAGGCTCTGGCCAGCTTTTGCACTGAGTCACCTCACCTCCCTTCGGTGAGATCCGTCGGTGCTCCTCCTCTAGTCGTCTCTAGTCCTCTACGTCCACGCCATCTCTGGCAGCCCTCACCAGTGGCCCTCCCCGCTCGCCTCTGCTTCTTTGCGCTGCCTTCTTCGCGCCACCGGTGAAACGCGTGAGCTCCGATGAAGTACCTATAATGCGAGCTAGGTCGAGGTCAAGCTAGATCTCCGACGAGGCCACCACCGCATGTTGCCAAGCTAGGAGCCTTCCCCACCCGTAGCCGCGTGCTCATGCAAGCAGAAACTGGGTGCCCCATGCAGAGGAGGAGGAGGAGGTTGGTTCATTGTGTTGGTTTGCCAGCGCCGGAGGAGGAGGTTGGGTTCGCCGTCATGTGCATTCGCCGGCGCCGGAGGAGGAGGAGGCTAGGCCCACCAGTGCATCACTCTTCTCCTTCCTGGGTGCGTCACTGCCGGAGCTTGGATAGGATGGTGAAAGCGAAGCGTAGGGGCATCACTGTCGGGGTGCTTGCCGGGGTGTTCCCCGTGCTCGCCGAGTTGCTGCATAGTTCCTTCTCCTACGCACCCACCACCTGTTCGACGAAATTCCTTAGAGGGGGTAAACTTACCAAGTCAAAGAAAGGGTGACTCTATGTAAAGCAAACTAGGCAACCAAACACATCATTTGCTAGCCAAGCTTAGATAACGTAGATAACCAAACAACAAAGGGATTGGCTTGGTGGGAGCAGGCTAAGGCTGCCCAGGCAATGAATCTAGCCAAGGTAGCTTTAGGCCATGAAACCAAACACACCCCTAAGTGACTAAGCGCGCCGCCCGATGTCTCTAGGCCGTTCAACCAGGTTTGGGCCCTAAAACCATATTGGGCCTAGAATGCCTTAGCCTCTATCAACCCAACTCCTAATCGTCCAGACGCCGGGAGCTACCTTCCTCTGACCCACCGGAGCCAGAGAAGAAGAAGAAAGATTTGAAAATAGCTCAAATAATATGAGGAGTTTCTAAGAGTCACTCGGTTTCTTAGAGGATCACCGCCCAAATAATTTCATGATGTGGGTAGCTCAAGATTCTTGATTTCTTGCGAACCAGTCAACAACCAATCGAGCTTGCTCCTCTCTTCCCCGCTGTTGAGAGCCACCCTCTCTTGCGGAATTGCCCGCCATTGAGCTACTCTCTCTTGCGGAGTTGCCATCCCTTGCAGACGCAAGAAGGAAAAGCCACCGCCATCAAGAAAACGTGGAAAGATGGTGAAGAGAAGAGGAATAGACCCAACTCCTAAGCGTCAAGAGTACCAGACATCGAAAGCCACCTTCCTCTGACCTGTCGGAGCTAGAAAAGAAGAGGAAGAAAGATTGAAAACAAAAATGGATTCCCGAAGAATATGAGTTTGTGAGAATCGTTTGGTTTCTTGAGGAAGATCGCCCAAATAATTCGAGAACACGGGAGCTCAAGAATCAAGATTGTTGTGATCGCTTGGTTTCTTGCGAACTGCCGATCAAATTTCTCTGCTTGATACTCTCTTCCACGCCATTGAGAGCCACTCTCTTGCGGAGTTGCTGGCCTTGCGGGCATCCAAGTTCGTTCTTCTTTCTGATTGTGCAAGCGGGCAATGGGGTAGTGCAGGGTAACTGTAACAAAACAAATGCAAACAAGAAGAAGGCAAGAAGCAGTCGCCCAACAAAGACATCAAGAAAATAGGAGATGGGAAAGGAGAGATGGAATAGACCTAGGGCCACGACGGTGGCGGAGGAGGCTCAGGCGATCGCTTGTGTTTCTTGGGCATCTTGGCACGGAGCTCAGCACTCAAAAAGGCGATGGAGATCAGATCATCAAAGAGAGGTGAACAACGATAGGCATGTCTCGGTGTCTCCGTACTCTTGTCTCCAATGTTAGATGCTTGTCTCTGATCTATTTGAATAGAGGTAGCCATAGGCCCTAGCCATAGCTAGGGTGTTTACATGCCTTTATGACTACGCCGTGCAGCGACCTGTTTACCTGTTATCACCGTAGACTGCCTGTCCCCGACTTTGAGCCATGGTTGCCCATCTGCTTGGGTTTTTGGCCACGGCGCGCAGCACAAGTGCACATGCATGCTTGTCTCTGCCAGCTGCCTAGGTCTACCGCAGAGTCCGTCTATCATCGCACTGCGCGGTTAGCTGTAGCGCTCACACCCACACCCAAGTTTTGAATAGCAGGCTATTATATTTAGCGGCGACCTTCTCCAAAAGCTATAGAAAGCTATAATAGGCTATAGCGGAAGCTATTCATTTTGCGATTTTATACAAAACATGAATATTACTAATGAATTATGCACAGAAACATTTAACTAAACAAAAAAAATTATGAACACAAATACTCAAATACATATAGAATATCTAGGGGAATATGTTTCCAAGTCTACTATGTTGGAACTGGCGGTTGTAAACAAGAGAGAGGGAAGAGAGGGGACACATAGGGTTTGGAACGAGTGGAAATGAGTGGGAGGTGAGATCCCTCCCTCATGCCCTTGGGCACTTATATAGGCAATGGTTTTTACAAGTGACACCTTGGTGGGGTTGGATTTCAAATGACACTACTATAGCTACTAGTTGGGCCTCTTCTAGGAGGAGACTTGGCCCATATTTGGTAGATATGGGTTATGAATGCGTTGATGGGGTGGATCATATCATAGGCACCGTCCCTGATAATGTTTGTGTAATTGTTACTGCAGTTTGAAAAAAGTTCCTGCTAAGGTATACTATTGCAGAAGAAGCCATGGTGTTGCTGCAGCAAGCACTTCCAATCAAGTTGCATTGTATAATTCCCATTTTCACAGAAGCCAAATAATTTATAACAAAACAAAACAAGTCTCATAAACTTAATAAAGTTTATGAGACTTGTAACATCAGTTTTGTCCTCGTGTGGTTGAAGGCAATCTTGCTTTCAACCACGCAAGGACAAAACTGATGTTAGCTACATTCGAGCGTTCACCGCACAAAGGCGATCTCGAACACTACCTATGATAATAAATCCAAAGGAAAGGTCGATAAAATGATTCAATCTGACTTTATTGGTATTCTGGATTGAGTAAAAAAGGGATATATGAAGTTCAAGGCCTTGCCAAAACCGTCATGGCCCTATTATGTATAGGCCGTACTAAGCCAATAGTGAATAACAAACTCTTTCCTGCCCCTTGACCTTAATTCACTCCCATCCTGCCAAGCCTCAGTGCCAGCGCATTGTATCTAAGCACATTGTGGCAAATTGATACAAGTAGCTAAAGATCTCGCATCCGACATCTTCGGTCGAACGGTTAGGCAACACTACGTCATCTATGTCAAAATTCCGTTTACCAAACAAGATGTCGAGAGGCAAACTCTGTAATTCCCCTCCTGCAAAAGTGATAGCGGCTATAGCATCCATGTGGAAGAGGGTAAGCTTTCGGCAACACCTTTTTCAGATTGGAAAGGATGAATACTTGTGTTGGGTCCTACAAACCAGGATAGCCTTAGATCAAAACCTAAAGGTGCCAGGGGTTGATCATAGAAGCCAAGGCAATAAGTATTCAGGAATTTGAGCGCTTATGTAGCTAATAACTCTACCACCTGAATACTTGATTCATTAAGGTCGTCACCCTATACCCGGAAGTCTCTATCGTTTTCTTTGTCTGTTAAGCTTCACAGGGTTAGGACTCCCTAAATCAAACAACAATCGCTGTTTATCATCCACTCACGGGCTCACGGCGACACCGAGATCTTCGACTTAGCTCCCTCCCATAGGTCATCCCCCTGAGACGGAAGATAATGAAAGGGAGACAAAAAGTCCTAACTAAATCAACACACAATAACCTAAACCTTCTACCCATTCCATCCATCATATCCGTCGAGTCGAGGAGTCTTATCTATAGATAAGGCAAGAGAGAACGTATGCCCTCGTGGATGGAGAGGGATTCAAACCCCCGGTATTCCTATCAATACTTCGGTTTTCAAGATTGACTCTTTCAACCGCTCAGACATCCATCCCTATGCTCGCCCGCCCTATCTATCTGCACGCTGGCAGGTAGGGGCAACTCTATGTGATTCACTACGCTTACTTGCACCCCACCCCATAAAGCTGACTCTGTTGCCTAGCACACTTTTCCTGTAGTACGAATCACTATGCTTCGCTTCTTTCTATATGATAATATGCACCATCGTTTGCTGCGCTCCCTGTGGGTAATAGCAAGAGAGTGAAGAACGAATGATCCTCAAAACTCAAAAGTCAGCAGTGAATGAGTCTAACTCGAGTTCGTGAGTCAAAGGCGTGGCAAGAGAGCGAGTTTGACTCGCGAACGATCCACAAGTGAAGGACCAATCCTTTAACGCTAGTACTGTTGCGAGACTGGTACTTGGCGGCTCACGAGCAACATATAGATTAAGGTTGCCCATCACTCCCTCGCTCCTTTTTGAAGGCCCACCGCTCCCCCTTTCTTTAAGTATCTATCCCGGCTTGCATTTTGGGGGCGAGTACAACAGTTCCTCCATAATCACATAGAACGCCCAGCTTCATAGAGCTGCTCTCTCCCTAGTCCATAGCAAGGTGTGGAATCTGGATCTACTGTGTGTTCTTACTCTATTGGATCAAGTCAGATACTAAGCCTTTTTCTACTACTACTACTACTTAGGTTTACTACTTAGGTTAGGAGATAAAATGCTATATTTTAGAGATTGGACTCTCTTACTGTGTTTTTTCAGGGCTATTCCCGAGCCAGGTTCCCTGGATCCATTCTGACCTAAATGGATGAATGAAGAAGGGGTGTGACCTTATGACCAACTATACTAGCTCCCCCAGAGGGATAATATAGCTCCTAAAGGATGATTGTTTATGGTATATTACCGTAATTGGAGAATTTGACCTGGTGTTGACTTGCTGTCATTGCTCGAGAAGGGACAGACCTTGTAAAGCTTGATAAGTTTTTTTAGATTTATCAATCCAATCTATCTGAGATAGGCGCTTTGTTGTGGCAGCAATTAATTAATCTCCGCCTTAGCATACAAGGACCATGTCTCATAGCGGTGATTTTCATCTTTGTTAGAACCGTAAAAATGGGAGGTAGAGTTCCATTTTTTAACAGAGCCCAACCTTTTTTTCTTGATTATGCGTAGAATGCGAACTCTGACCGATCTTCGTTCCTCGGGGCATATACTCTATTGGAGCAATCAATCCGGTGGGGCGGATGCATCATCGACGAGACTAGATCAAACCTTAGTTAATCCCGAGTGG
The DNA here is from genome assembly GCA_904845875.1 of Miscanthus lutarioriparius. NCBI lineage: Eukaryota > Viridiplantae > Streptophyta > Magnoliopsida > Poales > Poaceae > Miscanthus > Miscanthus lutarioriparius. The sequence goes on along the minus strand of CAJGYO010000014.1, from coordinate 17,508,378 downwards.
ATCCAAAAGCTTCATGCTTCCTCGTGCGGAATATCTTACTGTTGGCTGCGAGTGATCATGCCTCGATCCTCATCTTATTCTAGCCATGTCGATTCTGGACCAAAGCCATGAAAGTACTTTTCGCATGTGTGAATCCGCCCCTATTGATGTAGTGAAGAAAGCTCCGGTCACGAGAAATCCAATGTTTCTTCAAAAAGAATAAAGCTGAAGAACACCAAACTAGCGCTCAAAGCATGGGATAAGAAATCTTTCGGAAAAAACTAGAGATGAGAGTGAGGATATGCGGAAATAAAGTAAATGAAATTCTATTCAAGCAAGACTTGATCCAAATGGATCCCCTCAATGCTTGAGCTTGTTGATGAAGAAAAAAGAGAGTTGAAAGTTGGTACAACAGATTTCTTAGTGAATAGGGGACAAGTATCTTGGCAAGAGTGAATTCAAGAGATTGTAGAGAGGTTTGAGGTCGAAATGTGGTTGGTGTAGTTGATGAGTTTAATCACTTGAGGCAAAGAGGAAGCCTAGAAGAGTACAAGTCACAATTGGAAGAATTGAGGGCTGCCATGTTGATGTGCAATCCCTATTACGATGACAACCTTTTTTCGACAAAGTTTTCTTGGGGGTAAGGGAATGAGTTAAGCTGTCTTTGGGAATACGGTTTATTGGGTATCTTTTGGTCACCATAGTGGGTGTAAGCCATGCAGCCTTTAAACACCATCTCAAAATACTTGTGCTACGCCTTAGTGTAGGGGTGAGCTAGGGCAAAGAGATGGCAATACCTGGTTAATCTTTCCTCTATTACCAATATTACCCCCTTACCCTCTAATTTAGGTAACCCTGTGAGAAAAGAAATTCCATTAGCTGCTCATGCCTCCTCAGGTACCTGTACCCATTTGTGAGCGCCTTTGGATCAGCGAAAGAGCTCTAACTCTCCGATACATTTATAGGAGAAAGGGGCGAGACCTTGATTTTCACCTATTGAGACGAGGTAGCCCATTATGATATGTAAGGTGAGTCATTGATTTAGTTACACACCCTCTTCTCTTAATAAATAGTCAATTTTGAGTTCCGTGAAAGGCATATGGTTTAACATTATTCCATTCCACTTTTACTGAAGTGGTGTGCTTAACAACATCCTGTTGTTTATACTAATCTTAACATAGTCTTTGTACGTTAATAAGCAAAAATCCTCTACCTGTGAAATATGAGAAGTCTGGCACTACCTGTGTATCCTTAAACCTCTGACCATCCGTTCTCGTACCAAAAGGTAAGAGTTGAGAAACCATAGTTAGTGGTAGAATGCTTATTGAAAAGAAAGGTTCCACGTAATTCCCTTATAATTCTAAGGCCTTGAACTTGAGGACAACAACTTTTTTCTATTGATCAGAAACATAAGAAAGTAGCTATTCTGAGAGGTACTTTATTCTTCTCATTCTTCAGTTCCTTAAGATCTTTACTAACTTAACCTCATGCCATAAATGGAATTGCCTATCATGAGCGCAACAGTATTTACAAGTTCAGTAGCTAGAGTGAGCTTTCTCCTCAATATGGATGTGGTGATTGTTCCTCCATTCTAATCATACAGACTTATTATCAGTGCTCCAAACTCCATGTGTTCTAGGGCTAAGACTACGTTGGTGTGGGCTCCCCTTATCCTTCTTCTGGCATTTGCTAATCGATTTCTAAATTAGTGGAATTTCGATTCTCTAACTGCTTAAATAGCAATGGTTTCCAGTTCCGCATTGACCATAGGATTGACAGGCAGCTTGGCTTAAAGAATATCATCTTGAAAATTCGGTGGAAAATGTCATCTTCAAAATGAGACTGAGACCTACCTTTTAGAATTGTCAGGGCTATGAGATCCACTTTCTTTTGGAAAGATAAATACATGTATTTAGGGAAGGTTCATTGGTAGAAATCAAAGGGGTAGCAAGTTCAGTGGCAGGGGAGCAGCGTGGTGTAGCTTCCCTTGGTTGCAAAGAAAAAACGTGTAGTTAAGTATGAGAGGAGTGTGAAAGGACCTAGGATGCCACCTAGAGGGGGGGGTGAATAGGTGTTTCTGAAAAATCAACCCCTTTAAAAGCGGAAACGATTAGTAATAGGAGTTTCCAAAATGGAAACTCTAAATCAGAGTAATACCACCCCTCATAAGTTATCCACAAAGTATATAAAAGATACTAGATAAACCTAGGGATCCAAACAGCTGCAACCAAAGAGTTGAATCAAAATGCACTAGTCAGTTAATGTCGGAAGTCCCAACGCTTGGGTCAGAACTTCCGACGTGTCAGAAGTCCCGACGTTTGGGTCAGAACTTCCGACGTGTCAGAAGTCCCGACGTTTGGGTCAGAACTTCCGACCCCTACAGGAAATGAACTGCAAGTGCTAAAATGAACTTTGTGATGCCGATAACTTACAAACCCACTTCCTAGTGGTAAGGTAAGGTGTTGGGTCACTCTCTTGACGTTGATAAGCCACCACTCCGTAGATCGAGTCCCAAACCCTAAGAAATAGCTAGAGAGAGGGAGACAACCAAATACAAGTAATTTCGAGCAAATCACAACAACAACAAGCACGCAGGAGACAAGAATTTATCCCGAGGTTCGATAGCCCCACAAAGGAGCTCCTACGTCCTCGTTGTTGAGGTGACCACTTTGGTCGGAGTCTCTTCCACCTCCTTGCCTCACTCAAGGATACCACAAAGGTCACTTGAGTTTCTTCACTAGAAAACAAGGGTAACACAAACTTCCCAAGGCTCTTCCACAAGATAGAAGCTCTTGGGCGACGCCTAGCCGGCTAGGGGAAAATCTCCAAGAGTAACAAATGCAAATCAAACCGGCTTGACGAAGAAATCAAGTGCTCAAGCTTGCTCAAAGTGATTTTCTCTCTCAATCCACTCTCTAAACACTCAAACCCTTTAGGAATTGAAGTTGGAAGCAAAGGAGTGAAGAGTGGCGAGCCTAGAATGCTTGGGGGCTATTTTGGCCGAGTGTTCGTCGCAATGAAATGAGTGGGCAACGGTTAGAAGGAAGGAGAGGGGTATATATACTCCAAGGCAAAATCTAACCGTTCAGATCTACGTCGGAAGTTCCGACGCAGATCTCGGGACTTCCGACATATGAAGAAAACACTGTTCACGCGAGGTCAAAGTCCACTCGAGACAGCCAACGTCGGAACTTCCGACGAACGTCGGGAGTTCCGACGAGCACAGACAGCAGGTCAGAAGAACCATCGATGCTGGGACTTCTGGCTTGGGTCGGGACTTCCGACAGTCGGGAGTTCCGACTCACGTCGGGACTTCTGACGTCCACGATCCTGCGCGTGGGTCGTGGATCGGGAGTCAACACTTCCGGCAAGAGTCATGACTTCCGATCGCCGGGAGTTAAAACTTACGCCGGGACTTCCGACACCGACGATCATAGAAAATTATTCTATGTGCTCGTGAAGTGCTAGAGTGTCTCTCTTTGATTTTATTTATTATGCTTGAGCACTCTATCTTCCTCAGACCACCTAAACTTGCATCCCTCTTAATAGTACGGCATACCTATTAACTCAAGATCAAAAGAAAAACGAAATTAAACCTTTTGAGTTGATCTTCTTTAAAATTGATGCCGTGTCTTTCAATCTTCATCAAGTGAGGGTGTCAACATGTCAATATTGATCTTGTCACTTGAGCATAGCCATCTTGAGCACGTGACTTGATTCCATTCATCAAATATGAATAACTCCAAATGCATCAAGTCACTTTAATCAACTTGTCCAATATAGATTTGATCCTCCACATCAATATGACCATCATAGCTTGATTAGTACCTCAACTAAATGCAAGTACTTTCTTCTTCACCCTAGCTAGGTTCCTCGGCCATCAAGCCGTCACTTGCCCTTCACCCTTGCTTAGTACCTCGAAGCCTTTTCTTGCTATCTTCACCATCTCAAGCCGTCAAGTCACATCTTGTATTAAATCAACCATTCATTTGTATTGTTGCCTTTTTCATTTCAATTTAGCAAGCTTCAAATGAGACCATTCCATATGCAATCCTTCATGTCTCATTAATTAACTCTTATCGTGCTTGCTTTCACATAGATCATTGAAATCCCACAATAAATAAGCCTTTGCATGAATTCCATTTGCATTGTTGTCTTGTGCTTGAACTAGATTGTTTATACAACAATGCATCATTTTGGCTTTATACAATTTCATCAAGTATCTGTGAGATAATCAATTTCCTGTCTAACACTTAGCAAACATGTTAGTCCTTTAATTGTGTTGTCATTCAATCATCAAAAACTCACTAAAGGGCTAGATGCACTTTCAGAGTGAATCAATAAGGTTCCATGGTTCAGTACTCTAATTGATCAGTTGATAGCAATTATAGACTCTCATTCAATAGATAATAGTATTGCTTTTCTTTACCTATGCCATGGCCAACTCTTCTCCCCGCCGAAAAATGAAGTTATGCTTTCACAACTGTAAAAAATGCCAATACATTGCTTGCCCAATTACCTATTGGAAATTTCCTCTTATCACTTTTTGGTGAGACTTTACCAACCCTTACTTTACACCTAAGGTAAGGTAGATGCTTTACCTAGTAATTCTTTTCTACTTTACTACATCATTAGATCAAAGCAATAACCTATTCCTAAGCTTCACTACTTAATACTCCCAATTCCTATAGTCCTACTGTACACCTATAAGAACTTTGAAAAAACATACTAATCCTAAACAATGAAAACTACCTATGCATAAGCAAGCCTTTGTCACAAGCCCTAGTCTGAATCTTGTGTCTAGTTGATAGGATGATCTGGTGCAAGCTGGTTGTGGAAGTGGGTGCTTTCTATCTGATCAAGTAGAAGTTGTCTATTTTGTAGACATATAGGAGAAGAAATGCTTAGCATCTATGGCTACGTCGCATATGTACTGTAAAAAGAATCCCTCCTTCAAGTTGGTATGACTTGGTTCTGATGCTCTAGATGTCCTATGATGAGAGAGATCAGTTCTATAGACAATGAGTAAGAATAATAAAATCCTGCTATTTGTATATAGTCTAGTTGATAGCCAATATTGATAAGAGTTTGACGGGGACAATTCTGTCTGAAGGACTCACCCTCTCTGGTCAAGCAGTGTAGAACAACCAAAACTTGAATATCTTCCCAAGAGGCAGTAGTTTCAAGTCAAGCACTGAACAAAGAAGAGTGTTTCAGATGGCTATCCTCTTTTCTCTAGTAGTAGAAGTTTACTTCCCCATGAGTTTACGCTTTGACTGTCTCAGTCGGTTGGAGTCAATAAAGTGGTTCTTCTTCATTATTCAGAATTGAGTTAGGTTCATGGAGTTTTATAGAGTACTTTGTCATTGACTTTCTTCTACAATGAATTCCCAAGCGCCAAGCTCCAAAACTTATTTACCCTTCTCCTTCTTGATAGTAGTAGAATGACTCAAGGCTCAAGAAGATTGACCCTAGCGTAGATGTACCCGATTCACTACTCTATTTGTAAGACACTTGCTTTTGATTTGCTTGATTTCTGTGCATATTCCTTTAACCGAGCAAGAAAACATATCGTGTGGGTGCAACGGCTTTAGCTTAGTTGCTCAATCCGTTGCTTGTTTGGAACAAGAGTTTTCATAAAAAGAATGGTTCTTTTATGCAATTATGAATGGGCAGGCCTCTTGTGGATTCCTCCAACTCCATGAATGAAGGGGGGAGTATGAGGAAGGCCGATTTTCTTTCTATATGAAGATGAAAAAGGATCGGGGTCAAACATTTCGACTTTTGTTGAGTATGACTGAATGAGGAAGAGCTCCTTATGTGGTATCACTTTACCACCATCCGAAATGCTGTGAAACTCCGATTGGTGGAAGCTTGGTCCATGAAGATTCTCCTTCTCTTACGTGAAATTCTCCTCTTTCGGTAAGCATCTAGTATCTCAGCAAATGAACATTTCTCTAAGCTTATCCTATAGCTTATACGTCGTTTGAAAGCTGCTCCAAGGATCCAATGAATAGCTAAGGTTTGTTGATGATCCCTGGCTACAATCCCAGGAACATCATAAATAGTACCTGTGACTCCTACTTTGACCACTTCGCATATTGGCTTTATATTATCTACGGCGTCAACCATAAGTTTGATTACATCGCGTTCAGTTCGAGCTAGGTGGTGAAAAGTTTTATAAACAATAGCACGAACTCTCATTCTTTTACCATCGATCATGCGAAAGTTTACCAATTTCTTGATCAATTCTTTTTGCTCACCTTCAAAGTCCCCCATATAGCTGAGAATTTCCAAGCAATTGGAAGCCGCTTTCGATGACGAGGCCGATAACTTGATATTACGCGATCGTTACTGTCCATCTTTTGAAGCTCTGCTCCTGAAAGAAAGGGAGACTTTTTTTGGTTTGGTGGGCGTTGGTGTTTCCAACGAAAAACAAATGTGAACTTCAATGAAAAAACAAATGCTAGTTCTCATCATAAATCCCCGGCTGATTTACGGACGGCTCCCCTTCCTCTTCCCCGGATGTAGGCATCGGCTGATTAACCGATGGCTCACCGGAGGAAGGACTCGGAGTGGGCATCATCAGTGCCTCCTGCTCAACTGGAGGAGTTGGCTGATTTACCGATGGCTCCCCGGAGAAAGGACTCAGAGTAGGCAGTACCTCCTGCTCAACTGGAGGCGTTGGCTGATTTACCGATGGCTCTCCAGAGCGTGATACGAAAACCAAAATTAGAATGAGGAAGAAAAAGATATCATGATGTAAGTCAATGATTCCTTGCATCATAGGTGTTGCTGCGTCTTGAGATCCTAATTGCCATGGTTCCGTAGCATCACAACAAGCTACTATCATTTCTTCATTATAGATTGAGATCTTCTTCGGACTTGATGCACAAATAGATGGAATAGAAGCAAATAGCATATTTATATCCTTCATATCCGTTGAAGTCAATCTCATCTTAGGGTAACTGCATCTTGATCAGCTCTGCTCCCAAAAAGAGAAAGGGAGACTTTGAGATAGGATAGGGGTGGGCGTTGTTTTTTTCCAACGAAAAACAAATTCGAACTTCCATGACAAAACAAAATGTTAGTTGGCTACAGTGTGGCAACTGCTAATTAAAATAATTTAGAATGTCTATAAAGTAGTGACTAGCGTGGCCATGAACGACCAGATCAAGATAGATCTGATTTAATGTCAGAATCTGCTCCTCTATAGAGTCCCCAGGCAAAACCATATTTTGAATTATATCCTGGAGTGCGAGTCCCTCCGGCAATTGGGCATTACCTGAAGTTTGCTCAAAAATCATTTTTAGCTTATATTCAAGCTTTTGAGAGAGCATTTCTCTTTTCAATACGTGGGAATGGTCTCTAAGACCCCACCCCGCTTTATAAGCGAAAAATTGGCAACCGAAACAATGATTCCGGCGCCTACATAAGAAATGAATTGGTTATCCATAAATGAAGAATGCTTTATTCTTGTTCTGTTTCTTCCTCCAAGCATAAAGACTTCTTTGAACTGGCCTTGGTTTTTCCAAGGAAACTCTATCTTTAGTAGCGATCACATGACGTCGACCAGTATCCAGGCACTATGGCACATCTTAAAGAATAGATTCATGTTCAGGTGGTTCCAAAACTAGAATCTATTTCTGCAAGAATAGTGGTTTATTATGTTCCCTGATCGCTATGGGTTAAAAGGATACATGCACTTTTACACTTCTTTTAGAATAGATTCCTTTCCGATAGGACAAAAGCATACGGGCACATTTACACATCTTTTAGAATAGGATCCATGTCTTATCGCTTCTTTCTATATGAAAAAAGTTCAAGCACTTCTTTTAGGATAGGAGCCGGTACGAATCGCTACCCTTCGCTTCTTTCTATATGATAATATATAAATACTATAGCAATATCAATATAAGGAATCTCTTCTATCTTTTTCTTCTTATGTTTTTAGGGGACCACTATAAGGGTGCCAGCAATCCCCTACTATTTGGGGTGGTCTCCTATATCCTCTTTACAGGATGAATGAATTAATTAATTAATGGTGCTGGTTGTTCAGTCAATCGATTAAACTAAACTTAATAGAAAAATCAACCCGTTTAGCAAAGAAAGAATAGATGCAGAGGTGGATAATAGATCGATATGAAGATCATGAGCTGCCCCATAATGAAACCGCCAGTAGTCGCGAATATCTCCTTCTTCCCTAACCCAAGATTGGAGAAAGAAGATCTAAGAGGGACCTATGGAGAATGTGGTTAGAAATCCATAATAGAGTCCGACCACAAGGACCGAATTAATTATCCTCATCGAGAAACTTAGACTATGAAGTAGAAAAGATTTGAAAATCATGGCATGGGTCTCCTTTTTTCTTTCTTTAGAGTTTTCTATATGCACAATTTCTCGATGTTTCGATGAGAATTTCTTGACTTTCCATATATAGAAAGAGATAGACTATAAATGACATCGCTTATGTCAATAAGACCAAAGGGATGGATATTAAATGATAGGAAGTGCTAGGAAGTGAAATAGAATGAAATAGAGTCACTTTGGGCTTCCCTATGAAATGAGGCATGGAATAGAGCCACTATGAAGAAATTTCGAAAGTTACGAAAGAAGCATCTGACTCTTTCTTGCATACTCCACCTAGATGATATAGATCATACTATTAGGTAGTCTTCGAATCAGTGATCTATCTTTGATGACATCTGTCTGGTACCACGCATGAAGCTTGCTTCGTTCTGGTTTTTTCTGGTCTGTGAAACATTATAGGATGGGGCGAGCCACAGAAAGAAATCCTAGGCAGTGGTTTACTTGATTTTCTAAGAACTAAGACTGGAGAAGGGAAAGGATGGTAACGATATTGAAGTACTCACCAAAAACTAGGATGAACCAATAGCTTCGAAAAAAGAAGAAGATTAACTTCCCCTACTACTTACTACTTGACGATTCGACCATTCATGGTTGGTGTGGCTCCTATTCCTCGATATGCTGGACCTTCTTCTACACTACCACAAGTTCGTAGCTTGCAAACTCCCGATTTGCCCATTATTTAATTAAATGTTGCGCGCCTTTGCTTTGAAAAAAGGTGCTTTCACCACAGACATGCCAGTAACTGACGAATTGGTTGCTCCAGTAGTAGTTCCAGTTCCGAAGGGAAACAAAAAGGGAAAGTCCCGCTTGTCAACCATGCCTGAGCCCAAAGGAAAAGTAGTACCAATCTGCTTGAAAGCTTCAGTCCTAGCTAGCCTATCTTCGACGTCAAAACCAATTTCTTCAAAAGCTTTCTTTAGCTCGCCCTTGTGCTTACGCCAGCCTTTGTTCACTTGTCTCGGGCTTACTTCTAGACTTGGATGGACTTCGAACTTCATCTTTAGTAATACCTAACGTTGCTAGGGTCTTCCATGCTTATAAAGTATTACTAAAAAGAATCTTTTTTCCTAGTGTTTAACTTTTTCTCAAAGAAGATTTATACAACCCATTTTCCTTGATACTGGAATCGAGCTACTTCCATTTTTTTAGGTAAAGATCAGGTGAAAAAGCTTACACCACCCATATTCTTCTTTATGTGGCTGACCTATTTGTTCACTTTTCACAAATCATGTAGCAATTTTGAAAGAGAGATCAGGATCAGAGCAAAGAAGCTACGAAATGAGGGGAGGAGACTATGCCTCCATAGTATAAGTTGCTATCCACTTATGCTTGGTTTGTGCTTTACCATGAAATCTTGCCTCTCACCATCATGAAAGACAGATGATGATGTTGATTTCTTACTGTCAAGATAGCCTGTCCGAATCTAAATCATTCGACTTCCTCCTTTGTAGTGGCGAGGTCGTTGATTCCTATAAATCAAGATGTTTTGTTGCCTGCTTGTTTTTATGGGCCTTCTCTCTTGGATGGTATTATCCACTTGGTATATTGTGAAAGTCTCTACAAAGACGAAAGGGCCCCATGCCTTCTTTGAAAACGATATCCCTCTTCAATGCTTCCACTAGCCCTAGACTCGAAATACTCTGCTTAGGAGATCCCCCTCTCCGACCAGAGAGGATTTGAGTACAACATTGATTGCGGAAGATCTTTGTTCCTATTATTTCAAAGCCTAACTAGGCGTGCGGTGGTGAGTGCGAGCTACTTTCAAGAAATGCTGGAAAAGAGCCAGCAATGCTATCAATGAATAGAGCTAGTGTAAAGTCCAGCTAAAGTACCATACAACCCCACAGGTAAAGAGTATGAGTGGAGGGAAGTGAAGTTATAGAAGTCTTTCTTCCTCTTCTAGTGAAGCTAGCTACTATCGTTTCTATTGGTTTCTCAAGAGGTTCAAGGTCTTGCTCTACCTAATCCGATCTAGTTTTGATCTGTAATGATGGATAGGAAGGGTTGAGAGAACTACATATCTCGCCTAACATTTGTGTGTGCGCACCTACTTTTGGGCGGTTAGCGAAACAAAAGTAAAGACAACTATGTGTGATGAAGTAAGCCCTACGATGCTCGGTTAAGTAAAGACTGTTGTTATCTCATACAAAACAAGGACTCAGGAGAAGAACTAGTTATCCCCAGAGGGGGAACTATGATTCTCTTAGATGTGTCTATCGATATAGATCAAGTTGAGTGTTCAGCGAAGTATGCAAGCCATTGGCATTACGTTCATGATACTCCTTCCTGTCCTTGCGATGTTTGGTTAAGTGTTATCAATCAACTTTCCTCTTCTTCCAGCATTCTTCTAAGGTTTGCCTCTAACGATGGTTGAATAGCTCCTATTGTTTGTTTCCACCTTCCTTCTCCTTGTAAGTTGTCCTCATACTCCCAGTTCTTTCTCTTCTTTCTTTTCTTCCTCTATGACTTTACTATATTATTCTTGAATAAGCTAGTGATTATCTGAGGCTTACTGTATGGTATACCGAGGGCTAACTCCACTACTTCAGATTGTTGAATCGAATATACCTTCTATATACCTAGCTTAGAGTATTTGAACCTGTTACGTCAATTGCTGAACCTGACTTGACTTTGACGCGTTGGCTTTGGCTCTGGCTTTTCCTATATCTGAATGTTTCGGAAGAGTCTGTGGCTATCCTGCGCGAAAGAGGAAGAACTCAACTCTTTGCAAAAAAAGGAGCATCGCACTAATCACTTATGGTTGTTCCTTTCTAGGATGGATGGCTATTGCATATTATCATATAGAAATCAAATGAAAACTCTATTGAATTAGGCAAGCGATTATTCGCATCGTTGCTTAGGTGCTCTAACAAGCCGCAATTGGTTAGAGATTGGATCAAGTTCCAGGCTTTTTCAAAACTTCCAGCTTACTTAATTGACTCTCATGGGCTTTCTCGCTATAAATGAACTAAATGAAGCGCCTAAAGAGAGAGATCCGTGGGACACCAGTCAATAAAGTAAAAAGAGAGTATTCTATTATGTAGTCTTATTCCTTCCCACACCCTTGTGGGTGCTGCTCAAGCAGCTCAGGAGGCGCCAACCCAACAACCACAGGTAGAAGGAGTTCCAGGTGCAGCGTCCAGATCAGGGACTAGTGGCCCGTCCTGTAGCTCTGTGGGCATTCAAACCAGAGTTTATGTGGTTGGCTATGTCCCTTCCAGAACTTCGGGTTTCACAAACTTTTCCCACAATAGAGGCTCTGTTCTTTTTTATAAGCTCCCGTCTTTCCTTCTGCTTCTCAATATTGTTCATCCCTCTAGCGTTCGTTATGAGGACATTCATTAGGAGTTTGAGGTTAGATTTGATGGGGAACTCCCTCCTATGTTGGAGGCACTTTTCATTGCTCTTGTTTGGCTCCGAGCCTTAGCTTTTTTCTTAGAGTTGCATTCACTTCCCTCACCTTTTGCAGATAGAATAGACTTCCCAACTAGCTAGATCCAAGAAGGCTTATCCATAGCCAGGATACTAGGGGATCTATCTCTGAGTATGATATAGACTTACTCTCTCTGCTCCAGTAGAATGCTGAAGGATTGTGCTCTTTCATGGCCACCAAGATAGCAAGAATCTCATCTAGAACCATAGGAGCAGTGGAGGTGGAACCAGCAGGATCCGGGATTAAGGCACTAGATGGTTACTTAGATTGGTGGCTTGGTTACATAATGACATCTCTAGAGCTGACATCCGATTCTAAGCCTGCAAAAAAAAGGAAATTAGACATAGGTAATGAGGAATGCTCAATGGCTTGCTCGGCGCCAATCTCGCATACATAACCAGTAGGAATCGCTTCAAGCTCTGGGACAAGGTTATTAGGCTCAGGATTGGGTGCGCTAACATCCTTACGAACCTATGGAGGTAGCTTGATAGTTCTCAGAGGCATTAAGTCGATATTCCAGATTGTGCAGAATCCTTGGGCACCAAAGATTGAGTCACTTTCACCGGTTATGACCCGCGGCCTTGCAATTAGTACATGAAAGAGGAATCCATTCGTATTCGACACATTCTTCCTCAAGGATTCCATTTCCGATGTCGATCCAAACCTTCGAAGGCTGCTTATTTGCTCTATTAACTTCAATACAGACCCTGGCAAACACGAGAGGGGATTTGGTATAAGTTTGCTTCTCCATATAAAGTGGCTTACCTATAGTACTAGCAATCCTTCCTATAATATTGGATGGCCAGAGGTGGAGCCCGAGCTGAGGGAACCGTACCCTCATAGGGACACTTTGCAAGAGGTCTTTACGGACATCCAATCCTCTTTCCCATTTTTTCAGGATGAAAACCCGACCACCAATAAGCCAAGGTCCGCCTTTGAGCACTTTGGAACCATTTTCCCCTAGCAGGAATTGAAAGAGGAAAAGCCATTCATTTATGAAATGATCTCAAGAGCCCCTCTGGGTTCCTAGATCTTCTCTGGAGAAGCTCAAATCGAATGGATAGAGCAGATGGTCCAACTACAAAACTTCTTCTTTTTCATTACTTCCATGGTCGTGCCCCGTGGCACGGCAGCACCCGTACTATTGAAATGGTTCGTCAGTAGAGATGTTCCCACTGGTGCCTCTTCTTCCAATGGTACTATAATTCCTATTCCTATCTCTTTATTCCCTTTTTTGGTCTATCTACATTCAAGGAAATTCATACGCTCCATCCATGGACAGAGCAAACAGTGGAGTGTTGGTCAAAGCAAGCAGCCCTATTCTATTACCAGACAAAATTGGGAGAAGCTCATCCGCTAGAAATGCTTTATTTCGTTTCGTTCTCGTTCTTCATTTCCTTATTATCGAATCCATGGGGGATTTGTCATATTTATAATCTTTCTGCGGTCTGCTCTGCTTACAATTCTTTTGTACTCTCTTCTCTTTATCACACGATAGGTCAGCGAAGCGTGAGCGGGTGCTCCGAAGTAAAGGCCAAACACTTCGGTCTAAGGGGGATGAGCAACAAAATGACAAGATGAGGTGCCCCGGGCACCCCCATATAGAAAGAAGGGTCGAAGGTTTTGGGCCTATAGCTCCCCCCTTGTCTAGTGGTGCTTGTTTGGGGGGTGTGCCACTTGAAATCGGGCTTGAAGCTCTCGCCTTACCAATGAGCCGACTGTTGATGGCTGTTGGTCATGACTACTACAAAAAAGTGAAGATGAATCTTTCTATTTCACATGGAGGAGTGTGCATCTTTATGTTGGGTGTTCTTCTATCGTGCGACCCGATGGCTTATGTGCGACCTGTGGCCCACGCCTACTATTCTATTTATTCAGGGCGGGCGGCGTGAACTCTGATTCGATCTGGGTATTCAATCCTGCCACTGAGATGCTCAGTTGACTCCTTAACCTTGATAGGAAGATGGGTTATTCATAAATTCGTGCATAAGGGTAAGGAACTTTGGATGAATTAATGCGAATGGGTGTAAGCCTCGCAGCTTGAAAACACCCAGTGCTGACCACACTAAGAGACACGAAAGCGTAAGTAATGCAAGTTGGCGAAGTGACGTTAAGCATCCCCAGCGGTACGCAAAGAGAGGTCGTGATGATATCATCTACGTCCGTACCGCTCCTCGTGGAGTAGATCCCGCATCCAACCAACCCTTTTTACCAGGGAACAATAATTGGTTGGTCAAACTTATAACAAAACAAATTATAAACACATCTTAGCACGTCTCGTAAACTTAATAAAGTTCGAGTGGCTCGAAATCTAGAAAAGCTTTTTTTAGGATGAAGAGAGAGAGAGAGAGGAGTATATGTATTCTTTTTAAGGGCATGGACGGCAGTGCATCAAGGTACTCGTACAACACCCGCTGCAGTAGTCAAACAGACTACTCTTCGCAAACAGTTGAAGTCGATGACGTGTTCAATGTTCTCAGCAAGCCAAGCAAGCACGACGCTACCACCCAAATTTTTTATTTTTTAGCCCTTTTTTTTGAAAATTTTTCACAAATATGCCCCTAGAGGTATGGTTTCAAAATCTAGACCCTTAGCTCGGCGTCATCATTGCTGGCGTCGAGCTTACATGTCTCGACGCCATCGTTGCTGGCGCCGAGCTCTTGGGTTCGATGCAGACGTGACGGTGACTTGGCAGGCAGCTCAGCGCCGTAGATCTTGGCGCCGAGCTTGGCACCATAGATCTTAGCGAAGCTTGGCGCCATAGATCTTGGCATCGTGGTTATTGGCGCCAAGCCTATCTTACATATGGGCCCTCCTTTCCTTTCTCTCTTGCTCCCCCTCTCTCTCTCGCACCGCCAGCACCCGCCCAAACTAGCGTGCCGCCGCCGCCACCCGCACCCACACCCGCGCCCACCCGCTCTCGCCCTCGCTAGCGCCCGGCCGCCCACGTCATCATGCGGCCACCTGCGCCCGCGCCCTTCCCTGCGCCCCGCGCCCATGCTGCGCCAGCGCCGGACCGCACGCCCACACCAGACTGCGCGCCCGCGCCCTCACCGTGACCGTGCCGTGCCGCCCACGCCCGCTCGCCGTGTCGTGCTGCCCATGCCTGGCCTCGCTCGACGTGCCGCCCGCGCCCGCCGTGCCCGCGCCGCGCCATGCCGACGCCATGCCCGCCGTGCTGTGACTGTGCCGTGGCCACGCCGCGCCCGCGCCGTGCCGCCCACGCCCCCTGTTCCGTGCCACCCGCGCCCGACGTGCCGCCCGTGCCCGCTGTGCCGGCCTCGCCACGTGGAGCGCCGGCCATCCCACGCCCACCGTGCGCCACTGCTGGCCCCAGCCGTGCCACCGCCAGCCTCGGCCCCTGTAGCGCCCGGCCATGCCACCACCGGCCTGGCTCATCGGCCTCACGCACGTCCGGCGTCCGCTGCGACTCCGTCGTCGGACATGTCAAAATTGTGAATATGCAATGTACGTACTTAGTTAGCTTTGATTGTAGTGTAGTAGTTTTGGCATTTGTTATTTACTAGTTAATGTGATGACTCAGGTAGTTGATTTAGTTAGTGATCTAGTGAGATAGATATGTAGATAGATAGAAACATAGATACATAGGTACATAGATATAGTTAGATAGTTACTTAGATAGGTAGTGATATATTTAGTTAACTAAATAGGATCTAGCTATTTAGTGAGTACATTGTATCTATGTACGTAGTTATTATCTTATTTACTTAGTTTGTAGTTAGAAAGTACTTGTTAGGTACTATCTATCGTCTAATTTGGACTAAAGGATATGTGTTTCGTTACGTGTTTGAACTAGATGGACAATCTAGTGAGCATATATCATGGAGGCACCGTGGAAAGATATCGCTATGGATATGTTGAGTTTGTTGAGATGCAAAGCGTGCCTGTGTTATTCAATGAGAAGCCATCATTTAGTGAATTGGTTGCAAGGGCTCAGGAGGAGCTACATTGCCATGGAGCTGATGATGATGATGGCATCGCAGTGGAGGGTGTACTTCACCTAGGTTCCCCTCCCAACATCCTTAGGAAGATGATCCCAATTGGGTGTGCAGACCAGTGGGAGAACTATGTGAGATCGGCTATGAAGTGCCAGTTCCAAAGTTTGGATGTGGTTATGCGTCGAGTGTTAGTTGATCCCATCCCTCATGGGTTTTCTCCACCAATGGGTCAGCAGGCACACTTCGACCCTCCCGTCCCGGAACCTGATATGGATGCGGAGGTTGCACCTACAGTTCTCGATGCTCAATCTGCCCCCAATATGCTAGTTGGAGATGCTTGTCAGACTCATGATGTTGTGGCAGATCCTCCTCATGAGATCCCTTTGACACAGAATCATCCAAGCAAGTGTCTTATCCGCATGGTTATTGGGAGCTTACCCCATTCCTTACATCCAATTTTTCATTCTTTCCTCATTTTTGTACTTATGTTGTAGTAGACATTCTTGACAATGTGGATGTGCCCACTGTTGCTGCGCAAGTGCTCTGTGGAGATGGATTCTGTGGCTCCAATAGTGTTGAAATTATGAATGATTCGGAGCCATATGAGATGGCAAGGGCTCTTGATTCTGATGATGATCGTCCTGTTGGAGAGCTGACAGAGAGTGATGTTGAGATGCTGAGGCGTATCTTTCTCGGCCGCCGTGATCCAAGAGTTCAACGATCTTGCTCATTTCGATCAGGCATGTGTAGAAGGATGTGATGATGAGCTCCTAGAAGCTCCTAAGGCCAGCCCTAACATGGTAATTGAGAATGGGAGGGTATTCAAGGACCTCCCTACATTGAAGAGGTGGTTGTAGGCATTTGTAGTGACATGAAAGAGACCTTACAAGGTCTTGCATTCATATGCGGAGCGCTGTTACACAGTTGTGTGTGACAAGGAACGCTGCCCATGGAGGGTTTGTGCAAGGAAGCAAAAGGTCACTGGAAAGTGGAAGATCACAAAAGTTGTCGGGCCACACAATTGTGCTGACCATGAGCTGACACTGAAGCATCGGCAGTTGACATCTACCATTATTGCCAAGCAGTTGATGAGAATATTGCAGGGAGAACCCAACATGAAGGTTAGGACAATTATCAGGACTATTGAGGTGTTGTATGGAGGTTATGTGATAACTTATGGTAAAGCTTGGAGGGCTAAGCAGCGAGCGTGGAAGATGATATATGGGAACTAGGAGGATGGGTACGAGCAGCTACCAGTACTTTTCAATGCAATCAAAGTGGTAAATCCAGGCATGCATTATGAGTACATCCCAAAACCAAATGAATGGAAGGATGGGAGGCAGATATTCTTCTGTGCTTTCTGGTGCTTCCCTCAGTGTGTTGAGGCCTTTAGGCACTGTCATCCCATCTTCTCCATTGATGGTACGTTCTTGATTGGCAAATACTAGGGCACACTTCATATAGCCATATCCTGTGATGTGAACAACAAGTTGGTTCCTTTGGCATTTGCTTTGGTTGAGAAGGAGAACAATGATAGTTGGGGATGGTTCTTGAGGCTAGTCCGGATACATGTGGTTGGGCCTGGCAGGGAGGTTGGCATCATATCTGATAGGCACCAGGGCATACTTAATGCCGTGTGAGAGTAGATAGAGGGGTATGCACCTTTGCACCATCGTTGGTGTACTCGGCACCTTGCCGAGAATCTACTCCGAAAGGATGGTGTGAAGGATAACTTTGATCTATTTCGGGAGGCTTCTCGATAGCTTGAGGACAAGTACTTTTAGAAAAAGTTGGAGCAGGTCAGAACCGCATCAAATGCAGAAGGTAGACAATGGCTCACAGGTGGTATCGGAGCCGAGGTCACCGTTAATTTGAGGCTTAACAACCTTCGGTGTAAAATGGCTCAAATCAACAACACCAAGAAGCCACCCCAATTTGATGGCTCAAATTATTCATATTGGAAGTCAAAGATGACTACACACATCAAGTCAATCAATAGAAAGGTGTGGAAGGTGGTAGAAACTAAAATTGAGATTGATGATCCGGAGAATCCCACCGCCGCCGAAGAAGTACTTCTCCAAAACAATGATATTGCTCTAAGTGCCATTCATGATGCAATTGATGCAAGAACTTTTGAGCAAATCAAGAATATTGAGATGGCACATGAGGCTTGGAAGAAGTTGGAAGAATCTTTTGAGGGTACTCAAGCCGTGAAGGGTGCAAAAGCTTATATTCTCAAAGAGAAGTTTGCGAGCTTCAAAATGAAGGAAGATGAGAGTGTGTCGGACATGTTCCACCGGATGGAAGTGATTGTCAATGATCTCAAGGCACTCGGTGAGAACATAGAGGACAAGGACTTCTCAAATAAGTTCTTGAGATGTTTGCCCGCAAGATTCAAGATATTGGTCACCTTGCTAGTAAGGAGTGGTTTGAACACAATGACACCAAACCAAGTCTTGGGAGATATCATGACCGATGATGCCTATAGAGATGATGATGAGAAGGAAGAAAAGAAAGAAAAGAAAGATGAGAAGAAGGATGACAAGAAGAAGAGCGTGGCTTTCAAGGCCACATCATCCAAGGGAAAAGCCAAGCAAGAAACATCAAGTGAGGATGATGATTCATGGGATGATGATGATGATGAGAGAATGGCTCTTTTTGTCAAGAGGTTTGGCAAGTTCATGGTAAAGAAGGGCTATCGAGCTAGAAGAAAGAAGTATTCTCCAAGAGCAAGGAAGAGGCAAGGAGATGCTTCAATTGTGGAAGCAAAGATCATCTTATTAGCAAATGTCCATACAATAGTGAGAAAGATGATGACAACAAGAACAAGAAGAAGGAGTGGAAAGAAAAGAAAGATAAGAAGGACAAGATGTCCTTCAAAAAGAAGAAGGGTGGTTCATATATAGTCACTTGGGATAGTGATGCTTCCACAAGTGATGATGATGATAGTGATGACAACAATACCACCAAGAAGAAGGCACTTGCAAGCATAGCAATCAATGAGAAGCCTTCTCTCTTCGACTCTCCATCATGCTTCATGGCTAAGGCCACCAAGATACAAACTTATGATGATGAAAGTGAGAGTGAACATGATAGTGATAGTGATAATGATGATGATGAACCTACTAAAGATGAATTAATTGACATGCTAGAAGATGCTAGAGAACACTTTAACATCTCAAGAAAGGAATGCAAAAGCTTGCGTAAGGAAGTAAAAGCCCTTAAGCAAGCCTTTGATGAGCTCAATGCATCTCATGAGAGGCAAGAGGATGTCCATGAGAAGCTTTGCAAGGCTCACAAAAAGCTTGAAAAAGCTCATTCTTCTTTGCTTGATGAGCAAACTAAAAAGAAGCATGTTGAAACTTGCAATGTAGGTTTAACTTGTGATTTAATTGATACATCACTATCTATGCATATCATTGTTCCTCCAACTAACCCTTCTTGTAGCACTTTCACTTCTACCTCATCTAGTAGTGATGGTCACACTTGTGATACCTCACTAGTGGTTGAGAATGAGAACCTCAAGAAGGAAGTAACTAAGCTCACTCACACCTTGGCTAAGGCTTATGGTGGTGAGGACCGCTTGCTTATGGCCTTGGGTAGTCAAAGAGCTTCTCTCTACAAAGAGGGATTGGGCTATACCCCCAAGAAAGACAAAGCGGCCTTTGCTCCTCACAAGACAAGTTTTGTGAAGAATAATGGTCGATTTTGCACTAGTTGCA
The DNA here is from genome assembly GCA_904845875.1 of Miscanthus lutarioriparius. NCBI lineage: Eukaryota > Viridiplantae > Streptophyta > Magnoliopsida > Poales > Poaceae > Miscanthus > Miscanthus lutarioriparius. The sequence goes on along the minus strand of CAJGYO010000014.1, from coordinate 17,488,915 downwards.
AGCAAGTTGGTCATAGAGAGCATGAATGCACCAACAAAAGCAAAAATGCTAATGTATCCTCCATTAAGCTTAATTCTTCCTATATGCTTGTTAAGGGTGCAAATGGTGTTCATGCTAAGTTCATTGGTAAACCATGGATGGGCTCAAAGAAGAAAGCCATTTGGGTGCCAAAGAGCCTAGTAACTAACCTTCAAGGACCCAAGCAAGTTTGGGTACCTAAAAAGAATTGATCTTCTTTTGTAGGTCAATTACAAAGCCGGAGGAAGGCATTGGGTTCTTGATAGTGGGTGCACTCAACACATGACCGGTGATGCAAGAATGTTCAACTCAATCAACACCAATGGCAATGATGGCTATGATAGTATCACATTTGGTGACAATGGCAAAGGCAAGGTCAAAGGGCTTGGTAAGATTGCAATATCCAATGACTTGAACATATCCAATGTGTTGCTAGTAGAGAGCTTGAACTTCAATTTGCTATCCGTGGCTCAATTGTGTGATCTTGGATTCAAATGCATATTTGGGGTAGATGATGTAGAAATCATAAGTGTAGATGGCTCTAACTTGATCTTCAAAGGCTTTAGATATGAGAATCTATACTTGGTTGATTTCAATGCTAGTGAAGCTAGATTATCTACATGCTTGTTCACTAAGTCTAGCATGGGTTGGTTATGGCATAGAAGGCTTGGTCATGTTGGAATGAAACAATTGAATAGATTGATTAAGCATGACTTAGTTAAAGGATTGAAAGATGTTGTGTTTGAAAAGGATAAGCTTTGTAGATCTTGTCAAGCCGGCAAACAAGTTGGAAACACCCATCCTAAGAAAAGCATGATGAGCACTAGTAAAGCATTTGAGTTATTGCACATGGATTTGTTTGGGCCAACACAATACACTAGTATCAGTGGAAATAAATATGGATTTGTGATAGTGGATGACTACACTAGATACACATGGGTATTCTTTCTAGTAGACAAAAGTGATGTATTTGCAACATTCAAATCATTTGTCAAAGGCATTCACAATGAATTTGAAACAACCATCAAGAGAGTTAGAAGTGACAATGGTAGTGAGTTTAAGAACACTAGAATTGATGAGTTATGTGATGAATTTGGAATTAGACATCAATTCTCGGCCAAGTACACACCTCAATCAAATGGCTTTGTTGAGAGAAAGAATAGAACACTCATTGATATGGCAAGGTCTATGCTTAGTGAGTACAATGTGAGTCAATCTTTTTGGGCCGAAGCTATCAACACGGCTTGCTATTGTAGCAACCGCCTCTATTGTCACCGATTGAAAGAGAAGACACCATATGAGCTCTTGAATGGTAGAAAGCCCAACATTGCATATTTTCGGGTCTTTGGTTGCAAATGCTATATCTTGAAGAAAGGTACAAGATTGGGCAAGTTTGATAAGAAATGTGATGAAGGATTCCTACTTGGTTACTCCACTACAAGCAAAGCATATAGAGTTTGGAATTTGGATAGTGGTACTCTTGAGGAAGTTCATGATGTTGAATTTGATGAAACCAAGGGTTCACAAGTAGAGAATGAGAACTTGGAAGATGTTAGAGGCATTCAACTTTCAAATGCCATGAAGAACATGGATATTGGTGAATTGAGGCCTAGACAAGTGAATGATGATGAAGATGATCAAGTGCAAGTGCTCTCCAACTCAAATGTGCAAGATGATACAAATCAAGCTAGCACAAGTGGCTCTCATGATAATGAACAAGATCAAGTGGCTAGTACATCATCTCAACCGAATGATCAAGCAAGTGCAAGCAACCAAGTTCCAATCCTCCAACCAACCAATGTTGCAAGAGATCATCCATTAGACACTATCATTGGTGATATTTCAAGAGGTGTGCAAACAAGATCAAGATTGGCATCCTTTTGTGAGCATTTCTCTTTTGTGTCATCCATTGAACCAAAGAAGATAGATGAAGCATTGAGGGATGTTGATTGGGTGAATGCTATGCATGAAGAATTAAATAACTTCACAAGAAATCAAGTATGGGAATTAGTAGAGAGACCAAAAGGACTCAATGTGATTGGAACCAAATGGGTCTTTAGAAACAAACAAGATCAAGATGGGATAGTAGTAAGGAACAAAGCAAGATTAGTAGCACAAGGATATACACAAGTGGAAGGTCTTGACTTTGGAGAAACATATGCCCCGGTTGCTAGATTAGAAGCAATTAGAATCTTGCTAGCCTATGCTTGTGCCCACAACATCAAGCTCTATCAAATGGATGTTAAGAGTGCATTTCTCAATGGTTACATCAATGAAGAAGTATATGTTGAGCAACCTCCCGGTTTTGAAGATGACAAGAAGCCCAACCATGTGTATAAGTTGAAGAAGGCATTGTATGGCTTGAAGCAAGCACCTAGAGCATGGTATGAGAGATTGAGGGACTTCCTACTCTCTAAAGGGTTCACAATGGGCAAGGTTGATACTACTCTTTTCATCAAGAAGATTGGAAAAGATCTATTTGTATTGCAAATCTATGTTGATGATATCATATTTGGATCAACCAATCAAGATTTTTGTGATGAGTTTGGAAAGATGATGGCTAATGAGTTTGAAATGTCCATGATTGTTGAGTTACTTTCTTGGTCTTCAAATCAAGCAATTGAAGAATGGTACTTTTGTGAGTCAAGGGAAGTACATCAAGGACATGATTAAGAAGTTTGGCATGAGTGATAGCAAAGTCATTAGCACACCTATGGGAACAAATGGTAACTTGGATAGTGATGCAAGTGGAAACATGGTGGATCAAAAGTTATATCGGTCTATGATTGAAAGCCTACTCTATGTGACCGCATCAAGGCCGGATGTCATGTTTAGTGTATGCATGTGTGCAAGATTTCAAGCCTCACCAAGAGAAAGTCATTTGAAGGCTACTAAAAGGATTTTGAGGTACTTGAAGCATACACCAAATGTTGAATTGTGGTATCCCAAAGGAGCAAAGTTTGAGCTAGTTGGTTACTCCGACTTGGATTATGCGGGATGCAAGGTTGAAAGGAAGAGCACATCGGGCACATGTCAATTGTTGGGAAGATCACTTGTTTCATGGTCATCAAAGAAGCAAAATAGTGTTGCATTATCAACCGCCGAAGCCGAATACATATCCGCCGGTAGTTGTTGTGCACAAATACTTTGGATGAAGGCCACTTTGAGTGATTTTGGAATCAAGTTCAAGAAAGTGCCATTGCTATGTGATAATGAGAGTGCAATCAAGCTAACCAACAATCCGGTGCAACATGCAAGAACAAAGCACATTGATGTCCGCCACCATTTCATAAGAGATCACCAACAAAAAGGGGACATTTGCATTGAGAGTATAGGCACCGAAGATCAACTTGCCGATATATTCACCAAGCCATTGGATGAGAAAAGGTTTTGCAAGCTAAGAAATGAGTTGAACATATTGGATTTCTCAAATATGTGTTGATGCAACCCCCACTCATATGACATGCCTCTCCTTCGAGCAATCTAAGGTAAAAGTTGATTGGCATGACATACATTCTTGCTAAGGACATGATTAGTGCATCTAGTCATATTTTCAATCTCATTAGGACCTTGCAAGTGGTTCTATCTTATTAGGCTCATTAATGAAAATCAAATGAATTTTGATGTCAATATGGTATCACTATTGCTTCTATGCTTGACTTGATCTAGTGATGGCATATGACATGTTTATGGGCTTGTAAACCTAGTGTTTAATCTAGAAAATGAACTATAAGTGTTTAACTCAACATGGTACAAGATAACCCTTATTTGGAGGTGTGAAGAAGCTTGTCCTTGGATCAAACCGAGTTAAATATCTTTGGGAAATAATCTAGAATTGAACCAAATTTGGGAAAATAACCCTCACCCCATTGATTGACATTGATAATCTCGACCCTACAAGTAATTCTATTTAGAACCTTTGTGGTCATTGATGACAAAGGGGGAGAGAAACAAAGATAAAGGGGATAAGGGGGAGAGATATAACAAAGGAAAGGGATCAACTAAAATTTTGAGCACACAAGTAGGGGGAGCAAGCTCATGAACTTGTATGGTGCATTTGAACGTGCATTTCATATGTTTGCTTGCATGGCATAAGTTCCATATTTATAATATCCATGCTTGTGTGATGTATGCTAGTTGTAGATTTGAATGATGAAATGCAAACTAGCATGCATAGGATATCTAGTGATTTCACTTCCAAATATTTATAAGTGGTATTGAGCTAACCATGGTGCTAAGGATGGTATATTGGTGCACTCCGATTGGTATCACGCTTCAAAGGTCAATCTTTTATACCTTAGCATCATATGGTAGACATTGACTCCTACATTTCCTATCTAAGCATATGTGCAAGCTTCAATCCAAACTCTTAGCACATATGTAGGGGGAGCAATTGCTATCACTTAGGGTTCATGAAACTTGTCCATATCTTTTTACACATGGTAAATATGTTTGGACAAGCAACATGGATTCAATTGAATTTCAATTCCTATCTTTGTATAAGGGTTGTCATCAATTACCAAAAAGGGGGGGAGATTGAAAGCTCTAGTTTGGTTTTGGTAAATTGATGAAACCCTATGTGCTAACCTAGTTCATCAAGTGATCATGAGATAGGTAGCACACTTCAAGTAGAGAAGCAAATGAAGATCATAACATGACAATGGTGATAGCATGGAGATGATCAAGGGCTTAAACTTGAAGAGAAGAAAGAGAAAAACAAAAAGCTCAAGGCAAAGGTATAACTTGTAGGAGCTATTTTATTTTGGTGATCAAGACACTTAGAGAGTGTGATCACAATTAGGTTTGATAGCCGTACTATTAAGAGGGGTGAAACTCGTATCGGAATGCGGTTATCAAAGTGCCACTAGATGCTCTAACTCATTGCATATGCATTTAGGATCTAGTGGAGTGCTAACACCCTTGATAATATTTGTGTAAATATGCTACCACATGTGCACAAGGTGTTTGTAGGGTAGAGATGGGTTTGGGTCCCTCTCTCCCTCCCACCGAGCTTGCTCGGCGGGATTCGGCGCTTTCGGGAAAATGAAATGTCTATTTTCTATTACGCCGGATGCAAAATTCTTGGTGGTTGGCACACTTGAGCAAGGGTGAAGAAGTAAGAGTTGAAATGGAGTTGATCGAAATGATGCTGGCGTCGGTCTACTGACCGGACGCTGGGTCACTCAGCGACCGGACGCTGAAAGGCTGCGTCCGGTCGAGCTGTCAGACGGCACAGTGGCTAGGGTTGAGCACCGGACGCTGGCTGCGTCCGGTCAAGGTGGACCAGACGCGTCCGGTCGAAAAAACATGCCTCGGGGAGCTTACTGGAAACGACCGGACGCTGGGGCTTCAGCGTCCGGTCAGTTTTACCGGAGAGTCCGGTCAGCTTCGCAGCCGTTGAAATCTGATGAACAGCGTTTGAAGCTGGTGACGCGTGGCGTCCATCGGGCGACCGGACGCTGAGGGCCAGCATCCGGTCAGTATGACCGGAGCATCCGGTCACCCCGCGTTGTGCCCAGTGAAGGGGTACAACGGCTCTATTTCACTGGGGCTCTATTTATAGCCCCATGGTCGGCTCAAGGGAGCTCTCTTGCACATTTTCATTGACATATCAACCTTGTGAGCCTAGATAAAGGACTCCCACTCATCTATATCATTGACTCATCATCATAGTGAGATTGGGAGTGATCCAAGTGCATTGCTTGAGTGATTGCATCTAGAGGCACTTAGTGATCGTGTTTCGCTGCGGATTTCGCTTGTTACTCTTGGTGGTTGCCGCCACCTAGACGGCTTGGAGCAGCAAGGATCGTTGAGTGGAGGAGGTGATTGTCTCCGACTCCGATCGTGGTGATTGTGAGGGGTTCTTGACCTTTCCCCGGGGGAGCACCAAAAGGTACTCTAGTAAATTGCTTGTGGCTTGTGTGATCCTCATCTTGTGTTGGTTGTGCGGCACCCTATTGAGGGTTTGGCGAGTGATGCCAATCAGCGCGTGAACCTCCAAGTGAGTGAATCGCCACAACGAGGACTAGCTTGCCGGCAAGCAAGTGAACCTCGGTAAAAATCATTGTGTTCATCATTTGATTCCGAGGTGATTGGTCTACATTGGTATTCATTATTGTGATTGATTGGTTCCTACCACTACACGGCGGTATAACTCTCTTGCTCACTCTTACATTACCGCAAACTAGTTATCAAGCTCTTTAGTGTAGCTAGTTGTGAGAGCTTGTTTGTTTGATTAGTGTTGCTCTTTAGTTAGTCTTTGAGAGCACACTAATTTAGCTAAGTGTCATAGCTATTGTGTGGACATACACTATTTGAAATAGAATTGTGGTAGGTGGCTTGCATTTTAGTAGGCTAGCGCAACACTCGCTTCGCCGCAAAATTGTCTAACACATTTTGTTAAGTGTTGTTGCAGAATTTTATTAGGCTATTCACCCCCCCTCTAGCCATTAGGACCTTTCAACAGGTTTGATGAGGGATTTGGAGAAATGGACAAGAGCTCACGACGCCGGTGGATGGAGATACGAGTTTCAGTGCAGCAACATGGTAGAGTCATTCAATAAGTTGCTATTGGGGATACGTGGTATGCCCATGAATGCAATCGTTCAATTCACCTTCTACAAGCTTGTTGCCTGGTTCAATGATAGACACGCCCATGCATTGAAGTTGTGGAGTGATGGAGAGATATGGGCTCCGAAACCAAAGGCACACCTAGAGAAGGCAAATGAAAGGGTTGGCACACATGAGGTTACATGCTTTGACCATGCCATAGGGACTTATCAGGTCGAGCATAGGGGCGGTACAACATCCGACGGTGAGGTCCGAGAGTCGAGGATGCATATGGTTATCCTCCAAGATTTCAAATGCACTTGTGGTAAACCAAGGCAGTACTACTTTCTATGTTCCCATTTGGTGGCAGCAGCTAGGCATCGCAACTATAATATCGAGAGCATGATACCTCACGAGTTCAGTGTCGACACGCTTGTGCACACATGGAGCCCCCGCTTCATGCCTTTTCGGGACCCTGGAGAGTGGCCTCCATATGATGGGCCAAAGTACATTGCGGATCTAGCTTACTGTTGGAACAAGCATGGATCAAGGAAGAGGACGAGGCACAGGATGGTTATGGATAAGATACCTAGAAGAACGAGGCATGGGAGAGGAACCCCATTTCTTATTGACCCCGAGCAATACGAGTGCGGCAAGTGTGGTAGACTGGGCCACAATTCACGCACTTGCCATTGGCAGATTAGTGAGGTGCGACTATTGGTTGTTTTTATTATTTCATATTTGTCGTATTCATTTAATTAATTATGCATGTCTCAATTTATGCATGTAATTGTGTCAATTACTTGTACATTTCTAAGTTCATGTTTTATTGTATATTGAATTTCTATTTCATTGACTTTTTTTGTAGGATGGCGCAATTCCACCTGCTCGACCCGACGTACGAGGCGACCCACCGAGGACGTCTCATAGTGGAGGGGCAGGTAATAATCTATATGTTTTGTTCAAATTTTTGTGAGCGTACATGTGTTCATGAAGTAACCAGAGACTATGTTTTATTCCATGCAGGACCTTCCGCTCCTTCATCCTAGAACCCATAATAGGTTCTTGGACATGCAGTACGACAACAGGTACACTCCTTTCCTACAAAGAGCTGGCCTGGATGTCATCTCTTTTCAGGTTCGTCGTGGGTTGCCCAAGTTCAACTCAACGGCCATAACTACGTTGGTTGACAGGTATTATCTTCAATCATTGCGTCCATTCATGGCCATTTGTTCATGCACTTGCCTTTTTGACATATAATCTTGCTTTGTCTAAAATGTAGGTGGCGGCCGGAGACTCACAGCTTCCACCTACCTTTCGGAGAGATGACAATCACGCTCCAGAACTATCAGAAGATGCTAGGCCTGAGGATTCACAACAACGTAGTCACTGGGCAGTGCAGGTTAGAAGGCTGGAGAGCACGAGTAGAGACCTTTCTTGGATGTGAGGTTGGTGAGCAAGGGGCTCACACTTCTAGAGTTCTAATCTCCTGGCTCCGGCAAGAGTTCGCACAGTGCCCCGAGGAGGCAGATGAGGACCAACACCTGTTTGCCTGCGTTCTCTTCCCTGACGCCATGGGTGACACTGCATCGTGGATGTGGGTTCACTGTCTCAGTGAATAGGACTAGGCGGGTCAGTACAGCTGGGGCTCTGCAGTCTTAGGTTTTCTTTACCGACAGCTTTGTGAGGGGTGTCGTAGGACTTCGTCCATAGTGTCACTTGGTGGATGCGTGTACCTGGTTCATTTGTGGATGTGGGCTCGTATACCAGTTAGCCGTCCCGAGGTTCTGGCTCATTGTGAGTGGTTCCCAGGTCAGCCTCCATGTCAGCAGCCGACGTGGGTGTACCTTTGGGACCAGGTTAGGGTTCCGCACACGAGGTTACAGTGGGCGTACATTGAGTTCACGAACTGAGCTAGACACGCTCACGGCGTCTAGTCTAAGTAAATTTTATTTCCCATGCTGGTTTGAAATGGTTTAGTATACCATCTAACATCTTGTTTGGACATGTTGCAGGTGTCATGGGAGCCGTACGATGGAGAGGGGGCACTTCCTTTTCATTTGAGCAACATGTGTGGGTGCGACGACGACTTCTATAGGATGAGGTGCCCTCTAATCTGTTTCTATGCTGTCGAGTTTCACCTGCCAGATAGAGTTGCACGCCAATTTGGAGTGAGACAGCTTTGGCCAACGACTCTGTTCTCGACTGGCGTTGACTTACACAAGTAAGTGTTTTGCTATTTCAAATGTCTCGTGATGGTACATTTCCATTAATATGGCGACATGTACATGGATTTAAGTAATGATGACATATGTGCAGGTTGGATTGTTAGAAGAACAGAAAGATTTTTGACTGGGAGAAGCACCACCAGTACTACATTGAGCAATGGGAGCAGATGCACGACAACATGGATGAGAACAACGAGCCGCACACGAACCGTGAGTTCAGGCGGTACCAAGCTTGGTACCAATGTGCGACACGTTGCAGGCTGAGGCTACAATGGACAGAAGATGACTACGCCGACATCGAGTCTTCCGACGATGAAGACACGGCGTACGACCAATCTACTCGTGCAGGAAGGCAGGTGGAGGCAGGACCAATCTTGGACAGAGTGGTAAGTCAATTGCCTTATTTTTCTACGTTAAGTTACATACCAATACATTATGCGTTAGAGGTATCTAATTTAGGTAGTGCCACCTTCGATCCATAGCATCATTATAATACGTTAGATTCTTGTACAAAAGAAAACAAAACCTGTTGCTATCTATTTAGAAGTATTATTACTGAGAACTTTGTTGCAGGGCAATACCCTCAAATGCTCCGTTGAAGACATTGAGCGTTTTTGTCTGAGAGTCAGGGATGACGACACGCGTAGCTTTCTAGACGTAAGATTAAAAATATTCTTTCAAACATATTATTAATACGTTAGATTCTTTCAGTTAACATAATTTTGTACAACAGAGGCTGTCACGTCGGCTACGTCGTGCGGCTGCTTGTTATGGTTGTAGGATAGATACGACGCAAGACGTGTACATTCCTTTCGTAGGCAGAGGAGGCTTAGGTTCCTCTAGCCAAGCACCTACAAGGGATAGGGACGAGGACGAGGATGAGGACGACGACGACGTGGACCAGAGGCATGAGGAGCTTGGCCCCTCTCAGCTCCAGGATGCTCCCTCGACTCAGCCTACATAGCCTCTAGGCACTAGGCGACACTGTCCACCTGACCCTTACACTCTAGGTACCAGCGCTCTTGGTCACAAGGGTAAGAGTAAGACTAGGAGGCAGTGAGGGTTTGTGGTAGATGTTAGTATGTACTATTATAGATTTTGTAGTTACTTTTCTATAACTATTTGGGACTGTATGGATATTGTAGACTATTTAGACTATGCGGGACATGTTATGTTGATTGTGATGTTTGATGTGGTTGTATTGTGCTCTTTGGATGATTAAATGTTTGGATTATATAATGATGTCTCTGTTTGTAACTGTGGATACTCCTGAAATAAGGAAAACTCTTGCGAATTTTTTTTTGTTAATCACTAATTATACTACACCGCTAAAAAGACACAAATGTATTACACAGATTAAATATAAATTTATTAGAACATGTATAGTCCAATCGTATCGTACAGACGCTTTGTAGATGAATCTAGGCTTTTCCGTAACAGTGAACGAATCTAGGCTTTTTAGACAATAAAAATAGACTTTTCAGTTACAAGGACGAGGAGTACGATGACAGCAGCGATTTATCACTTTACTTACATAGTACACCTATAGCATCTAGACTTTTCAGTAACAACGAACGAATCTAGGCTTTTCAGATAATGAAAATAGACTTTTCAGTTACAAGGACGAGGAGTACGATGACAACAGCGATTTATCACTTCACTTGCATAGTACACCTATAGCATCTAGGCCTTTTAGTAACAGCGAATGAATCTAGGCTTTTCAGACAATGAAAATAGACTTTTCAGTTACAAGGACGAGGAGTACGATGACAGCAGCAATTTATCACTTCACTTACATAGTACACCTATAGCATCTAGGCTTTTCAGTGATTTATTATGTCAACGGCGAATAGACTTCTCAGGAAATGAATCTAGGCTTTTCAGTGTCCATTGAAATAAGCTCTTTAGTGAAACTAATTAGGCTTCTTGTGACCAGTTATAACATATTGAAACGACAACTAAACCTGCCTCTGCCTATATATACGCAATGTTGGATGCATTGCTACTTACTTCCCAACTAGTATTTTCTTTCGTTGCAGTATCAATGTCTGGAGGGTCGTCTAGAGGGAGAGGAAACGGGAAGAAAACTACCATTGTGTGGGAGGGTTCTCTTGGTCCCGATTTCTTTAAGGAAGCTCTTTATGAGAGGTTCCCAGTTGAGAGCCAAAGTGATTTCACCAAAGAGGCACCACTAAGATGATACGATGAACGAAAAGAAGAGTGGCCAAAATGCATGCATGGTGAGGACTGCCTAGTGCAGATGTTCATCGAGGGAATAAATGGAGGTCGTCGTTTCTTCAAATGCCCATGAGCATGGGTAATTGCTATTACTATTTGTTTCTTCAATATGTTTCTCTTCTATACAACTTGCATGGCATACTTATTGCAGTCTTTCTTGGCTAAAGAAAACTGTGGGTTCACTAGGTGGGTCGATCCTCGACCTATTTATCCGCATGCGAAGTACATCTACTACCTGCAGGACCGTATCTTTGATCTAGAAACAAAAGTTAGCAGCGGTTACAAGGACAACAAACAGGACGACAACAACAATGGTGCCGATTCACAGGAGGCACTCTGCAATGATCCATATTGCACCTGCCCTAACCACAAGAACAAGGGGCCTTCGCCGCCACCACCACCACCAATAATGGGAGGCTACTGTGGAGAAGGTGCAACACAATTTGCTATGTGGCCACACTACTAGGATGACCCTATCTTATTCACATGGCACATCCATGTGTTTGTTGTTTGGTTTAATTACCTAAGACATGTTAGGTTTAGTCGAAGGAACTCTGTATCCTAGTTCGGTACATGTTCTCACATGCCATTTCATGTGTTTTGTGTGTTGAATTATATAATGCCCTACTTCGTTAAGTTGTGTTTGCAGCACGTGATCATATTTCACTACGTCTGCAACATTATACTGAATATTATGACCACAAATAATAAAAACAACTACATAATGAAAAGTCCAATACTATGCCACATTAAACAACACAATAATACTAGAAGTATGTGTCGACAGTAGACAACATTGTTCATAAATAAACTATAGAACTAGCAAGTCATGGAGACTACTGAGTGCAACGAGACCACTTTCTTTTTCTCAGGGCATTAGGATTCTCCTCCATCGCTGCTTTCGCTCGTCGTGCACACTCAAGCTTCTTCTCCCTCTCCTCCCTGTACGCAGCAACACGTCTCCTTTCTTCCTCTTCCTTGTGCTCCTTTTTTGCAGCCTTCTCTCCGCGTCTCTTCTCCATCATCTTCTTGTCCTCTGCCTCCCACCGCAACATTTTCTGCATCCATTCCTTGTCTTCAGGCTTGATCTCAGTGTCGATCCACTACTCAAAATCATAGAGCGGTGGAGGGGCCTGCAAAAAATGCAATTGTTACAAAACAAAAAAATCATGCAAGATGTTATATGACACAAACATCAATTCCTCACCATCTTGTTAATGCGGCGCTGACGAAGTGTAGGCTCAAACGCAAAAGCGGAACACATCCAATACCTCTGCCTATACGTGTTACTCCCTCCGTCAGCTAATATTTGCACGTATGCGATTCAAAAAATTTCCCAAAATAACCGGTCGAGATAGCTGGATGCAGAGCATACTCTGACACACAGTCTAACGGCCGGCACTTCCTGGCCACTCGTTCTCTTTTCCCATTCATCGATTTATTACTTTAAAAAACGGACGCTCAACCTTATCTGTTTTCTCCGTCTCTCGATGGTTCTCGTCGCCGCCAGAATCGTTTCCTCTTCCGTCGCTTTGGCACTCCACGACAGTGGCCAAACCCATTCCATCCCAAAGGCGTGCATAACTAGAACCAAAAGCGTCGGCGCTCTCGTGAAGCCGGCTCTCGGTGGTAGCCGCACGCTTGGGCTCAGCTCCGCCGGTGGAGCCCGGCCCCGCCGCCACAGCAAAGACGATCTCGTCCCCGCGCCGCCATCGCCAGCAGAGAGCAGCAGTTGGACCTCGCCAGCCGCCATCAGTGCATGGGTTCCGCATGGCCGCCGTCGCGCGGTTGGACCTCTCACAACGCCGCCACACGGGCTCGGCCCGGCCGATGGAGCCCGCCCGGCATTGCCACGGCAACGCGACCGGCACAAGCAAGACGCGATCGCCGCTCGACGCAGGGGCTCAACTCCGGCCGGCGGAGCTACGGCAACGCTGGTCTGCGGTGGCGGAAAGAGCTCGTCCTCGTCGGCATGGAAGACGGAGGTGAGGCCTCGACGTCGATGGTGGCGGCGGCCTCGGCGCCCCCATGGTGGCTGGGGGCGGAGCTTAACACGCCGCCGTGCCGAGAAAAGAAAGTTGTGCGAGAGCACAAGGGAGTGGTGTGACCGTGTGGTGGGACGGGTCACGGGAGGAAGGGGCTGATATTTACAGGGGTATTTTTGTAATTTCGCACACACCTTGGTTAGCGTGCCCGGTCCTAGACGTGCAAATAATGTGGGACGGAGGGAGTATCTTCATCGGACTTGGCTACCTTGCAAGAATCGTCGCAAAAGCACATGGGCACTGGAACACCACTAGGCAGAGGCAATGGGTCAAAGGCATTTTCGGTCATCCGGCCATAACTACAATTCAACCAATTTCGTTCTAAGAACCGAAAGCAATTAACATTAAACCCTAAACCTAGAGTTTCCTATTTGATGCACAATAATGAACCCATAACATAACAACATGCGTTGAGGTTACCTTGGTTTGCTAGCTTTTTCACGCTTTGGCATCCTACGGTTGTATAATATAAATATTAAAAATTACATTAAACCCTAAGTAATAATAATTCTTAGGTTGAAAAATTCGACTAATATATACCGAATCGATGCGAAAAAAAAAACTATGAGGACAGCGAGGATACCTTGCTCTCGAAGATCTACGGATCAAATCAAAATTTTCAAGGTCCAATATGCCGATTCGTGAGGTAAGACGAAGTGTGGAGAGAAAAAATCCGAGACGAAGGAGAAAGAAGAGGAAGAAGGCTTGGACACAAAAGTTAAAGGTTAGATTAAAACATCACCTCGGTGCCATAGATCCTGACGCTGACCTCGACGCCAGGATCACGGCATCGAGCTGCCGCCGCCCGACGGTGCCTGCTGGCTCGTCAGTTTTGAGAAATTTGTTCTCCCCCAGGGCCCCGGCAACGACACGCTTACGCTGCACGTGCGCGACTTGGCACGCGGACGCGACGGACCCCAGTGCTCGGATGGAGCGATCCGAAAGCGACTGCACACGCGTGAGCCGTGACCATGCCGGCCGGCAGTCGGCAGAAGCTGATGCTTCACGAAACGACAAGACCGCCCCTTCCCTGTTCCCTCTGTGGCCTGTGTGTAGCAGAGAAACGCATGCATGCACGAGCTGGCCTGACATCCAGGACGTGGGCAGTGTTTGACTCTGCGCCGCACGTGCGTGCACGCGTGGCGTCGACGCCTCTCGACTTGTTTCCAAAAGTCAACACAACAACCGGGCACGGCTGCCCAGCCAATTATTATTCAATCCAATTCAGGCCCCGTTTAGATGTCTCCAAAACCCAAAAATTTTTGCACAGTACCCGTCACATCGAATCTTGCGGCACATGCATGGAGTACTAAATATAGACGAAAAAAAACTAATTACACAGTTGGCCGAGAAATTGTGAGACGAATCTTTTAAGCCTAAATAATCCATAATTGGATAATTTTTACCAAATACAAACAAAAGTGCTACAGTAGCCGAAAGCCAAAAATTTTCGAAACTAAACACGCCCTCAATTCCATTATTCTTACACGCTGCGACGACGTACTACGACAGCAAGAGAGAGAGAGAGGGAGGGGGAGGACGACGACTATAAGCTCCGGGGAATATACTTTCTCCAGCGTTATAAGCCAATTTTAGGTTCGTTTGTTTGTTTTTATTACTCCCTCCCTCCGTAAAAAAAAAGCGCAATCCTAGCTTTGCTTTTTTACATTAATCTACATGATTCTTTTCTTAGGTAGGTATGTATGCTTGTTCATTCCCATAATCCCATTCAAGCTTCTTTTAGAACAGAATTTTATAGGAACCCATTCATTTTTTTTCATTAGAAAAACACAGAAATAGAAAAAAAAATCTCACATTTCAAAGGGAGTCTCAATGTTTTGCTGCTTTTGTTGTCCAAAAAATGTTTTGCTTCTTTGCACTCCTCCTTGTATGTTTAACAAGTAGTAAAGCGATATGGACTCAAATTCACTTTACTGTAGGACAGGTAAGATGCTCCTAAATTATCCACTTTCGTCGTTATTAATTTAGGAAAGCTAATTCAAGGCATACATACACATGTCATCATGCAAACCACTTGTACATGTACGCAAAGAGCAATTATTATATATATCAGTTTTTTTAGGAACACAGTAAAGATGTTGATGCTCACGTATGTATATATATATATACGTAAAGCTCATATCCCCTATGAGCATCTGACCAGTAGTCAAAAGTATCTTATGTTTGACCAAAGTTATACGAAAAGTATTAACATTGCGGACGTCGTAAGAGGTACACATATACAGTACATAATAATGCTCATGCATTTGGTACAAGTATTATCGTTTTTTTTCTACAAACTTGGTCAATCTCAAAATAATTTGAATGAGGACAACTCAAAACTCAAAATTCAATATTTCAAGGCGGGGATATTATTATACATATAAGAGTACTTTGAGCTCTTTTTTAGTTACGACATAGGTACTTAATTAGATGTACTATTTATGCATGCTAATTCAAGGAAAGATCAAGCAAATTGGGTCAAACCCACCGCGACAAGTAAAGGTACAAATGATGCACGAGTTTTCACATCAAAGTACTAAGGTCAATATCCTATACTTTATGTTGTTGCCTGCTTGTCCATTAGTTATGAAATATTCCAAGGACCAATAATGCAATCATGCCCAATTCGAAAAAGAGGACCAATAATGCTCAAAGTAACAACCGAATTATTGTGAATACATGAATTTTATTCACAATAATTTATCAAAATAGTTCAGTGGCACCATGAATGGGAAATATTTGACACCTTCCAGAAAAGGCCTAAATGTAAACACGACTGTTTTAAAAAAAAAATAAAGCGGACCAAAGTATGTGCATGTGCACACACTATCCAAGTACACGGGTGATGTTTATAGCATATTCTTGGAGAATAATTCTGTCAGAATCTCCAAGTGACAATAAACCCCAATATAAGCTAAAACTGTTCAATGTTCATGTTCTTATATTTACAAGATGGTTGCTCAGTCTATATCAGGAGGAGTTATATATATATTTTTTGAGCTCGCATACCTAGAAGGTAAGAGTAAACATCCAGAGTCAGAGCTAGAAATGTATTCCCTCTTTTTTTTAGGAAGGGGATAGTAGTACAAATTTTTTTCTTCAAAATTTGATCAAATTTTAATTTTTCAGTGGAAATTATAGGGACTTAGGGGGTCTTGCCCGGTTGCCACCCTATCTCCACGACTGCACACAACAACCAAATCTCATAGTCATTAGGTACATAATTACATACTAATAGTGCAAACTGCAATGATTAGTCACTTAAGCGTTTTCCCCAAAAAAGGGGTTTAATTTTATTTGGTCATTCAGATATCAAAATCAGGTAGTGCTTTGATGCGATGCATGCATGTAAAAAGGTATTTTTCATATGTTAACGTGTCGACATACATGAAGGGGATAATATTTATTTTCTTGTTCTTTCTAGGTCGATTAGACGCTTCGGACGTAAAAACAAATGAAAAATGTCACATACGGTGCATGTCGTAATAGATCAAACCACTTTGCATAAATGAACCTTTTTTTTTACATAATTGTTCGGTCGCAATCCATTTGAATTGATCATTGCCGGTTTGAATCAAATAACTCATGGTATTACATATGCTTCCTTGATTACAAATGTAAACCCATATATGTTTGTCTTAACTAAGTCAAATCATTTTAAATTCGATCATAATTATATAAACACACTTAGATGGAGTCACAATACAAAGTGATTGTTAACATTTATAAATATAAATCTTCTATTTAAGATCATATGTTAATGTGGACATTTCCAATCAATGTGACGCATTGGAGATAGCACCTATGTGTTGATGGACTTTATATTTATGATGAAAGTGGTGTTATCCTAAAAGCTAAATACTAGTAAAAAGTTGTTGACTTGTCATTCGATCATTATTTAGACTAAATGGACATTAAATGGGATAAACAACCGAAACGAGAATGATATACCACCATACAATGTTTACACAGAATGTAAATAGGCTGAACAACCATTTAGACAGATAATAGATACAGATTTGCCTATTCTCTCATATAAATTAGTTGTATATGTGAGCAGAACATTGTATTATTGTTCCTATTGATTTTTTTTATTTTAATTCTTTTTTAATCAATATTTTAATAATAACTGTAACCAAAAAGACTAATCAAATCTCTAGCCCCTTTCTGAAAAAAAATCCTAAACGACTTTTTAGGCCTATCTAGATGAGTTAAGGATATCGTGAGCTAACAACTAGGTAAGGATTTAGATACAAATAAACAATATATGTATTAGATCTTGGTATCCAAAGATACCCTTATGTTGGGGTCTTTGTGATGGCTAATAGTCCGATGGCTCACACCTAATAATATTGGATGGTAATATTTGGCTATGTGTTATTTAAACCTAATAACTAAAAGGTAATTGTATGGAATTGTCTATAATATCTTTTCTTTTTTACTCTATTCGGTCTAAATTACAAGTTGTTCACATAGTTTTTACTATCCTCTAGATGTATACTGTTTAGATAAAAACTATAAATCTAGGAAAACAAAAATGACTAATAATTTGTAATGGAGGGAGTAATTTTTATTGGATGAGCATATGAATAGAGATAGATAGGGGGGCAAAAGTGCCTTCTAATAATCTATTGCTTGCTACTCCATGCTTTTAAAAAGGATGTAATTCTCATTTTTCTTGAGTCAAATGGTTCTGAGTTTAACCAAATAGTATATATATTAAAATACTAATATTTATAATACTGACTAAGTATCATTATGTTAATCATGAGAATATTTTTATAATGTTAATAATAATACTTTCTATAAACAAAAATGACAGGATAGCAAAAAAAAAATACTACCTGTCCGACTAGACTAGTCTAGTCTCGACTTATTTAAGCTTATTCTCTCTCACAGAACATTATTAAATCAGCCGAAACCAGCTGAAACCAGCCGAAATTCAAACCAGCCGAACACCCTTAATATGCCATGCCAGCGGGGCCATCACCTGTCCACCCACCATGGGTCGACTACTTAACTGTAGATCACTTTTAATACGTCACGAGATTCGTGATTGTGTTTATTTAATTTAAAATTCACATAGCACCTAGTATTGTTTCAACATGGGCTTATTTCGGTTTCAAACACAGCCCGGACACGGGAGTTGTTTATTTATCGTGATGAAATTCCTTTGTTCAACAACAGGCGGCACGACTAGCCGTGTCAACGTTGAAAACGTGATTTTAGTCCTTCTCGTAATTATTGCCTGCGATTCCGACTCCTCTGACAATCCATCTACCACGCGCGGCCCAAACTTCTGCAAACTCCTCTTCTTCCACGGTTCCACCTGCTCTGCTCCTGCCTCCTGCGCCCCAAACCCGCCTCGCCGTCGCCGCAGCCTGCTCCCGGCTCCCGCCTCGCCGTCTACCGCATCCCGCAGCCACGGAGCCGCGGCGCCTCGGATTCGCCTCTCCTTCCGCAATCCTCGCCGTCCTCCTGCTCCGCGCCTCCGCCGCCCCTCCCGTGTACTGGTGCTGGAGCTGCAGATCCACCGCGACCTGGCGACCGATTCCTCCTCCCGCTGGTAACCACGCCCTCGCTTGCTCGGGCGGAATCACTCGCTCTTATCGGAGCTATCTGCAGTCGAATCCAAATCCGAATCTTTCTCTCTCCCCCCTCGCTCCAGTCCGCCCATTGCGCAGCGATTTGCTTGCTTTGTTCTGGAGCAGTGCTTCTGCTCAGTTCGTGTCCCAAGATTTCTTTTAAGGGCTCACTTTCTTCAATTCCGCCGAAATCCGGCCCCTTTACACCTCCTTCCTGTTTGTGTAGAAGAATTGGCGACCTTGGCCTCCGCCCCCGGCGGCGCGGAGGGGTCAACTGTGGTAGCAACCACCGCGGAGGCTGCAAGCCTCCGGTAAGGGAGGGAAATTGACTTCTTGGAAGCCGGAAGCTGGTCCCGGGCCGCGATGGCGTCGAGCGGCGGCGGCGCGTCGTCGGCGGCGGCGAAGAACGAGTCCTACGTGCGGGCCGACAAGATCGACCTCGAGAGCCTGGACATCCAGCTGGAGAAGCAGCTGGCCAAGACCTGGGAGAAGCACAAGGGGTCGTACAACCAGGGGCCCAGGGAGGACTGGGAGATCGACCTCGCCAAGCTCGAGATTCGCTACGTCATCGCTCAGGGCACCTACGGCACGGTGTACCGCGGCACGTATGATGGGCAGGACGTCGCAGGTACCCCCTGTTCTGTTTCCTCATCCTGGCTTCGTCTGAGGTTTATCTGTGCCTCTGAGATTACGCGGTTCGGCTGTTGCAGAGGATTTCTTGGTTTTCATCAGTAGATAGGTGAATCGTTTTCATAATGTCCGGACAAGCTAGCATGGCAAATGACACATTTAGTATCAGCTGGTTAAAATTAAAAATGAGGCATACATACATAAGAAACAAGCTCTTACTATATGTTCTGAATATTCGTTGTTCTTGGTCCTCTTCTGTTATTGGCTTCTAGCAAAGAGTTGCCTCTGCCTTGTTTCACCTTCCGTGTGAGGTCAGAAACAATGGTTGTTCATGGATAATAATAGAGCTCTCATGTCTACACACGGCATAAATGGATTGTAGCACAACTGCACAAGTGATCAGTATATAATTATGCGTTATGTGGCAAAGAGCTTCTTTGCAGTGGTTTGTGTGTGAACTGTGAAGTATTTGCATCTTTGTGGATTCAGTTTTTTTCTTGTAGTCTGAGGTTTTGATTGGCAATTCTGAAACCTGTTACAGCTTCAGTTTCTTAGGTATTACAGCTTCACTTTTAACAGGTGCCTGATTTTGGGGCATTTGTGGTGTCATGAGTCATGACTCATGAGCTTATTCAGTGTCCTGGTCCTTTACACAGAAATTGCGATGGTTAATTCCTGTAGATCATCTAAGACAGCTGTTCTCACTAGCATGTTATCGTACTGATGAAGTCACCTGAACCGTGGACATAATAAAATTGAAATTTGTACCTTTTCTTGTATGTTGCGAAGCTTTACCAAATAATCAACAGCACCACCTTGATCTTCATATGTTTAGCTAATTCTTTTTCTTTAATGACATATATAGTAAAACTATTGGATTGGGGTGAAGATGGCTTTGCATCAGAAACTGAAACTGCCACACTGCGAGCATCATTTAAGCAGGAGGTTGCTGTCTGGCATGAGCTCAACCATCCAAATGTTACAAAGGTGAACATTTCAGCTTACTATGTTTTAGCACTAAGCTGCACACTCATGTATCTTCTGTGCAATGTTTATTCAGGAATCAGGACTGTCATGTCTTGGTGCTGTCTTTACTCTGTAGTAGTAGCCTTTTTCTTGTGGTCCACTTACATAGTTTGTTTACTCGTTATTTTCTTTATTATTGCAGTTCGTTGGTGCATCAATGGGTACTGCAGACCTTAAGATTCCAGCCAATAGTTCCAACAGTGGTGGGCGCACTGAGCTGCCGCCAAGAGCATGTTGTGTTGTGGTTGAATATCTCGCTGGAGGAACACTAAAACAATATTTAATAAAGAACAGGCGAAGGAAGCTTGCATACAAAGTTGTTGTTCAGATAGCACTGGATCTTGCTAGAGGGTAAGCAAGATACATAAAAAACCTTTAAAAAAAAACTTGGGTCACTATAGCGTATTTTTCTTGTATCTTGTGGTAACTATCTTGTTGGTCCCTTTTGCAGATTGAGCTATCTACACTCAAGAAAGATAGTACATCGGGACGTAAAAACTGAAAATATGCTGCTCGACACACAGCGAAACCTTAAAATTGCTGATTTTGGTGTTGCTCGTGTTGAGGCTCAGAATCCAAAGGATATGACAGGTGCGACAGGGACACTTGGCTACATGGCCCCAGAGGTATACTGCGCTACTGTTTAAGATTTGTACGAAAACGATTACTCTCAGTTGTATTTCCTTTCTGTATCGTGGCAAGTGCTTTGAGTAATTATTTGTTCTTTTTCTATTGGTGTCTGCAGGTTCTTGAAGGCAAGCCATACAATAGAAAGTGTGATGTCTACAGTTTTGGCATATGCTTATGGGAAATATACTGCTGTGACATGCCATATCCAGACCTCAGTTTTGCAGATGTCTCATCCGCCGTTGTTCATCAGGTTTGTTTTCAGTTTCTGGATTCACTGCTGATAATCGTCCACATACTGAACATATTGGGCAGAACAGATCAATAATGCTTTGTGTGCGCATGCATGTGCCAAACCTTCACTACACCTGATGGTTTCCACCTGTTTGTGTGTGCAGAACCTGCGGCCTGACATTCCTCGCTGCTGCCCAAGCCCAATGGCGAACATCATGCGGAAGTGCTGGGACGCGAACCCGGATAAGCGTCCTGACATGGACGAGGTGGTGCGGTTCTTGGAGGCCCTCGACACAAGCAAGGGCGGTGGCATGATACCAGAAGGCCAGGCCGGCGGGTGCTTGTGTTTCTTCAGAGCCCGTGGTCCTTAGAACCAACCCTGTCCAGCCCTCCTTCTCTCCTTGCCTATACCATACTACAATATTGGAGCCAGATCTATGCCTTTATTGCTCATCGGATAGTGGATACCAAATAGCCCCTTCACTGTGGTGATTGCAGATAAGTTGATGACAATCTTTGTGATTGGTTGACACTCGTTATAAGTTTTATAGTGATGTGAATACCAGTGCGGAGTCCATAATACAGAGGGTTTCAGCCAATTTATGGTTGCATTCTCTTAATGGTTTGTTTGTGGAAATCACATGATGGGCCATCGAGGATGAACTGGGGAGAACAGGGTGCATGCCTGTGAAGCGATATGTGATATTCCGATCCACCGTTGTTTCGAATACTTGTACTGCGATACACGATACACGTTTGCCATTACTTGGAAATTGATTTATATGTGATTGATTGATTATTTTTTGATAAAATAAAATTAATCTGTAACCATCTCTGCACAAAGTAAAACCACCACAACCACATTATATAAATTGAAACTATCACAACCATTTTTATAAAGTGGAACAGCCACGACCATTTTGTACAAAGTGGTACTCCCTTCATTCCAAATTATAAGTCATTTTAAGAATTTTGAAGAGTCAGAGCATCTCAAATTTGACCAAATTTATAGAGAGAATTGCAAAGATTTATGACATCAAATAAGTATACTAAGTATACTATGAAAATATAATTAATAAAGAATCTAATGATACTTAGTTGGTATCATAAATATTATTATCTTATTATATAAATTTGGTTAAACTTGAGAAGTTTTGACTCTCCAAGATTCTTGGAGACTTATAATTTGAAACGGAGGGAGTATCTATTTACACTCGAGATATGCTCCTTGCATTTCCAAGTTCCAAGGAATGGCCATCTGTGATACGTATGTAGGGCAGCACATGGTGTAAGGAAGGATGCCTTGAGCACCTATGTAAAAAAACTCGGCCTGCGGTGCACAGACAGCCCCCGCAGTTTTTGTGCTAGGAAGACAACCTCTTACACAGGCCGAGATAACCCCCGAACCCCATGCCCCGCCCTCACACAGGGGCCCGTAATCCTGTGAGTGGACCGGAACCTTTTTACCTGTGCTTTGGGAGGCGGGACAGGCGAGGTTTTTTTCTGCACAAACTGCGCATACCGCAGCTGTGCCCACGGCAGCCGGGAGTCGAACTCCCGACCGGGGTCTTCCCACGACGGGGACTGTGGCAAAACCTCCTAAGAAATCGGGCCCACGTGCACCTATCGATGTCTCAACAGACCTCAGGTAGCGTACACAAGTTCCCAACAACTTAACAGGCCTGTCGGGTGTCCTCGGGAAACCCAAATCATCCACGTTTCAAACAGGATCCAATCACAGTCATTGCAGATTACAACATTTTTCAATATACATACCAGAGATAAATAAGCGGAAGACTTAAGTTTAATATTACAAACCAGTTGTTTCAAACTTACATAACCATAAGTGTCATACAACCATAGTAGCGAGATAATATTACATTAATATTATTTATTTCACACAAACTAGTGCCTTGTCCAAAGGCCATTCATCATTCATCATCGTCATCGACTTCATACATCGACATGCGAGGGACCAAAACAAGCTGCGCGCATGCGACTCAACTCCGCAACAAGGGTTAACAAACCCGAGTACAAAAAGTACTCAACAAGACCTGACCCGACGAAAAAGGGTGAAGGTCTTAGGGATGCGGTGTTGGGTCAAGATAAGGATGTAGAAAGATTCAAAAATTCTTTGCCAAAAGCTTACTATTCTTGATCCTGGTTTCAAGTTTTACCACTAAGTATTTTAGTTCAATATCTCCAACTAAGTGTTCATATCCCATGTTCCAATCCTTCTCATTCCATTCTTTTTCTCATGTTTTAGTAATTCACCGGGTCCTACATTGCTTCGTAATGAATCGAGTCTCCATATCCATGAGCACCGGCAATTCGAATTGATTCAAGTCCCAGCTGGGGATTCCTTATCACACGACATATGTAGAACTTAATCTTGCATATATCAACCTCGCTACCAGATCCTCCCGTACTAAGCCGTCTCCACGCCACCCGAGAGCACAGCACACCTCAAATCCGGCCACATTCAAGCCACGAGGGTACACGCTACTCCCGCCATCTCACCACTCCCAGTGCGTGGGCATTCGTCTTAGTATCGGATTAGCCGAAGTAGGCTTACCAGAGTATGTGACCAGTACTACAAGGTGTCTCGTTCAGAAGATCCACAATGAGTGGCCTTTAAGCGACATAGTCGGCAACATTACCCAACATTCAAGATAAGCCACCCGACTAGTCTCTAGTTCATTCTATCTTCTTTTTTTCTTTCTTTGGCCAGTATGCCATCTTTGATTGTATCGAAACTTTTACTTTGAAAACCTACCATAAAGCATACTAAGCAATTCTACGCCTTTGTAAATGAAAACATCTTCAAGGATGGTAAACAATTAACAAGGTAGGCAATGCATCAAGTAGGTAACATTTGAATAAATCAACTTAATGCAATAGGTAACATAGGTGATAAACTTTTCAAAGTAAACAAGGTAATGGTTTAATGCATAAACCAGGGCTTGCCTTCGTTGACGATCACAGGTTCCGGATCAGTACCACAATTACCAAATCCCGCGACAACCGGGTATTCTTCCAGCACTTGTTCAACTAGAATCGTTTCACTCTCGGGTTCTACACGAAATGATAACATATGCTTTAACATGATGATAATGTAAACATGATGCTTTCATGGTACATGAAATGTAACAACACCCCGCAAATGATTTTATTTCACGGTACAGTTGCAAGCCAACAAAACCAACTTGCAATCCTACCATCAAGAACCATACATGGGACTTGACCAAATGGATCTTGAAACCCTACTGGTCACACAACCTGACTCAAACAAAAATTAAACCCTAACCCTAACAATTAGGGTTGCTTTTATTAACTTTTTAATTAATTTAAAATAAGCCCAAAAATAAACTTGTTCCAAATGACCTCAAAATTTTATTTAAGCTTCCTCATATCAAATTAGTGTACCAAAATAAATTTCATAATTTTTGGAGCTATACAGTGGCCTACAAAAATCATGGAAATTGCATTTATTAATTAATGGACTGAATTTTTGAACATTAAAAATTTATTCAAATTTCAAGTTTCAAATTTTTAAACCATACTAGAGCATGTACAGAAGTTACACACAAAATTTCAGAATTTTTGGAGCTATGATTATTTTCCTACAAATTTCCAAAGATTCAGCACTATTCAAAATCAGAAAATAACAAAAGTCACTATTCTCTCTCTTGCTCTCACTGACAGCCGGCCCCCACATGTCATCCCTAACCTCGGGCTTTGACCGTGGCCGCGACGGCGCTGACCGACGCTAGCGCACCGACGGTGAGCTCAACTACGACGACCATGGTATCTAAACACTCACAAAGACTAGCCGCGTCGATCTATGGGGTTTCAGAGATGGATTACGACATGGAACCAGGCTCACGCCGTCCATGGCGGACGTGGTGCCATGGCAGCGGTACGCCGGCGAAACAAGGCCGGTTGAGATCAAACAAAATGCTTAGAAAGGATCAGCAGCTCACCCCGGACGTGATGAAGCAAAGAATGAGACCGGAGGCGCTACGGTGACGCGGGTCGACGGTGACCATGCTCACGGCGGAGAAGACTTCGTCGGCGACGTAGTTCCGGCGACTGCAGTGGGCAAAATGACCAAGTAAGAGCGGAATAAGGACCACAACATCAAGACGAAGCTATAGAACCTACAAACAAGGACAACGGCTCACCAGATGATGCTGGCCGCGGTGAACCGGAGCTTCGGTCGAGATCGCCAGCCGCGAGGAAAAAGAGTCGCTAGCGGCGGTTCTCGGTGGACTCAGACAACCTCAGTTGGTGGGATGGGTTCGGAAGGAAGAGACGGAGTTGTAACACCGATTTGCCGAAACTGGTTTGGACTGAGGAAGCAAGGGGAACTCGCCGGAGTTGAGGCGGCGACGTCGGGAAACAGAGCAGAGAAAGAAAGGGCGACGACGGCGTTCCGGGCTTTATAACGCGTCCAGGAGCGCGTGGAATCGACACGCAACGAGCATGCAGTGCCAGCGCGAAGCCAAGGGCGGCCGAGGGCGAGCCTGGAAGACCGGAGAAGGTACGCCGGCGGTGGGGCGTTGATCGTGACACTGTTCATAAGAATTACAGAATTGACACTGAGTTTAATTTGCAAATTACTCACAAATATTCTAAAGAAGTTGAAAATCTCCAAACATGAAAGTTGCTCAACTTTTCAAGCTCTACAACTTTGTTTCAAGGAACATTTTCAAATTCTGCCTCCATTTTGAAATTTGAATTTAGGGTGCATTTGAGTATTTGAGTCATTTCAAAATTACTCCAAATTTTATATGTAAACTTGAAAAACTTTGAATACCAAAGTTGATCCTTATAAAATAAGCTCCAACTTTGCTTTTTGTCACAACCCCAAATTCCAAATGGATTTTGAAATATCCAAAAGGGACAAAAAGGACTTTTATAATTTAAAGTTGAATTCAAATTTGGTTTGTCTTCCTTTTACTTAAATTTTGATTTTTGACCAGTAACATGGCCCATTAGGGTTATTTGAGTCAAAAGACACATGGCCTCACTTGATCACATGAAATTTGACCCTTATGGTCATGATCTTTATTTAGGGTTTTGAATCGCATCACATGAAATAACAACATTATGAAATAAAGCTTATTAGTGAATGCATTCAAAATTTTCTACTTTATAAATGCTTTGCAATGCATATGATGACATGTCAAGTTTTAGTTCTAGGTCCAAACACCAGAGGTGTTACAGGGATGGAACCACTCGAGCTAACGCTCGCTCGCCTTGAGCACCTATGTAGATAGTGGAACCACCACAACCATGTTTATAAAGTAGTCTATCATGATAGTCACTTTTTTTTAGACAAAAGGCCACCCCTGCTTTTATATTTCAAAAAGCAAACAAACATTCAAGTTCATACAGGTTTTTGGCACTGATGCCAGAACAAAGTGCAGACTTAAGTCTATCCAAGATGCTTATTACAGCTTTCAAACGCCTGAGGGCCTGTTTGGTTCCAAATAAGTCACCTGCTTATAAGTTAAAAAGTGAAAAAAAGTGACTTATTTTGTCAAACACCACCAACTTATAATTCACCCCTGCTTATAAGTTTTAAGTTGGTTCACCCCTGCTTAAAACTTATAAGTCACCCTTTTTCGCGTGGGGTCCACACCTTTAATGAACTTATAAGTCATCTACAACCAAACATGCATGACTTATAAGTCACTGGTTTTCAGTCACCTGACTTAATAAATCACCTGACTTATGGAAACCAAACAGGTCCTGAGTATTTTCATTCCTGGCAACGATGACGACTGAGGACTGAGCACCCAATAGACCCGACTGTGATGATGACCTCATTGTTGCCTCCTTCCACTCGATCTGGGCTGTTGTCTTGACAGTTCTCATCATATTCACTTTACAAAAGTAGAACTACCAAACCATTTTTATAAAGTGGAACAACCAGAGTCTTTTTTAAAGTGAAAACACCATAGATGTCCTCTCCAAAAGGTTTCTAAGTATTATTATCGATTCATCATGAAACAAATTTTCATAGTATAACTATTTGGTATCATAATGTTTGACAACTTTCTCTATAAATTTGATCAAACTTAAGATAAGTTTGACTTATCTATTATGACTTGTTCTTAACTATGATTTTTGTTTACATGTGACAAATTTAATTTTGAACCTTTGACTAGAATATATATTTATTTAAATTCTAACTTATAACACAATAGAATAAAGCTTTAAACCCAAGACATGAGACTTGTGACTCAGTGAATGGACACAACTTTGGTATTATGATTCCAGACTCACTTTATGTTAAAAATCCATCTTAAAACTCAATGCATAATAAAGTTTCACCTAGATTGTGTAATTTATAACTCAGTGTATTAGGATTTCCAACTTAAAATTGTAGCCTTCTCTATTCACAACATCAAACCTTTTACCAAAAACTTTTGACTTATAACTTGACGTTAAATGACTTCTCCACTTAAGACATGCAACGCTTTTGCCTTGTAGTTTCTCATGCCTAAAGGTTGAGACAACTACAATAAATTATAAAATTGAAATCATATTTTGATACGTGAATCTTTGCCCACATATGCCTTAAAAGGGCCATTGGAGGACCTTGTATGGTAGCGATTTAGATGCTACCACATAAGGTCCTACAATGCAAACTACTAGAGGTGCACCTAGCGCACGAGTGTAGCACCTGGTTTTAAGGACAAAACCAGATACACACCATATGTGAGCCCAGAAAGTCAAATCACACATATGGCTACATATAGAGGTAATATCAAAAGACAATGCTTAATACATAATATATTAGTACAAAGAAGATAACCTTAGGCACAGACAACGAATAGACAACTCCGATCTTCGGGTGAAGACTACACTCCATAGGGACACTGACTGGTTGATCACAAGACTAACTTCTTCAAACTCTAGCAATCTAATACCCATCCGGGACTTTTATCCAAGTAAAATGTAAAGACAAGCGTAAGTACATCTCGTACTCAACAAGAATAACATGAGGTTCATGAGGCTCAAAAGGTAGACATTAGTTTACTGCATTAGCTTTTAGTAAGTCACAATTTTAAGCAATTGAGTAGCAATAAGTTTACCACAAGCCCATATAAACACATGATTAGGTAAACATGAATAATGAATAGCATAAACAAATAATCATTAGTGATCACCTATTCCATAAGGGTCCAAGGCCGTTCGTGACCGTGAGCACGGCTGATATACCAGTTTTACACTCTGCAGAGGTTGTACACTTTCACCATGAGCCGTGATTTATCCTTTTGCCCGAGGTCGCGAGCCTCTTGACCCACTACCAAGGAAGGTCGGCATGGTTCACTATGAAGTCTTTCAAAGATTCGTCTAACAAGTTAGGGCCGATAGGTTTCGTGGCAAAGGAATATAGAGCCCCTCTTTCGAATGGCACATTCCGTGTAGGATACACACATAGGGACAAAGGCCACACTATACTCAGCTCGTCAAGCCCCTTTTACATCATAAAGGTAATCACTAACAAGCTAGAAAATGTCATCATACTTGACTAAAGCCAAGCTAAAAAAGGTCCTCATACTTGACTAAAGCCAGAACCATATAGCACTCATGGTTGTACTGTAAGTCCCAGATGATCACTTACAGATAAGTCCTTTAGGAGAGGAATCTAGAGCATCACAAAAACTATGCTCTAAGCCCTCTTGTTTCTTGTTGCTAAAAATCATCTTTTAGTGTTTATTGCATATTCCATTAGTCAAGTTACATGATCATGGTCTTTAATTGAGAGCTAGCATCATATTACCCAATGCATAAACCCTTAGGTTACAAGGTACAAGTACAAAGCTAGGATATCCTTAATGGTGAGACACCAGCATATGATTAAAATGTGATTAATGTAAATAGGACAACAAGGATGATCCCATGCTATACTTGTCTTGCTCAGCAAACTCCTGTTGATCCTGCTAGTCGTCAAAGTACTGGTCTTGCTCACCGAAAAACTACTCACCGTCTATACTCGATCATCAAACATCAACACACAAGCATTCAGAACCAATCATGTATAGCAAACAAGAACTATAATTAGAACGCCAACAATGGAAAAACAAGTTTAAAATTTTATAAACTTATTCTACGCATCGCTACGAACACACAGACGCGAGAATCACCGAAAACAGAGTTAAAACGGAGAAGGTATGCTAATTATAAGCTATTGATGGCACTTTCATAAATAACGCGAACTATATTCGAATTAAAATAAATAAAATCTGAAATTGAAATCTGGTTAGGGTCGGTAGGCAAAATACGAGAAAATCCAGGGTCTGTTTAGAAAGATTGCTGACGAAAGGGTATTTTCTATTTGAGATCGTCCGATCTGGATCGGACAACTGCAGTGGCTTGGGGAAGAATCTGCCGGCCAGAACAGGAAGACCGGCACGGTGTCTGCCATAGACGGCAGCGAGGAGCTTGGCAGCGCACATGAAAAATAGCCTACGAGCCATGATTTGACGCGGAAAAAGTACGAGGAGATAGAAGGGACCAAGGCAAACTCATCAAGGGCAAATTAGGGCACCACCAATGGAGACTAACACTCTTAATAGTTCTAGTACAAATAAAGTGATCCACGTATACTAGGAAATGTTGAGACTACTATTCACACAATGTAAACTATCACTACTTATGGCACCTTTATTTTCTCTTCCTCTTCATCTTTAACATGGACCACCTTCTCTCCCAAGTATATGTAGCTTATGTAAGCCGTCATGAAAGTACAGAGTATCTACATTTTTTATCGGATCCGCTCTTGGGGCTACGAAGCTAAAAAGCAGCATTGGGGAAGGCCTCAGTCGACGAGGAACGAACGAGGACAGTATGCGGCTCAGAGAGGCGGGCGGTGATGCTCTGCAATGTTCGGCAGTCAACAGTGAGCAAACAAGAGCGAGACAAAGAGTTAGGACGGGGCGGGGAGGTCCACTGCCACGCGAAGATGCTCGGTGGATGTTGCTGGTGACGGAGAAGTGGCGGACGACGACCACAGCAGCAGCGGTTCCGGTGCTTCTCGGTGAGATCCAAACGGCGGCGCTCGGCAAGCTCAAGGCGAGACGGCTGCTAGCTAGGGTTAGGAAAAAGCGTCACAGCATCTGGGCTTGAGTTTATATAAGGGCATAGGCATCACGCGCTTGCCAAATCGCGGAGAACAAGGAGCTGGGCGATGGGATTCCATCCCCAGGCGGAGTCCGTCTTAGCCACGGGAAAGAAGACGACGCCGCTGGCCAGTGGGACCGGGGTGTCGGTGAGAGGAGGCGTGGGACCCGGCGGTCAACGAGACCGAGCGAGAAGGGAGAGTGGGCACCCACGCGGCTTGGAGCTGGGCCGCGGGGTGGAAATGGGCCTGCGGGGGAAAGAGGGAGAGGGACGCAGGGTTGGGCCAACAGGCCGAAAGGGAGAGAAGGAAAGAGAGAGGGAGTCTTTTCCTTTTTCTTTTTCTCAAACAATTTTTCAAAGGCATTTTCAAAAAGAGTTTTGAATCCTTTTTGAGTTTGAATTAAAACCACTTAGAGAAATAAAACATATGCACCAGCATGTATGCATAAAAATGTTGCTACACCCTATGATTAATTTTAATCAAATAAAAAATTATTATTTCCCTATGTTTCCATGAGCACAAAAATTCATAAATAACTCAATTTATATCTATTTCAAAAGAAGCAAATTTTAGGGTGTTACAACGAGTGATGAGAAAAGTGTTGCAGGTGGTATGAATGACAGCTAGGAAACCATGTCCCTCTTCCTACTTAATTCCCTATCCAAGTTACGAACCACTACACCAATTTGGTTACTATTTACCCGAAACTGCCATAGGCTTTTAAAGCTGAAAACCTCTCTTACCATTCTACCTTGACCCCTCTCACATCCATCTGCTCATTGCTCTCGTCCATAGGCGATTAGGTTTTGGGTGCGCCACCATTCCCCACCTGCCCCACACCATCCCTAAGTAAAAACCTATCATCAAGCGGGTACGATGCCAATTGCATCCTCCTCCATGACCCGTCATTAGCCACGTCCCTGATTTAGGAAGACACTAGATCGCATCTGAGCACTGCTCGACGACCACCCAACAACGCTAGCTGGAGTATCATCAGGCTGCCGCTCGACCTCGCCGAACTCTCCTCCAAGCTATCGTCCATCCTCGTCGATCCTCCTCTAGCCCATTGGTAGGAGCGTTGAGTGGTCCAAGGCCGTGAAGGTGAGGCCAAATTTCTCCCTCCCCCTCAGATCTAGATATGTGAATGCATAATTCTTGAAAAAATGATTGGTATTATATATGAATCTAGTTAAGACAACAAAAACCGCACCAAGGATTTGATTCCTTTGAGGCCTACAACACAGATCCTCCGAATGGAAGTAGCTATAGCTATTGTGTCTTTGTCATTGTTATTGATAGAAATCGCTGCACAAAACAAATGGAAAATTGATTAGAGGTGTACAAATTGATTGTGAGTTCTACATCATATTTTATAATTTCTAATTCTATTATATGTAAATGTTAAAGTTCTATAGTAACCTTGTGCAATTAATATTTCATTTGTTTTATGTCAATGCCAACTTGTGATCTAAGGCTATGTTTGTATGTATAAAATAATTCAAACAACTCACTAAGTTTCATCATAACCTTGTGAGAGATTTCTCATTAGGGGGTAACGTCTTGGCATGCTGGTTCTCTTCTGGGCATTTGTTTGCAAGATTTAAATGTGTCCTATGTATAGAATTTACAAATTTGGGTGAAAAATGGGAAGTTTCTATGTTTACTGTTGTAACTAAATTTGCATGAAAGAACCATAAAGATTAAATGGCAATGGATGCTGTGTCTTCTACACACTACATTAGGGTTCAAAGCACAATTCCAACACAACCTTCTCTTTTGGGAGCTAGGAATTAGTCATATTGCCAAATCGGTTTAGAGACCGAAACACTTCCTTCGAAGAATCAAGAGCTAGAGCTAGAGAATTAGGTTGTGGAGCTCTTCCAAATAGGCCATAAGGTTCTTATGGTTTTCATGTAATGCTAGCAAAGCGTTTCTCTTCTTGATTTGTTCAATTTATATAGGATTAACGAATGACACCTCAACTAATTTGTTTTCAAGTAATATCTCCTTTTTCTAAACCTTGAATTAACTAAGTAATTGAATAACTTTATACAACTATGAAGTATTCTATGTGATATGTGCATCCTTTCTATGTAGGTATCAAGGACACTAAATCACTTCAAACTTCTTCGAAGCCCATTAGAATGGAGAACAACAGACCATACCAAGCTAGAAGACCCCGCTTTGGAGAAGTCTATGCCACGCTCAAAGACATACCTGACTTGGACCATGCCGACTTTCAAAGAGCCTTATGGGTATTTTTTCGTCATGACTGCCTATTCAAAACTCTTATGACGCTTCGACCAGAGTTGAGGAAGGACTGGCTACTCACACAACTCGGATGACAGTAAGGCTTGTTGTATCTGCCACACATATCATACCGACAACATGCTTCATAATGTGGCATTTATGTCTTGTAATAAGATTGGTTAAGTAATTGTTAGGGGTCATGCATTCTTTTCCTAAATTATTTGTCTCAGTTTCATCGGACCAGGTATGGTTTGTGGTTTTGTCTACTTTGGTTTCTCCTTTTCTATGTTATCTCTTTTGTACATGTCAAATATTTTGAACCTAGAGGTAGAACATATTCACTTTAAGTTCCAACTTATGCCCCAATTGGATCTGCTAAAATCTTTATAAATAGCAACAACCAGAGAGAGCCAGCTAATAGCTTTTTATAAGCTTGGTGGTTGGATAGTTTGAAACAGGCTATAAGCTAGACTATAAGGTGAGCAGTTTGGACCGACTATAGTTTTTAAGCAGTTAACAAGTTATTTTAGATGATTAAAAGAGGGCCTTGCTATAACGCAGTGGTACAAAAAAAATTTACCTTGTGAATGCATACACTAATTGGTAAGTCCACAGTTAGAATGATAATTATAACTCAGCGCCCTAGGTTAGCCACCTTATAAATTGCTAACATTTTGTATTTGAAAAAATGAAACTCATACCAGAAAAAACTTTCAACTCTTAGAGGAGTAACTTCTTGAATGTCCTTGTTTTTTTAGAGAAACCACAATTTCATTAACCATGAAACCCAACAGACTCGTTGGTTAAAAGTCTGATACAATCTCTAGAAATTCCTTCTGCCAAACACAATAGCTTTCGAAAGACACCAGGCAATGCAAGCACCAAACTTAGCTAGTTGTGCACCACATACTTCTCTCGGACAATATGTTACATGATACATATGAAAATTAAGACAAAGCAGCATTCTTGCTTCTTTAATAACTACCGCATTCATGCCATTGTCTAGTTCCTGATCTATTAAAGAGTTCCTCAAGTTTATGCAATCTATCTCCATGACATTGTTCCCATACCAAGTTCATCAGCAATCTTCAAACCATTTGTGATGGGGCCGTGGCCAGCATGGAGGGGTCCTGAAGGTTCTGCAAATTTGCCTACTACCATCATTCTCGAATGCCCATTATAATATCTAGCAATAGCTCCCCAGCCACCATTTCCAGATTGCTTACAGAAGGAACCATCTACATTTATTTTCAAAAAACCATCTTATAGTGGCCTCCATATAGGACAAGAAGGTGACTTCTATCTCTAAACATTCCTTGAAATTCGTCACTAGATTTCTAATCAACAAAACCGCTTCATCTAATGTAAATACACCTTCTACCTAAGAGATTTTTTTCGAGTAGTCCACCAAACCCATGATAAATGCAAAATTTCAATTTGCTGCTCATCATTTAGTTTCCATATTTTCTCTAGGACATGTTTGCTGATGAACAATTGCTAAGTTGAATATGTTTCTCTTCAAGCCGCAAGCTACACCAAAGTTGATGCATGCTCTTGCACCTAAGGAAAAGATGTCCTCCATGTTCATCAAGTCGATGACACATTGGATAAATAGTCTCAAGCTTCACCCCCCTTCTTTTTAAAAATTGTCTTAATGGTAAACTATTATGGGCCAACCTCCCAATAAAGTGCTTCATCTTATTTGCGACTTGATATTCACGTGTTCGTTTCCAATTAAAATCAACGTCATCCCCTCCTAAATGACCTTGTAAGCCTTCTTTATGTTCAAGCTCACGGATGTACAGTTTGTAGGCTGATTTAACAGAACACTTGCCCTTTGCATTAGGATGCCAAGCTAAAAGGTCAACCTCATCATCACGTAAAGGTATTCACAGAATTATATCATCATCATTCTTGGCAAGATGTCTTGAACCATCCTGACATCCCATTGCCTAGTAACACGATTAGTAAGTTCTCTGACTTTTGAGACTAAAGTTGAACAATTGTGTGTTTTGCCAAATCTATTTTGTGCTCTCGGCAGCCAAGGGTCATCCCATATTTTGATTTAATTTCCACTCCCAACCCTCTAAATTATGCCTTTTTGGAGTTGAATACACTAAGATGCTTCTCCATGTATATGACATTCCGTCCCATTGCTGAGCTGAAAGGTCCTTGTTTGGTTTTGGTAATTGAGTGACAACCTAGGTGGACTAATATGTGTTTATGTGAGATACGCAGGTGATTAGTCCACAAGTATATGTGTGTGAGCAACATATGCCATGACGGTGAAGATGGCCTGGATATGTTGCAAGGCTCACACATGTGATGAAGGAGCTCATTGCATATGAGACATGACATTGAGTCATGTGACTAAGGTGGAGAAGATCAAGACAAGACTTGGCTTGATGTACTGGTTGCAAGCGTGAAGGGCAAGTTGGAGGCTTTGGAGCGATAGACCGTTTGGCGGTGAAGCTTGAGCAAGACTTGGTGCCGATGGACAAAGGCAACGGTGAAAAGCAAGTGAGGTCAAGATCGATGAACCAATACGGTTACGTGATGATATGAAGTGGATCATATCATTTGATGATTGATTGGTGCATGTGTTGCATCAACAATGGAGGAGTTGGAATGGAATGCACAAGGCAAAGGTATAACCTAGGGCATTTCATTTCACCGGTCATAGGTTGTATAGAGAAGTGCTTGACTGGGTTTAGGATAGATGGCCATACTATCAAGAGGGGCAAACTTGTTTGCATATCGGTCATCTAGTGCTACTCGAGTGATCTAACTTTGTATCATTACTAGGATCAAGTGGCACGGCAAGTTGAGTGGTTAACTCCTTGTAAATGTTTGTGAAAAGCTAACACACGTGCACAAGGTGTTGTACACTTGGTGGTGTTCGCACATTTGCAAAGGAGAAGAAGTTGGTGAAGAAAAGAAGTTGAATGCGCTGGTCATGGGGTGACCGGACGCGTCTGGTATCTGACTCAGGCGGCAGTGTTCCCGACGTGATCGGACACGTCCGATATCAATACCGGACGCGTTCGGTATTCTGGCCAGGCGCGGGCAGAGTTGCCAAGGTGACCGGACTCTGGCTCGTAGCAGTGACCGGACGCTGAGCAATCACTATTTAGCATCAGGTCGTGGTGACGTGGGGCACGGGTGTTGGTCCAGGGAGGACCGGACGTAGGGGCGCATCCGGTCGGCCACACCGGACGCGTTCGATCGCAGTTGAGCGGCTCTGGGAGCTCTCTGGACTCGATTGGATGCTGCCCCTCCTGCGTCCGATCACTTCACTGCAGTGCGTCCGATGCGTCACGTGAGAGTGTGTCAGAGAGGGCCGTTGGGAGGCAACGGCTACTTTGTTTGAATGGGACACGCGGCGGTCAAGTAGTGACTGGACGCAGCGACCGGACGCGTCCGGTCGTCCCGAAATCTACCCAGTGAAGGGGTAACAGCTATTTTAGCCCATGGGGCTATAAATAGAAGTGTTGGTCAGCCTTTGGCCAAGATCTGAGTGAGCCTTGGTGGCTTGTGTAGGTGTGCTTGGGAGCCCTCTAACTCACTTGAGCTTGATAGTGTTCATCTGATCGAGTGAGTGAGCGATTCTAGTGCGATTGCATCATGAGGTTGCATAGAGTGGCACTAGGTGATCGAGTTGCAAGCCGGTGGTGCTTGTTACTCTTGGAGGTTGCCACCTCCTAGATGGCTTGGTGGTGGTCTCTGTTGAAGCACGCAAAGAAGATTGTGTGGTGCTCCGGAGAAGTGATTGTGAGGGGGATTGTGATCACGCCGCGGGAGCCGCGAAGAGCAACTCTAGTAGAGCGAGACGCGAAGGGCGACAAGTGTGAAAGGATCAAGATGCCCAAGAGGGGGGGGGGTGAATTGGGCTAATTCTAAATTTTCTTGCAATAATCTAATCCTACGGATAGCCCAATTAACCCCTTGTGCTTAGAAAAGTGTTTCTATCAAATTAACGCACAAAAGACTTGCAACCTATGTTCCAAACTTACTCTAGCATGGCAATTCTATGAAGTAAAGACAAGTATTGAATTGCTCAAAGTAAATACTTAAAGTAAATGCTCAAGGTAAATGGAGAGAGGAACGCGGTGATGTTTTGCCGAGGTATCGGAGAGTCGCCACTCCCCACTAGTCCTCGTTGGAGCACCCGCGCAAGGGTGTAGCTCCCCCTTGATCCGTGCAAGGATCAAGTGCTCTCTACGGGTTGATTCTTCGACACTCCGTCGCGGCGAATCACCCAAAGCCACTCACAACTTGAGTAGGGTCACCCACAAGCTCCGCCGGGTGAACACCAAGCTCCCAATCACCACCAAGCCGTCTAGGAGATGGCGATCACCAAGAGTAACAAGCACGAACTCTCACTTGACCATGCGAAGCCTAATGAGAAGATGGATGCACACTTGACTACTCTTGATTCACTAATGAGGTTTCACTCTTGGATTCTCAAATCACAAACACCTCACTAGGACCTTGCTCTTCTTGGCACTCACAAACGTGTTTCTCAGCTGTTTGAATGAGCAAAAGTCACTCCACATACGAGTGGAGCTTCTATTTATAAGGTAGCCTAAAAAACAAACCGTTATGAGCTTCTGCGGGGTGACCGGACGCTCCGGTCGTGTTGACCGGACGCTCCGGTCAGTTCAACCCGCGAACCAGTAAGAATGAATTGACCGGACGCTGGCAGGGTCCGGTCAGCATTGACCGGATGCGTCTGGTCGCATAAAACCCTTACTGGAACCTTACTGGACTCGACCGAACGCTGAACCCTCAGGGTCTGGTCAGTACTGACAGGATGCGTCCGGTCACAGATTCCCTTCACTGGAACCTTACTGGAGTCGATCGGACGTTGCCTTTCAGAGTCCGGTCACTTGACCTCTCCAGCGTCCGGTCACACCGAACGCAGACGTTGATCAAATGAACTGACCGGACCCTG
Source organism: Miscanthus lutarioriparius (assembly GCA_904845875.1). Classification (NCBI taxonomy): domain Eukaryota; kingdom Viridiplantae; phylum Streptophyta; class Magnoliopsida; order Poales; family Poaceae; genus Miscanthus; species Miscanthus lutarioriparius. Next base: position 17,451,389 of record CAJGYO010000014.1, on the reverse strand, counting down.
CGGCCAGCGTCCGGTGACACCGGGGCCAGCGTCCGGTCAGTGTTTGACCCTCCATTCACTTCCAACTTCCGAACATATGTGAATGAAGTTTGCTCCAAAGAATCTTAGGCATTCATAGGAGCTACCTAGAGCTAGTTTTGACAAGTGTGCACCACACCTAACTCACTAGACTCAACTAGGTCAAGCTACCCATCCATACCCCCTTAATAATACGGCCAAAGGAAAAACAAAGTCCTAAACTACTCTAAGTGTCTCTCCAACTCCAATCGACACATAGAACTAGTCATCCTTAACCTTGTCGTCCATCCTTTAAAAACCGAAACGATTTCCATTGAGGGGGCATGACAACTTTGATTGCCTAATTGATCTTCGTTACCATGACCTAACTTAATTGCCTCTGCAAAACACACGTTAATCATAGTAATCTTGTATTGTCATTAATCACCGAAACCCAACTAGGGCCTAGATGCTTTCAATCTCCCCCTTTTTGGTGATTGATGACAATACCACCTCGAGTATGTGAAAGAGTGAGGTTTTTGACGGGCTTGGTTCATATAAGCTTTTGTCGATAAGGACAAAAGTGTTAGTCAAGCTTACATGACCCAAGCCAACACAATGTACTCAAAGGATGTGAATTAAGTATGAGTACGATTAACAAAGCTCATTTGCATCAGAGTATAATCGCGGAAGCCAAGGCAAATGAACAATAACACAAGTGATATGACATATAAATAATGTAAAGTAGAGAGCACACATGTCATATATCACAATCACATAGATAACACTATCACATAGATAGAATAATATGCGTGAAAGTGAACACACGAATGCAAAAGTAATAGTGTATCACACAAATAAAACTCCAAATGTATATAATAAGCTAATACTATATAACTAGCTCCCCCTGAAAGTCGCTCCCCCTGAGTCTACATACTCGAACCCTCTCCCCCTTTGGCGTCAAACACCAAAACCTAGGGGTCGGACGACGGGGCTGCAGCGGGCGAGCCGGGTGCTGAGGTGCGAGGAGCAAGCTGGAACCGAGTGCCATCATCATCTGACCCTGAGCTCTGAACTGACTGACCCTCTGTGGCAGGAAGTATCGCTGAAGCGGTCTGGGTCTGAGCTGGGACAGGTGCTGCCTGTGAAGCTGCTGGTACATCTATAGGATATGATGATGCGACTGAGCTAGGAAGCCTCTGAGTAGTCACTGCGACTGGAGCTGCTGTTGAAGGACCGGCAGCATGCATATGAGGTGGTGTGGGCATGCCAGTCAGCTCGCTAAAAGATGCTCCAAGACTCCTAGAGACTGACGTGTCGGGCACAAATAGCGAGGGTGACTCCTCCGGTGTGAAGCCCGTCTGAAGTGGAGTGAACTGCGGGGCTACCACGGGTGAGGCTAACCACTGGGACACCTGTACAAGAGGTGAAGCAAACTGAGCTGGAGGCTGTCCCTGACTCTAGAGCCCACTGGGCCGTACTGCTGGAGTCGTCGAAGTGGTAGCAGGCTGAGCAAGCTGGGGCGAAGGTTGTGGCTGTAGGGCCCCAAGTGTTGTCACAACATGCTGCATGAAGCCCATAAGCTGCTGCTGCAATAGGATCTGCTGCTGGTGCATCTACTGCTGCTGCTGCTGCTGGAGTACCTGCTGCTGCCTCTGAAACTCGTCCTGACGAGCTGAAAGGTCCTTGTTGGTTTTAGTAATTGAGTGACAACCTAGGTGGACTAATTGTGTTTATGTGAGATACACAGGTGATTAGTCCACAGGTACATGTGTGTGAGCAACATATGTCATGAAGGTGAAAATGGCTTAGAGATGTTGCAAAGCTCACACATGTGATGATGAAGGAGCTTAACGCACATGAGACATGACATTGAGTCATGTGATCAAGGTGGAGAAGATCAAGACAAGACTTGGCTTGATGGACCGGTTGCAAGCGTGAAGGGCAAGTCAAAGGCTTTGGAGTGATGGACCGCGTGGCGGTGAAGCTTGAGCAAGACTTGGCGCCGATGGACGATGGCAATGGTGAAGGGCAAGTGAAGTCAAGATCGATGAACCAATATGATCACGTGATGATATGAAGTGGATCATATCATTGTTGATCGTGTTGGTGCATGTGTTGCATCAACATTGGAGGAGATGGAATGGAATACGCAAGGCAAAGGTATAACCTAGGGCATTTCATTTCACCGGTCATAGGTGTGTAGAGAAGTTTATGACCGGGTTTAGGATAGATGGCCGTACTATCAAGAGGGGCAAACTTGTTTACATATCGGTCATCTAGTGCCACTCGAGTGATCTAACTTTGCATTGTCGCTAGGATCGAGTGGCGTGGCAAGTTGAGTGGCTAACATCCTTTGGGAAATGATTGTGAAAATGCTAACACACATACACTTGGTGGTGTTGGCACATTTACAAAGGAGGTGGTGTTTGCAGGGGTGAGATGGGGTTCGGCGCTTTCGGGAAAATAGAATGCCTATTTTCTATTGCGCCGGATGCAAGTTCTTGTGGTTAGCACATTGGAGCAAGGGTGATGAAGTTAGAAGTGAAAACGAGTTAGTCACGAAGATGCTGGCATCGGTCAACTGACCGAACGCTGGATCTGAATGCACCGGACGCTGGCAGGCTGCGTTCGGTCAGGCTGACGTACGATGATGCAGAAGCTGGAGTGTGACTAGACGCTGGCTGCGTCCGATCAAGTGTGACCGGACGCGTCCGGTCGAGGTCGGTACCTTACTGGAAACGACCGGACGCTGGGGGTTCAGCGTCCGGTCAGTTGAAGCTGCTGCGTCTGGTCAGGTCAAGTGACCGTTGGAATCAGGACACGTGGCCGTCTGTGGGCGACCGGACGCTAAGGTCCAGCGTCCGGTCAACATGACCGGAGCGTCCGGTCGGCCCGACCGTTGCCCAGTGAAGGGGTAACGGCTAGTTTAGCCCTTGGGGCTATAAATAGAAGTGGTCCTCGGCCATGGCTGAGGCTGAGCACCTCAAGGGACTTAGTGTCCATGCTTGTGAGTGCTTGGGAGCCCTCCATCACACACATACTTGATAGCGATCATCCGATTGTGAGTGAGCGATTCTAGTGCGATTGCATCGTGAGGTTGCATCGAGTGGCACTAGGTGATCGAGTTGCGAGCCGGTGGTGCTTGTTACTCTTGGAGGTTGCCACCTCCTAGACGGCTTGGTGGTGGTCTCCGTCGAAGCGCGCAAGAAGCTTGTGCGGCGCTCTGGAGAAGTGCTTGTGAGGGGCATTGTGCTCGCCCCGCGGGAGCCACAAAGAGCAACTTTAGTAAAGCGTGTCATTGAGCTACCCTCACTCAAGGGGTAGGTTCTTGCGGTGCCCGACGTGCGGGCTTAGCGGGTGATGCTAATTAGCCGCCGAACCACCAAGTGAGCGGTCGACACAACGGGGACTAGCGTGTTGGCAAACACGTGAACCTCGGGAGAAAAATCATCGTGTCAACCTTGTTCTTCCCGTTGGTTTGCATCCCCATTACACAAGCTTGCAATTACTTATATATATATCTTAATCTTGTGTAGTTGCTCTTGTAATTAGATAGCTTGTGTATCTAGCTAATTACCTTCTTACTTGTGTAGCATAGAAGTAGCTCCCTTGCGTGGCTAATTTGGTTTTAGTAACCTTGTTAGTCACATTGCTTAGTTTGTGTAGCTAAGTATTTGCGCTCTCTAATTAGACATTGGTTGCCTTGTTATTGAGCATTGCTAGTGAGCTTAGTTAGCTTTGTGCTTTTGCTTACTAGCATGTGTAGGAGCTCCCTTGTTACTTAAAGTACTAGTGGCATAGGTTTGTGTGACCTTGCTCCTAGAATTGTTTAGGAGAGCTCTAGCTAGCCCGGCACCTTAGTTGCTTTATTAGTATCTTTGTAAGGTGCTAGTGAACATATATAGAGGGGTGTAGTCTTGGCTAGACCGATTGTTTTAATTCCGCATTTATATCGGTTAGCCGACGCGATTAATTTTAGAAAAGACTATTCACCCCCCCTCTAGTCCGCCACCTCGACCCTTCACGAGCTTGGAACTGTGCAAAGTTGGCAGCTGTCTCATGTGCCTGGCAATCCTAGTCCTGTTGCATCCGCTCAAGTATGGCAATAAGAGCGGGGTCCGTCTGAGGTGCAGGTGGTACTGAGCTAGAACTGGCGGCCTCTGCATCGTGTCTGCGTGGAGGCATCTGAGGAATAGGCTGGTAGTCGTCGTCAGAGCTGTCACTATACTCGCTCACCTCCTGCTGTGCCTCAAGCTGCTCCTCCTCAGTAGCGGCTATGCCTCTGATAATCTCGTCCTACTGAGCTGCTGACTCTGGAACATCTAGACGGCGACTGGGCCGAGTAGGTGCCTGTGGTGTGCTATGCCTGATCCTCTGTGCCATGTTATAAGCTGGGAACTCTGTAGTGGCACCCTTGTACTCGGCAACCATCTCTGGGGTCCTGACCTGCACAGACTTGAGTATCAAGAATGTGATCCAATGTGCATAAGGTAGCTGCCTGCGACCCTTGAAACCCTCAGCTATAGTATCCTCCATTTCTGATAGAAGGAGGTCCCAAATGTTGAACACAATCTGCTACATTAGGGCATTAAGGAGCCAGAGCTGTAGGTGAGTCAGACCCTCTCTGTATCCCAACCGGGGAAGAAGTGTCCTCCTGATGATAGCCTCTAGAACACGAGCTATAGGAGTCAGGTCACTGGGGTTCCTCCTCGACCCCTCACCAAAGGGCTCCTTAAAGCAATGGCGCACAAGATCAGTAGGGGGCACTATCCCTCCATGAGGATGCCTAGGAGGCTCCTGCTGTCCATAACACACCTCATGCAATCTGACAGGCTGCTCCTGTAGCCTCAGTATCTCCCTGGCCCTCTGGCTCATCACTCTGTAATCTCTGCCATTGAATGCAAAATGAATGAAGTTATGATGTGGGTCAACATAGAGTGATGCGTAGAACTGCCGAACCCAAGATGGTACATACACTCCTGTCCGGCCAATCAGATCTGTAAGCCCCGGTAGATATGACAAGTAAGGGCGGATATGCTCTCCGGCTGCTGACACAATAGGCTCTATACTGCAGACTCTCTGAGATCTGAACACAGCCCCACTGTTGAGATAAGCATTGTAGAAATTCTCCTGCAGTGGCGTGTAAAATCCCTCTGCTACTCTCTCATCCCTCCTTGGAGGGAACCACATGTCAAACTCAACGAATCTCAACTGCCGAACCTGTCTGGCTGTGGCAGCCCTCAAGTCGAGGTGTACCACTAGAGGCGAACCTTGTGGTCTGGGCGGTGGGCGTGAGCCCCTACGCTGTGTAGCTGGCCTCGGTGGAACTGTAGCACTAGTACGACCAGAGCGGCATAACTGAGGTGCCGGCTCGGTCTCCTCGGCCTGCTGACCCTCCTGAGTCTCCTGAGCAGGCTGAGGCTCTGCTGGTGGGGGCTGCTGTGATGACTGTGACTCCTGTACTGCTGACTGACCCTCCACAATGGCAATCCACCATCCTGCAAACGTGGTAGTCCCTGCTGGACTACCGTGAAGACGCTCAACCTCCTCAAGAGCAGCTCTCAGTGCTGGTGAAACTGGCTGATCTGCAATGACAAGTCCGCTGCGGGCACCACCTCTCTCAGCACGATCTGCTACCTCTGCAACTGCTGCTGCTCTGGCTGTCTCTCTATCTAGGTACTTCCTCTTCTTGGATGCAATCTTTTTTTGTTGCCTTGCCTTTTGGATCTGTAGGCTTGCGAGGCGGGGCCCTCCGATCATCATCACCTGGGCCACCACCAATGTTCTTGGTGCGAGCCATCTGAACTGACAAGATGATGAACTGACGCCGATGAAGATCAACAAACAAACTGACACTCTCGAGGCTTGGCCTCGATCCTTACTCGTGAGCTTGGCTTCGAGTTGACTGCCAACTGCCACAAGAACCACAACGGAACCGACTCGTTGCACGATAGAATAGATGGAAGTACAAATAAATACAATATATCTAATAGATGCGAAAACCTAGGAAGCAAGCAATGTAGGTACGAAATTGAGACGACGGGCAAGCTACCTGACGAATAGCGATCCGAGAAAAGGAAAGACATCGCGTGGGGGAACCTCGGAACCGGCTCGGGTTAGGTCGAAAACCCTGAATGCGATTTGGAATCAGAACAATGCAGTTGATCTAGGTTCACAGGCAAATCGAATTTTGGAGCATTGATCTGGTCTTACCAAGATGAAGCTAGGGCACACTGCGCTTGATGACTAGCAAGAAGACTAGAGGCGCGCGGTGAGGCTTGGCAGCGGGCTCAGCTTTAGGCGGCGCGGTGGTGAGAGGGCTGGGCGACCGCGGGCAAGGGAGGCGCGGTGGCGTGGTTGACGACGGCGTTGGTACGGGTGAGCAGCGGCGGTGACCTGGCGGTGGCAAGAGCTAGGGCTAGGTCACGGGGAAACAAATCGAAGGCAGCGGTTATATGAGGGTCCCAAACGCGACAGAGAAGGAAACGGAGAAAAGAGACCTGAAGCCACGTGAGATCCACTGACCGGACGCTCCGGTGGTAGCGACCGGACGCTACCAACCAGCGTCCGGTCGATTCCAGAGAGGTCCACTTCCTCTGGAATCGGGACCGGACGCGTCCGGTGGTCCATGACCAGACGCAGGCAGGGTCCGATCAGAACAGCTTGATCTTCCTTCGATCGACCGGACGCTGGATCCCCTTCTGACCGGACGCACAGACGCAGCATCCGGTCACTCCTTCACCAGCAGTTCACCTCCTGTGAACTGACCGGACGCTGGACAGCAGCGGCCGGTGCAGCGTCCGGTGCACTTTTACCAGCAAAACTTCAAACTTCCTTCGCGCTGCCTGATCCCAATCAAGTCCCAACATGAATAAGATCCAAATAAACACCAATTGGGACTGATGTGAGTGACCTCTCTCAAACCCTCATATTTTTCAAAATATTTTGCCTTAGGCTATAATTCTTTTTAAGAAAATAGGCAACAAGAGGGCAAATGGAACAAAACGACAAAACAACATTCATGCATATGCAATACTTGTAAATAAATCTAGTTGCTTGTCAAGTTTGATCCAAGGTTAAGCTTCTTCACACGCTTTGCGGCGGTTATCTTAACCATGTTAGACAAGCCCTATATGTATAACCACAAATTAAGCATGTTGTATATTACAATGAATGCAAGGGACAACTCAAGCTCAATTTTTAGTGAAGTTACTAAAATCAAGTACATTGAGCTCATTTCGCAATCTACAAAAAGTAGCCTCATCTAGCGGTTTAGTGAAGATATCCGCTAATTGATCTTCGGAACTTACACCTTCTAGTGATATATCATTTTTAGCAACATGATCTCTTAGAAAGTGATCGCGGATATCTATGTGCTTGGTGCGAGAGTGTTGAACCGGATTATTTGCAAGTTTTACCGTACTTTCATTGTCGCACAAAAGAGGTACCTTCTCTAGAACTACTCCATAGTCTAGCAAAGTTTGTTTCATGTATAATATTTGTGCACAACAAGCACCCGCGGCAATGTATTCCGCTTCGGCGGTGGACAAAGCCACACTATTTTGTTTCTTGGAGGACCAAGACACAAGTGATCTACCAAGCAAATGGCACCCTCCGGATGCGCTCTTTCTATCAACTTTGCATCTGGCGTAATCCGAATCGGAATAGCCAATTAATTCAAATAAAGCTCCTTTAGGATACCAAAGGCCAATGCTTGGTGTGTGCTTAAGATACCTAAGGATTCTTTTTACGGCAATTAAATGTGTTTCCTTAGGACTAGCTTGAAATCTAGCACACATACACACACTAAACATGATGTCGGGCCTAGATGCGGTTAAATATAACAAGCTACCAATCATAGAACGGTAGAGAGTTTGATCAACTGGATTACCTCCCTCATCTAGGTCGAGATGTCCATTGGTAGGCATTGGTGTCTTGATTGACTTACATTCATCCATCTTGAATCTCTTGAGAAGATCTTTTGTGTATTTCTCTTGAGAGATGAAAATGCCTTCTTTCATTTGCTTGACTTGAAAACCAAGAAAGAATATAAGCTCACCAATCATGGACATCTCGAACTCCTTCGACATCAATTCACCAAATTCTTTGCATGAGTCTTCATTTGATGATCCAAAGATAATATCATCAACATATACTTGACAAATGAAGATATGCCCATCAAGCTTCTTGGTGAATAGTGTGGTGTCGACCTTCCCAATGGTGAAGCCCTTCTCAATGAGAAAGTCCCGAAGGCGCTCATATCAAGCTCTTGGGGCTTGCTTAAGTCCATATAGTGCCTTGGACAACCTATAAACATGATTAGGATATCTAGGGTCTTCAAACCTGGGAGGTTGATCAACATACACTAGTTCATTAATAAAGCCATTTAAAAATGCACTTTTCACATCCATTTGATATAGTTTCATTTCATGATGTGATGCATATGCAAGTAGGATACGAATGGCTTCTAATCTTGCAACCGGTGCAAAAGTCTCTCCAAAATCCAAGCCTTCAACTTGAGAGAACCCCTTTGCAACTAGTCTTGCCTTGTTCCTCACAACAACACCTTGATCATCTTGCTTGTTGTGGAACACCCACTTTGTTCCAATGACTCTTGCACCTTTTGGTCGCTCTTCAAGAGTCCAAACTTCATTGCGAGTGAAGTTGTTCAACTCGTCATGCATGGCATTGATCCAATCCGGATCTTTAAGAGCTTCTTCTACCTTGGTAGGCTCATAGCAAGAGACAAAAGAGTGATGAACAATAAATGAAGTAAGTTTTTGAGATCGAGTCATTACACCCTTTGATGGACTCCCTATGATGAGATCCTGTGGATGATCTTGTAGGAGAGGTGTATTTCTTCTATTGACCACTTGAGGAGGAGGTTGTGGAGCATCAACATCTTGTGCTTGTACCACCATTTGCTCATGGGAGATATGAGTATCTTCATTTTCTACTCTCCCATCTTTTTCACCATCTTGTGGTACACTTGATGAAGAAGGTTGGTTAATGACTTGTACATCATCTTCATCATCTTTTGGCTTGATGTCTCCCACCGGAATATTCTTCATAGCCTCTCTCAACGGTTCATCACCTACATCATCAAGATTCTCATGTGCTCCTTAGGAGCCGTTAGATTCATCAAATTCCACATCATATGTTTCTTCAACTAAGCCGATGTCATGATTAAATACTCTATATGCTTTGGACTTCAATGAGTAACCAACAAGAAAACCTATATCACAACGTCTTTGAAACTTCCCTAGGTGTTGCCGCTTCTTGTAGATGTAGCATTTGCAACCAAACACCCTAAAGAATGAGACGTCCGGCTTCTTCCCATTTAGCAACTCATAAGGTGTCTTGCCAAGAAACTTTTGAAGGAATAGGCGATTGGATGCATAACATGCGGTGTTGATTGCTTCCGCCCATAGAGCTTCGGGGGTGTTGTACTCATCTAGCATTGTCCTTGCAAGAGTGATCAAAGTCCGGTTCTTCCTCTCAACTACACCATTTTGTTGAGGAGTATAAGTTGCGGAGACTTCATGTTTGATTCCAACTTCATCACAATAAGCTTCTATGTTTGTGTTGTCAAACAATTTGCCATTGTCACTTCTTATCTTCTTGAGCTTCACTTCAAATTCATTTTGAGCTCTCTTGGCAAACTTCTTGAAGCAAGATGCAACTTCGGATTTGTCATGAAGGAAGAACACCCATGTATACCTTGAATAGTCATCCACAATCACAAGACAATAGAGATTTCCTCCCAAACTCTTGTATGTTGTTGGTCCAAATAAATCTATGTGTAGGAGTTCTAGCACTCTTGTGGTTGACATGAAAGCTTTGGTTGGATGAGTGTTTGCAACTTGCTTGCCGGCTTGACATGCACTACAGAGCTTGTCCTTTTCAAACTTCACATCCTTCAACCCTCTCACCAAATCATTCTTCATAAGCTTCTTGAGTGAGCTCATCCCAACATGAGCAAGTCTTCTATGCCATAGCCACCCAAGTGTTGTTTTGGTGAATAGGCAAGTCTTCAAGTTTGCATCTTCGGAGGTGAAGTCAACTAGATATAAGTTGTTGTATCTAAATCCATTGAATATCACTTGATTGTCATCTACCTTGGATACAACAACCTCCTTCTCGGTGAATAAGCATTGAAAACCAAGATCACACAATTGCCCAACGGATAGCAAGTTAAAGCTCAATGAAGCAACATAGAGCACATTAGAGATGGAATGATCATTTGATATTGCCACTTTGCCCAATCCTTTAACCTTGCCCTTTGAATTATCTCCAAATGTTATTTTCTCTTGTCCATCTACCTCTTCATCTAGTGAGGTGAACATACGAGGATCACCGGTCATATGTTGAGTGCAACCACTATCAATAACCCAATAACTTCCACCGGTCTTGTAGTTCACCTACACATAAGAGATTCAAGCTTTAGGGATCCAAACTTGTTGAGGGCCCTTCACCTTCTCAACAAGTGACTTAGCCACCCAAATCTTCTTAGGCCTACTCTTGTTGGGGGGTCCTAAGAACATGACTTTCATCTTTCCACTAGAATCTTTTCTAAGCATGTAGTGAGCATTGAAAGCAAAGGGTCTAGCATGCTTGGGCAAGGGTTGTGGTGGTGGAGTTTGACACTCATGAGCAAAGTGGCCTTCTTGTCCACACTCAAAACATCTCTTTGGCTTTGGCTTTGGCTTTGATTGTTGGTGTTGAGCTTGGGCCTTCATCTTTTCTACACTTGCCATATATCCAATGCCACTTCTATCCATCTTCATGACGGTATTCATGAGTAGCTCACTTTGGAGATGCTTGCCTCTAGCAAACTTGCTCAATCCCACCTTGAGATGCTCTTTCTCCATCTTGAGCTTCTTGTTCTCTTCCTTGAGAATATCATTGTTCTTCTCTTCCTTGAGTTTCTTGTTTTCTTCTTTTAGCTTCTCATTCTCAAGGATCAACTCTTTGTCATGATCAAGAGTTTCTAGCACAATGGTGTTGTGACTTTTCATCTCTTCAAGATCTTTCATGAGCTTCTCATTGTCACTCTTGAGCTTGACATACTCATCATAGTCATTGCATTCAACCACTTGCTTGCCTTTGCTACTAGATCCATGCTCAATGCTTTCATCAATTAAATCATCACATGAGGTAGCTATATTAATCTTGACAACATGGTTAGTAGCATCATGTGGTGCATTTGGTAAAAAAAATTCTTGAGCAATAACAAAGAGTATCATGATTAATCTTAAGAGTAGTGTATTCATCTCTTAGCTTGTTGTGGCTAGTGATGAGTTCATTGTGCACCCACTCAAGTTTATCATGTTTATCTTTAAGCTCTTTCTTGGAGGATTTGAGCTCCTTGAGTTTGGATGATATAGCATCATTAGTTTCTCGAAGCTCATCATTAGCCTTTTCAAATGTATCACACTTAGATAAGAGTGAATCATTTTTAGCATCAAGCTTTTCATTTGTAGCTCTACTCTTTCTAATGATCTTAGTGTATTTTCTTAATATTTTGACAAGATCATCATATGTAGGTGAGTCATCATCATCGCTATTGCTATCATCATCACTAGCATGTTCATCATCACTACTATCATTACTCTTAGTTACCTTGCGTTCACCCTTGGCCATAAGGCATAGGTGTGTAGAGGATGATGGCAATGATGGCGGTGAAGATGCAAGATCAATAGCAATGGCGGCCACCTTTTCATCGTCACTATCATCATCGGATGATCCACTTGATGAATCAATGTTCGTGAGCCAATCACCGACGATGTAGGCCTTTCCACCTTTCTTCTTCTTATAGAAGTCCCTCTTTTTGCCATCTCTCTTCTTGTATGGCTTGTTCTTTTTCTTCTCATCATCATCTTCATTGCTTGAGTCATCTTTCTTGCCCTTGTTCTTGTTCTTGTTCTTGAACTTGTCTTTCTTGAGCTTTGTACATTGATGAGCTAGATGGCCAAGTTCGCCACAATTGTAGCAATCCATTTCGGAGATTGGCTTCCTTCTTGAGCTAGTGAAGAACTTCTTCTTCTTGCCGTCAAACTTGATGCCACTCTTGTTTAGCCTTTTTAGCATCTTGGCGGTCTTTTTCACCATGAGAGCAAGGCTTTCTTCATCATCTTCATCACTTGAGCTCTCATACTCAAGTCTTGCTTTGCCCTTATCTTGGCTAGCTTTGAATGCTAAGTCCTTCTCTTTCTTCTTTGTAGAGGATGAGCCATCTTGTGGGGTGATGTGCATGTACATCTCATGAGCATTGATCTTTCCCAAGATTTGTGTCGGTGTAGCGGTGGAAAGATCACCTTGGTGTAGCACGGTCATAATATGGCCATATTTGTCAATGGGGAGGACACTCAAGATCTTTCTCACAACATCGGATGGCGACATTTAAGTAAGTCCAAGCCCATTGACTTCCTCTACAAGAATATTCAAACATGAATACATCTCATTAGCACATTCCTTAGGAAGCATCTCAAATGAATTTAGCTTTTTAATCACAAGATGATAGCGTTCCTCACGCTCACTCTTAGTTCCCTCATGGAGTGCACAAACGTCCGACCATAGTGCATGGGCGTCTTTGTGGTTCCTTACGCGGTTGAACACATCTTTGCAAAGACCTCTAAAGATGGTGTTGCGAGCCTTTGCATTCCATTTTTCATAATTCACTTCATCGCCTTGAAGTTGTGCGGGATTCTTAGGTGTTGGGAACCCTTGAGAGGTGGCTCTAAGTATTCCAACATCTAGAGCTTCTAGGTATGCCTCCATGTGAATTTTCCAAAATGGAAAATCATCCCCCTCGAAGATAGGAGGAGGTCCATCCCCGTGAGATATCTTACTCTAAGCGGTTAAGCTTAAAAACGTGAGCACGAAGCTCCGATACCAATTGAAAGGATCAAGATGCCCAAGAGGAGGGATAATTGGGCTAATTCTAAATTTTCTTGCAATAATCTAATCCTACGGATAGCCCAATTAACCCCTTGTGCTTAGAAAAGTGTTTCTATCAAATTAACGCACAAAAGACTTGCAACCTATGTTCCAAACTTACTCTAGCATGGTAATTCTATGAAGTAAAGACAAGTATTGAATTGCTCAAAGTAAATACTTAAAGTAAATGCTCAAGGTAAATGGAGAGAGGAACGCGGTGATGTTTTGCCGAGGTATCGGAGAGTCGCCACTCCCCACTAGTCCTCGTTGGAGCACCCGCGCAATGGTGTAGCTCCCCCTTGATCCGCGCAAGGATCAAGTGCTCTCTACGGGTTGATTCTTCGACACTCCATCGCGGCGAATCACCCAAAGCCGCTCACAACTTGAGTAGGGTCACCCACAAGCTCCGCCGGGTGAACACCAAGCTCCCAATCACCACCAAGCCATCTAGGTGATGGCGATCACCAAGAGTAACAAGCACGAACTCTCACTTGACCATGCGAAGCCTAATGAGAAGATGGATGCACACTTGACTACTCTTGATTCACTAATGAGGTTTCACTCTTGGATTCTCAAATCACAAACACCTCACTAGGACCTTGCTCTTCTTGGCACTTACAAACGTGTTTCTCAGCTGTTTGAATGAGCAAAAGTCACTCCACATACGAGTGGAGCTTCTATTTATAAGGCAGCCCTGAAAAACGAACCGTTATGAGTTTCTGCGGGGTGACCGGACGCTCCGGTCGTGTTGACCGGACGCTCCGGTCAGTTCAACACGCGAACCAATAAAAATGAATTGACCGGACGCTGGCAGGGTCCGGTCAGCATTGACCGGATGCGTCCGGTCGCATAAAACCCTTACTGGAACCTTACTAGACTCGACCGGACGTTGAACCCTCAGGGTCCGGTCAGTACTGACTGGACGCGTCCGGTCGCAGATTCCCTTCACTGGAACCTTACTGGAGTCGACCGGACGCTGCCTTTCAGCGTCCGGTCACACCGAACGTAGACGTTGATCAAATGAACTGACCAGACCCTGCGGCCAGCGTCCGGTGACACCGGGGCCAGCGTCCGGTCAGTGTTTGACCCTCCATTCACTTCCAACTTCCGAACATATGTGAATGAAGTTTGCTCCAAAGAATCTTAGGCATTCATAGGAGCTACCTAGAGCTAGTTTTGACAAGTGTGCACCACACCTAACTCACTAGACTCAACTAGGTCAAGCTACCCATCCATACCCCCCTTAATAGTACGGCCAAAGGAAAAACAAAGTCCTAAACTACTCTAAGTGTCTCTCCAACTCCAATCGACACTTAGAACTAGTCATCCTTAACCTTGTCGTCCATCCTTTAAAAACCGAAACGATTTCCATTGAGGGGGCATGACAACTTTGATTGCCTAATTGATCTTCGTTACCATGACCTAACTTAATTGCCTCTGCAAAACACACGTTAGTCATAGTAATCTTGTATTGTCATTAATCATCGAAACCCAACTAGGGGCCTAGATGCTTTCAAAGTGGTCCAGCCGGGTCAAGTGCTAGAGCTTGTGGTAAGCACTCCACGTAGGAGAGTGTGACTTGTGGGTTACCACTAGCAAGAGGACCGACGACAACCTTGGAGCTTGTCTCAATGGGGACTAGCGTGTTGGCAAGCACGTGAACCTCGGGATAAAAATCATCGTGTCATCCTTGTATTCCCGTTGGTTTGCATCCTCGTTACACAAGCTTGTATTTACTTTATTTACATTGTGCTTGTATAGTTGCTCTTGTAATTAGTTAGCTTGTGTAGCTTGCTAGTTACCTTCTTGCTTGTGTAGCATAGAAGTAGCTCCCTTACGTGACTAATTCGGTTTGAGTAACCTTGTTAGTCACATTGCTTAGTTTATGTAGCTAAGAAATTTGCGCTCTATATTTGGCTTGTGTAGCCTTGTTATTGAGCATTGCTAGTGAGCTTAGGTGGCTTTGTGCTTTTGCTTACTAGCATGTGTAGGAGCTCCCTCGTTGTTTGAAGTACTAGTGGCATAGGTTTGTATGACCTTACTTCTAGAATTGGTTAGGTGAGCTCTAGCTAGCCTGGCACCTTTGTTGCCTAATTAGGATCTTTATAAGGTGCTTGTGAACTTCGATAGAGGGGTGTAGTCTTGGCTAGACTGATTGTTTTAATTCCGCATTTGTTTCGGTTAGCCGGCGCGATTAAATTTAGAAAGGACTATTCACCCCCCCTCTAGTCCACCATCTCGACCTTACATGAGCATATGAAGAACATCGGATCTTGGATAATATATGTTGCTTTTAAAACTTGGCCACACAAAGAGAGAAGGATATTAAATTATTCTCTACCCTTGTCTTGCTAGCATAGCAATATTGAAAGCGTGTAGATCATAAAATCCCAATCCACCTTTGGTTTTTTGCTTCACCAATTTCTCCTTTTCCATCCAATGATTTGTTTCCTTATCTTGTTGCGTCCACTAGTATCGCAAAATCATTGTTATTATGTCATCACATAGTGATTTGGTGAGGTGGAAGCAAGACATAGCATAGACAGGGATGGTTTGTGCAATATACTTAATCAAGACTTCCTTTCTAGCTTTTGAGAGCAACTTTTCTTCCTAGCCTTGACTATAGCGCCAAATTTTCTCCTTTAAAAAAAGAAAAAGCATTAGTCTTAGATTTCCCATGAAGACGGGCAGGCCCAAATTCTTTTCACTAGAAGCAGCATATGAGATTCCTATATTTTGCATGAAACTTCCTTTTACTTCATCAGACACATTGACACTGAACATAACCGCCGACTTTTTCTTATTCACAATTTGCCGACAACATTTCTCATAGTCATCCAATATCTTCCTAATCTTCATAGCAACTGAATTTGTAACACTTAATAGCAAGAGTGCATCATTAGAAAAAAACAAATGTGTCAAGCTAGGTGCCTTCTCACAAATCTTCACACCCTTTATTCGCCCTTCTTCATCAGCTGCCTGCAATTAATGCCATAGACAGAGATTTAACACAAATAACAAATAAATATTGTGACAGGGGGTTGCCTTGTCTAAGTCCTCTAGACAGATTGTTTCCTTGTACACTATTCACCTTGACCTTATAAACGACTGTTGAAACACATTTCATAATAAGTTTGTTCCAATTTCTTGAAAGCCCAGTCTATGAAGCATTGGAATTTGAGATGACTTCTGCAAGAATATTCTATAAGCGATTTGCCAACACCTTTGTTACAATTTTGTAAATCACATTACATAAACTAATTGGGCGAAAATCTTTTAGGTGGTTAGGAGTCTTGACCTTGGGTATGAGAACAATATTTGTGTCATTCCATCCAACTGGCATCTCCCCACCATTTACATCTTTCAGAACTTCTTCAATTATTCTCTCACCCACAATGTGTCAACACTCCTTATAAAAAATGGAGGGCATGCCATCATGTCCAGGGGCTTTTAAGTCTCTAATTGAGTCCAAAGCTCTTTTAATTTCTGTAGTTGTGAATTCATCCAACAATATCTCATTCATCTGTTGTGTTACCCTTGGTTGTTTTGATTCAGAAAAAGAGCTAATGAGATTTCTGCCATGTGAGGTGAACAAGGCCTAGTAGTACTAGAATACAAAATCCTTCAAATGCTCTTCTCCTTCCACTCAGTCCCTTGATTGTTTCTCACCTTTGTTAGCATATTGGTTCTTTGCTCTGAGGTGAAAGCATGGAAAAACCTTGTATTCTTGTCTCTATTTTTTCGTCAATGCATATAACTTCCTGAATGTCTTTGTTAGTTTAAAATATGCAGGACCTTTCGTTATTGCTTGCATATGCCTTGAACAATCGCTAGAGTTAGAGTCCTTCTGGGCACCGCATAGGACGGGGAGGCACACCTTGTGCACGTGTCGCCATTGGGGCCTACGACAGGCGTGGTAGCATCTGTGAAAGTAACAAGTGGTCCAGACTTGTCCGGTTTTGCTATCGGCTCGCAAGATATTGGCACCACGCCTAACTCCACTCAAAAAATTTATCGTTAACCTTTTAAATCGATATTTTAAAATTAATCTATTCAAAAATTTATTTTAAAAAATAACCCCTTTGTCCATGCCAAGGGATATGGCGCAACATTAACACTCTATCGCATCACATGCATCGACACGGCATAAAGCTGCCACCGTGCCCTGAATGATTAGCATGAAGTGTGCGTGGGGCCACCCGTCAGTGCCATGACACTTCGCGTGCCAAGGCTCTGCCACGCCAAGCCGCATGGCATGACACAGTTCCGTATAGGGTCCACATGACCTCCCTCCTCCCCGTATGTCTCTCTCTCATTTCTTCTCTTCATCTCGTAGAGTGAGCAGGCGCCCTCGTCCAGCTGCTAACGTTGGCCCAAATCCTATAATTTGAGCCCGGAATTTTGGGGGAAAACTATCCCCCAGCCTTCAACAAGGTATAGCCTCCATGGATTTCTTTTTATCTCGGAACACATTTGGTAGTTTAGTAGACGAACATACTCCTCACTTAGGGTTATGCAATTATTTTGAATAACATCACCTTTGTTACGGTGATCCTTAGGTTCACCCGCAATATATATACATGTATATTTGTGCAGCATATGGACAATTTGTGTTTTAGGTACGGTAATCTATTTTTGTGTCAGAAATTAGAAATAACTTCTATTTCTGATGTTATTTTTATTCCATATTCAGCCTCTAAGAGACCAGCACCTGCCTCTAACTAATAGATACTATAGTTAGAACAGATTTAAAGAACAACTATAGAATCACATTGTTTTTTTCCTTCAACAATGAACTATGGGCTCTCATGTTATTCTTTGGTTCCAAAAGAAAGGAAGAGATATTCTTTACTTCTACTAGTTTTGTTGGGCTTGTCAAACTATTCATCTAGTTTACCATTGTATGCATTGCTTAACATGTTGTACTTTTCGTTGGATCTTCTATGAATTATGATGTGTTCTAATAGCTTGGCTTCTTTCTAATGTTATACAAAATTAGAAGCATGTCATTGATGTTAAAATCATTGATTTTTGCATGGCAAGATGGTGCACCCTATGTTGCCCCTCCTTGAGACCTTCTACGACGAGAAACACCAGGCCCACTTGCTAATGGATGTGGACCCCTAGCCGGAGTTGGCCCTCCTGCAGCTCTGAAGACACACACACACCATCAGTGGGATGCACGTTATGCCCCTTGCATTAAGCATGTTGGCTTCTTCTAGCTTGACTAGGTGGTCAATGTCGAGATCCTAGACCTTGACAACCCTATTCTCACCGCCTTGGTGGATCATTGGCGATTGAAGACCCACACGTTCCACCTCCCTTGCGGTGAGGTGACTATCGTGCTGTGTTACCTGTCTCCTCGTGGACGATTATGCGGTCACTAGGATCCTTAATAGAGATGGGGGGAAGGACACGGTGAAGAAACACATGGGTACGAAGCCCCAAGACCATGTGGAGGGCGCAAAGGTCAAAGTAAGTAACTTTACTGTCAAATCGTGCTTTGGTAACACCAATTCATGGATTTGCAGGAAAACCTCTTGCGCTCATGCTGGATGGAAAACATTCGGATTATCAACATCTACCCGGTAAGACCAAAACACTCATGCGATCCATGACTATCCGTCATAAAAAAATCTCCTTGCGATCCATGACTACCCGATGCAGAAAAGGAAATTTCCCCAACCCCTGCATGGCTGATCTGCCCGGCTCTATCCCGCACTCCTCCCTCACAGGTTCCTTCAGGTCTTTCCATGCATGGATGCATGCACATGCACCCCACTCCAACATGCAGCCGCGATATTCTTATCTTTTCGGCAAATCCAGAAAGCACATATCACGGAAAAAATCAACAATAAGGGAAATGTTAACATCCACTGGCAGGACGTTGTTGTGCCCAATTGCGTGCACCCCAGCGCTCCAAGATCTACGGTATTTTTTCCTTTCAAGGAAAATCGGACAAATCATAGGAAAAAACAACAACAATCAAATCCTGATGCCATCTATGTACATCCCTATCCACAACCACGCCTCCGGTCAGCTATCACATGTCACAAATGAAGAGGGGTTAGTCGAAGAACTTAGGTTATGCTTTGCTTCGACAAAGAATAGAAGACGAGTACCCCCATTTTTTCTGCTCATCAAACTTATTGAATAGAATCAAATAGAAAGGCCATCAACGCTTCTGAATTTTCTAATGAATCTAAGATATTCAATTTTATTAGGTTTTATTTACTGCCAAGAGGACTGAAAAGAGGTATGATTAGTTATTGCATAAACAACTAAAACATATGGATTGTCAATATCTACTCGGTAGAACCAAAACACTCATGCGATCCATGACTATCCGACGTAAAAAATATTTCATTCAATTTATGATATACCCGTTATAATGCACGAACACACTTATAGAGAAATGATACAATAAAATAATGGTGCCTAGTAAACGAAAACGGAGGAGGGCTCCCCAAAAAGCAAAACCCCAAATTCCAACCCCCACTATCCCAATTTCTGCCCCTCCAATCGGCGGCGGCGGCGGCGATGGGGCGGCTCGAGATCGATTGGGACGATTTGTTCGACAACTCGTCCACCGACCACGAGGAGGGCATCTACTTGGGCTCCCCATCGCCGGCGGCCGCTAAGCGGGCGCGGGTGGGGCCGGCGGCCACTAAGCGGGCGCGGGCGGGGGCGGAGGGCGTCGCGAGGGCGTCATTGGGCGACGAACAGCCGCGAGGGACCCAAGCCCTCCACCTGAGGTTGGAAGCACTGTGCAGCGAGCTCGAACGACGCGTGGGTGAGCTCCGACCCGTCGAGCGCAGCCCAGTGACCCGCGCGTCCGCGAAGGTGCATACACCCATCCTGTTGTCGCGTATCGAACTGGAGCGTTCGATTATGGATCGATTGACTTTGCGCTAGTTTTGTAGATCTGTGGGATATAGTGCGCATTGTGTTTCTCATGAGTGTGCGGGCAACATTGTCTGTTATTCAGAGAAGTATTGCTCGCTTGGTTTGCAGACAGCTGCTGATCGGGGACAGGATACTCGTTCCGCTGCCGAGAATGTACACAATTTCAGTAAGATTTCGACACTTGCGGCCGTCATTACCATTTTTAACATGGATCGGAAAATGTTGGGCTCATCCACTCGTGATGGATTACTGAATTTACCATAAGAAGTGCTGTGTAGCACTAACCTCAAGTCCTCAACTGAACGGTTGCTGAGTCTGTTCCAGTTGTTCACTAATACGAACTGTCACTGATGTGCTGTGTTATGTGTCACTCTGTTTGTAGATCAAGAGGATGAGCAGGGGGAACATGTGGCCTGTAAATGCTGTCTCAAGTCATCTCCTGTTTTAGTCAGAAGAAAGAAGAATCATGAGCAGGTATTATGTAATGTCTTTCTTTTACCTTGTTTATTATCTGTAGGCATCTCTTGAAACTATGATGGGGAATTGTCAAGGTAGCAACCCGTGTGAATAAACGCAAAAGCTGAGGGGCATGGTGGACAAAGGATTAACCAACCATTGTTCTGTTTGGTAGGCTGATGGCCATCGCAAAAGGGTTCCTCGTGCTGCAGCGAAGAATGACGACAAGGAACCTGCTGCTCCCCCAGAGGAAATCTTTGAGGCGGTCAGAGAGATACCGAGCTTGGAGCGTGCTGGTTTACTGAGAGCCTACAGCATGCTCATCCGTGATGATCGTTTGTTCAGATCTCTAATGGTGCTGCCTAAGGACATGAGGAAGGACTGGCTGCTCATGGAGATCGAGAACCAGTGAACTGAGGCTTGTCCTGTTTGCGCTGCATGCACACAGCAACTGACAACATGCGTGACAATTGAGTAATTGACAACAGCCTGTTCGGGAGGCCGTATCGTATCGTGGATTATTTACTGCTGGCTGGTTTGGTGTGAGAGAAAAATGTTAAATCCTTTGGGACCATCTAGGAGTGGATCCAGTGGGGTTTCATTGGGTTTCTCGTAGTAATGGTGTGAACAGAGAGAGACAGAGAGGGAGAGGAAGAGCTAGGGTTAGGTACTGACCATCCATTGAGTAGGGGATCCGGCCATCAGGTTCATCGGTGAAGTTCTGCGCTAGGCAGCGACGGTCGGTGAAGAGAGCGACGCAGTGAAGACCGTGGTGGCGCAGTGCAGTGGCGGCGGCGGTGCTTCCCGTCACTGGCTGCGCCCCTCTGTTAGATCGGAGTAGGGTTTCTAGGTGGGCGTACGGCTCAGGCGAACCTCGTACCGAGAGCCGTCGACCCCACCTCTATTTAATCTTGTGAGTGTGGCGGGGCCCGCCACCATAGATGGACCTGGGCGCCCCGATCGGCGCGAGGTCAAGGCCCAAGTGGTCGTTGGGCCACTGTGGTTGGGAGATCAAACCAACATTCTCCCCCTTGATCTCAACTCATACTTTAACTTTAAACTTTGACTTTAATCATTTTCACTTTTATTTGTTCCATCACAAATTAGTGCATAGAGCATGCTTTATCGTCACGGTCAATTGCCGATAAACTTAATATGACTACAATACACATCTCTGTTCGAAGCAGATTCTTTAACTTTGGGCCCTTTGTTGTCCAGGAAATCATAGGCTATACCATAAACCCATGTCATTGTGTGTTCTCCAAACACTTTGGGTGGTAAGCCTTTGTATGCTGGATCCGCAAGCACTTGCTTGTTACTTATATGTTCAATACTTTTAGTATGATTCCGGACTTTCTCCTTCACAACATTACAACTTTAATGTCAATGTGTTTGGTGGCACACTTGACCCGTTGTTATAGGAGCGAACTACTTAAATGGTTATTCTTTGTTACATACCATTATCAATTCGGGTGTAAGTTCTTTTAACCACTTCGCTTTGTCCTTTAAGCCTCATATCAAGCTATCTTTGTGGGTATGCATCCTTGATGACACCATTAACAAGCTTTTTCTCTGGAGCTTTTCCACAATAAAACTCCAAGCATGAAAGTGTTAGCTACTATGTGGGTTTCACTAAACATCTCGCCAAAATTTAACATTTGTACCCACAACTATTTGAGAGTACTTATTCTTTCTTACTCACCATGAGGCCTACAAATCTTTGCACAATTGCAAAACATTCTCATCTCCATTCCAGTTGATCTATATCTCGGATGGACTTACGCCATAAAATATCCGGATACATGAACTATGTCGAGGTAAGTTCTTGCTTATAAGCATTCATTAAGCTTCCAACAAATTGAAGCATATAGGACGTCCTTTTTAATCGATCTCACATTTATTCTTGAAACACTTTGAAAGTTTGAAAACTATTACCCTTGACTATAGGAACAGTATGGGTTTATTCACATATATACTTTATTTCTTTAGAATCTTCTCTAAGTATACACTTGAGATAGTTCTAATACCCTTTTCCTTTTATCTCGGTAAGTTCCAATTCTCGGAAGCGAATGATGCTTTACCAAGACCATTCTCATTGAAACTTGAGGACAAGAACTATTTCTTCTCCAACAGTAGATTAACACCACTACTAGCGAGTAAGGTGCTACCCACATGCAGGATTAGGAAAATAAATTTCCCATGTTTAAACTTTGCATAAATACAATTATCCTCTACATTCTCTTTAAAACCCAAACTTTCTTATTGTACTGTCAAACTTCAAGAACCACTGCCTTGAAGCTTGCTTTAATCCATAAATGGATTTCTTTAGGCAACATCCCTTTACGTTCTTTTCCTTCCACGACAAAACCTTTTGAGTTATGCCATGTAAATGTTTCCATACAAATCCTCGTTGAGGAATGTGTCTTTACATCCTTCTGATGTAACTGTAAATCGTAATGTGCCACTAATACCATTATGATTATAAAAGAATCCTTGCAAGCTTATTATAATATATTCCTTCTCTTTGTGTAAATCATTTCGCCACAAGTGGCGCTTTATAGCTTTTCATATTTCCTTTGGAGTCACCTTTGTCTTGTAGACCCATTATAGCCTACTGTTTTGGCTCCATTAGAAATTTCTTCTTAGTCACCAGAAATATCTGATTTTCTTATTCTTTGAGACCTTCTAGGGCCTCGTGGCACTTCTTTCATATGGGGCTATTGTTACTCTTCATTGCCAAAAGGCAATTGTTCTATAGCCTCCTGTATCACAAGATCCTTGTTTACTTATTCATCCTCTTTAAGAGCTAACGTCTGGTGTTGTATATGTCATACAACATCAACATGTATTAAGCAATTTGTTGCTCTAAACACTGTAGTGGATATGTAATCCCACTTCTATTCAAGCTTTAGGTATCTACATACCATGCTCCCCCAGATTACTCCATCTTCAGTAAAGATGGTGTATCTTCAAATTTCTTATTTTGGGTTTAATCTGCTAAAAACTCATATGGCGTCATCCAGTATAAATACTAGCTGACTATGCTATCTTCCTATCGGAACTGTAAAATGTTCAGGAATTTAGCTATTTCTTTACTTTAGGGGTATCATAATTATGACCGTCTTACTCCCTCAACGATCACATTCATCTTTTATAGATCACTTTTACCTTCAATGCATAGTGTGCATTGCTTATCTGAAGTATGGGGAAGTATCTTTCTTAATCTTACATTTCTCCCCCTCGAAATGTGGTATGAACTTTTCTACCACAATTTCGAAACATTCAGAACTCTTGTGAATGAGGAAACTTTGATTACTTACTTCATCCACATGATTGCAGCATGCAAACAAAATTCGTATGGGAGTACATTTTCCTCATTACACTTCAAAACTCAACATAGTCTATTATTATCAATACTTCTGCAAGTCATGCTTGCATATCATTCTTATCTTTTGATTCACATGCAACTTTCTTTTGTTCTTAAACTCATTGAGTACTTAATGACCATGACACAATCAGAGTGTACGGTCAATACTAGGATAGCATAAAAGCTACCTCAAACTTCTCTCCATGTGCGAGATATACTTAGAGCACATGAGTCATCACATCCTTCTCCCGCCATGCGGGATAAGTACTATGCCAAACTCTCCCGTCATGCAGGATTGGTTAACATATGTACTATGCCAACTTTACCCCGTCATGCGGGTATTTTCTCAAACTTTTCCCGCCATGTGGGTACTATCATAAACTTTTTCCCGCCATGCGAGATATTCCTTTGAACGGACATAATTGCCAGGACTAGCTCGTGTTCAATCATCAAATTCAGAAATAAATCCGAATATTCTTTTAACACACATGTTTAATCCAATGTTAGTCAAATTAAACATGTATATGACTTTTACAACTCTCATAAGTGAAACTGAAAATAAATTCTTCTCCACAGAGAGTACATAAAAGACATTTCTCAATGAAGACTCCCATTGATCTATCTCTTTTCTTGGATCAATATCCTAGAATTCTTTTCTTTTGAAGCCATTCTTTAAAGAGAACACAGTCTCTTAACCAATGGCATTCTTTCATACATAGCTTGCCCTTGGGCATTTCATCATCTGAGTCACAAGTACCCAGCTCATTTCTCTTACTACCTTCAAGAATGAAAGCATGGAGGTCTTTTGTCTGAAAAATATTCAACAATAATGCTCTTTAAACTTTGAAAACTTTATGTTCTATTCTATATCACCGTTGGGCAGAAATAGAATAAAACATCATTCTTCTACATTAATTCCACATCACCGTTGGGCAGAAATGGAATTAACGTATAGAAATTTAATAATCTTAAAAGCATAGAACTGCTCCTCAAAATTAAATTCTCCCGTTGGTTGAATTTAATTAGAAGACAATCAACTTCATTGCAGTGAAATATGAAAATACATTTCTCTAGTTTAAGAGCATTCCTTGATCTTTATCTTTCTCCGAAAAATTGGTCACTTTGATGCAAAATTCATCAGAGATTTAAACTTTAAACATAAAACTCATAGAATTATAATATTGTTATCATCAACGTTGGTCAGAAAATAACAATATCATAATTCAACTTTAACCTTAAACTCATAAATAAACTTATAATATTGTTATCATCAACGTTGGTCAGAAAATAACAATATTATAATTTATCTTAACTATCAACCGACTATTCCTCCAATTAAAATTTTCCAGCTGATTCTAATTTTAACTGGAGGATAAACTTTTCATCATTTACTGAATAACTATAACTACTCTTCAAATTAGAAGACAATAAACCTTCAACTTTGCAGCGGAAACTTGACAAAATTTCTTTTCCTACTTTTGAAGCATTTTACTTTACTCATCTGTTTCTCTAAACAAATTATCACGTTGGATCAAATTTGAGTAGAGATAAAACATTTAAACTTAACTTTATTCATTCAAAATAGCTTCGAAAAATAAAAAATGATAAACCTGAAAACTCTCCTTCTTGTTCATTTGGCGGGAGGCTGCTTGGCCCGAAGGCTGATCGCTTGTCCGCCCAAAGAAGCGTCACAGAATACAAGACCCGCGCCAAAGCCGCAACTCAGGCTCGGGCCGGAAAGTGGCATCCCTTTGGGCCGTTGAGTGGTTCCGGTCATTCCACGCCGTCGGATCAAATCCGACGACCGTCCGGCCGTTCGCTTTGATCAAAACCCCCCGCCATGTCGGTGATCGGCCTCCCTCTGAACCCTAGCCACATTTCTTTCTCCCTTCTCTCGCGCCTCTCTCTCTCTCAGAATACTGACACGAGCGGCAATGAGCCGAGCAGCCGAGGAGGAAAGCGAAGGCGGCGCCATCAAGGGGGTTCCTCTTGCGCGAAAGCGCTCCCCATCGGGAGAGCGCGCCGCTCAAGCTGCCCGTGTTGGCGCCTGCACCCGTACCTTCGCGCGGATGCACCTCGGTGACGAACACCGCGCTGGTCCGGTCTTTCCCTTGACGACGGCGAGAGATGGCAGCGATGAGGTAAGCCACCGCCTTGCTTTTCCCTTTCCCGTTTTCGCTTGTTTGGATCTTGCTTGCTCTTCTCGGTTTTGACCGATTGGGATGGGGATCGAGTTAGGGTTAGGATTCACCCTTTTCTTCTTCTTCCCCGAGTCTGTAGCGGGTTAGGGTTCGGATCTCATCGTTCTCTTGAATCTGAGCCCTCTGTTTCCATCTTCACCCAGTTAGGGTTAGGGTTAAGGAACCCTTTCTGTATGCTCAGATCCGAAGGATCTAATGCGTTCTTTTCCTTTCTTTGTTCTCTTGATTCTCTTCCCAGCGTCAAGAAGCCGTACAAGGGTGAACCATCCCGAGTGAGGCGGTAGTGACGGCGGTGGGGAAACCTTCCCGGACCATCCAATTTCTTTACGGTTAGGGTTCTTTAGGAGGATAATCTGAATCAAATTCTAATCCCTTCCTTCTTTTTTCTTTCTATCACCCGAATAGGGTTTAGGGTTCGATGAACCCTCGTATTTCTTTCTTTCGATCCAAATCGGATCTAGCTCCGTTCTGTTCTTTTCTTTGCCCGATCTAGATCCACATACGGCCATACTAAACCGGGCTCGATACCATTGTTAAATCCTTTGGGACCATCTAGGAGTGGATCGATTGGGGTTTCATTGGGTTTTCGTAGTAATGGTGTGAACAGAGAGAGAGAGAGAGGAGAGGAAGAGCTAGGGTTAGGTCTTGACCATCCATTGAGTAGGGATCCCGCCATCAGGTTCATCGGTGAAGTTCTGCGCTAGGCGTGACGGTCGGTGAAGAAGAGAGCGACCTTGATGAAGACCGTGGTGGCGCAGTGCGATGGCGGCGGCGGTGCTTCCGTCCTTTGGGTGCGCCCTCTGTTAGATCGGAGTAGGGTTTCTAGGTGGGGTGTACGGCTCAAAGCGAAACCTCGCATCGAGAGCCGTCGACCCCACCTCTATTTAATCTTGTGATGTGGTGGGCCCGCCTTGACCATAGATGGATCGGGCGCCCCGATCGGCAGCGAGGTCAAGGCCCAAGTGGCCGTTGGGCCACTGTGGTTGGGAGATCAAACCAACAAAAAACACTGTTCCCGGCTGGAAATTTACGATCGTTTACGAGCAAGCGAACAGGCTGATTCGAGTGATCTGTTTATCTATCTAGTGCTGGTTATGTGGTATTCGTTTCCCAGATGTAATTATCCTAGCCTCTTGTTGGACCATGTAATGCAATGCCTGTGTTGTTTCCCTAAGCTAGTATGAATCTTCTTCACTGTTTGCGTGTGAGTGTGTGCTACATCGTAATATTTTTTCTTCCCTCTCTCAAGATCTTGAGATGCTTCTCTCTATTGTTATTGTGCTGCTGTTCTTGCTGGCTTTGTTACCGTTATAAAAGGCCAACCAAACAAATCAAGTAATGCCTTACATTGTTTACATTAGTGCTGTTTTTCCATTCCCTGTGTGTTAACAGGAGAGAAGGGATTGGGGAAGGAACTCATGGAGGAAGGATTCGAGTTTAGAGTTTTTTTTCCTTAACCTGTCTCTCTTCTCTCACACGTTCCTCTTAAGCGTCTGGACGCAGCCGAACACAGCTCAGTTACATCAGCCGGATCGATCCACTCGGAGCCGAAGAAACGTTTGCCGGGCCATCGGGTCCGTTTACTCCACAGGAGGCCATCGTCTTGCGGTGGCGCCTGGCTTTTGTTGCCGTAACACCGTACTTCCTTAGCCTAACCAAACACTATCCAAGAGCAACTCTGACGGGTTCCTACTTAAACCCTCAAAATCAAATTACACAACCGGAGAAAAAACAGCTGTAGCAGAGTCCCTGCTAGTCATAAGTTTTCCATGCACGCGCTTCGCTACCGCTTTCTACTTAAACCCTCAAGAACAGGGAGAGCCCTCAAATAGACAGTAGGGGGCCGGTTTTGATGGTTATTGCTAGAGTTGTCCTAAGGGTGTAGTCGCAAGTCGCAACCATTTCCTTCACAAGCTGGATCAGGCCAGCTAGGGCTGAAATCGGATTGGATGCAGATGGATATTAGAGATCTTGCATTCTATCCCTTATTTTTTCGGATCTCGCAACCAGATACTGATCATGTCGGATATTGATATCTATCTCATATACATATGAGAAATCTAATTTTGAGTATTCAGATTTGAATATAATACGTATATTAAATGTTCATATTCAGACACGGACTGTCGGGTGCGTTTAGTTGGAGGACGAAGTTGGATGGGATATAGCGATCCATGGATATTGGGATAAGGATATCCATGATGGGTTGGATGGATGAGACGAGTCATTTTTCTGTTTGGTTAGATGGATGAAAGTGGATGGGGTGGGAATAGTTGACTAACTATATCTATTATTTAAAAATAATAACAACTAATTGGACA
Organism: Miscanthus lutarioriparius; assembly: GCA_904845875.1. Taxonomy (NCBI): domain Eukaryota; kingdom Viridiplantae; phylum Streptophyta; class Magnoliopsida; order Poales; family Poaceae; genus Miscanthus; species Miscanthus lutarioriparius. Next base: position 17,423,199 of record CAJGYO010000014.1, on the reverse strand, counting down.
CTAATAAATATGCACTAATACTAATTTTGTCATGATAATCACTATGTTAAAATAAAATATGTTAATTAGCACCACTAATATCCTAATTAGCACACTAAACATGCACTAATCAACTTATTAGCACTTATCAAAACTAATCCTACTACCATAATTACTACTCCTTCCATCCCAGTAAGTCATTCCAAGAATCTTGGAGAGTCAAAGTTTTTCAAGTTTGACCAAATTTATATAACAAAATAATAATATTTATCATACCAAGTAAGTATCATTAGATTCTTCATTAGTTATATTTTCATATTATACCTATTTGATGTCATCAATCTTTGTGTTTCTCTCTATAATTTTAGTCAAACTTGAAAAAGTTTGACTCTCCAAGATTCTTGGAATGACTTACAATTTGGGATGGAGGGAGTAAGTAATAATATAACATCCTAATAATCCTTAATTCATTTACTAATGAGAAAGATTAGAAGACATGTATAAGTTAGTCCGCCATATTTTTTTGGACCATGAAATCCAGCATCTGGAAATATATTCTCTATCTATGAATTTGCTTAACCAAACACTCCATATCCATAAATGGTGCTATCCTAATCCATGGATATCAAGCAACCAAACAATTTCGAACCTTTCAGAGTGGACGGATATCGAAAAATATTCATCTCATTTTCATCCCTAAGCCCAGCCCAAGTTATTTGGCCCATAGCTATACCACACGCAGCCCAACCCATCCCTTTTCCCCACCCGCTCTTCATACGAAGCCCTAACACCGCGAGGCTCATCGGCGGCGGCGGCCGATGGCGGCGGCGATGGGGCGAGTTGTGAACTTGAGCGACTTGGCGGATGCGTTTCCCTGCAGCCCTTCCTAACCCGGCGTAGAGTTCGAGGTCTGCTTCGACCCCCCCCTCCGCAGCGCCGCACGCTACCGCAACAAGGGCGCCGCCGCGCGCTGCTGCAACAAGGGCGGCGTCGGCGGCGCGGAATTTGGCGCGGGCGCGGATGGGGTCCGTCGGGAGGGCGTCATCGAACGACGAACAGCCGCGGGGGAACCCAGGCCGCCTCCCCCGCTGGCGGAGGTTCGGGTTGGAGCGCCCCAAGGCTCCCCGGCGCGCAGGTGGAGAGTGGGGCGCGCAGCCCAGTGACCCGCGCGGCCACGAAGGTGCATACACGGTCGCGTATTGAACTGGAGCATTCGATCGATTTACTTTGCGGTAGATCTGTGGATTTGTGAAAGATAGCGTGCATTGTGTTTCTCAGGTGTGTGCCCTTTGGGCTACATCGTCCGTTATTCATAGAACCTTTACTCTGCTTGGTTTGCGGGCTGCTGCTGAACCGGGACTGGATGCTCAGTCCGCTGCCGAGAAGGATTCACACGGTTTCAGTAAGATTTCCACAATTGCGTGTCACTAACGCTTTTAACCTTGCACGCCCACCATTAGCAAGAGATGGATTGGGAAATATTGGGCTCATGTGATGGGTTAGTAAATTTGTCACAGAAAATGCTGGCTATTCGCGTGGAGTACTAATATGAATAGAACGGTTCTTGCTTGTGTTCCAGACTTCTAGTTCATTAATACGAACTGTCAGTAATGTGTTGTGTCACTCTGTTTGTAGATCAAGAGGATGAGCGGGTTGGACATGTGCCCTGTAACTGTAAATACTGTTTGAAGCCATCTCCTCTTTTAGTTGGAAGAAAGAAGAATCATGTGCAGGTATCATATAGTGTCTTTCCTTCACCTTTTTATTATCAGTAAGGCATCTCTTGAAAGTTGAAACTATGATGAGGGAATTGTGAATGTAGCAGCCAATGTGAATAATCGCAAAAGCCGAAGACATGGTGGACAAAGTATTAACGAACATGTGTTCTGTTTGGTAGGTTGATGGCAATTGCAAAAGGATTGCTCGTCCTGCCGCGAAGAATGACGACAAGGAACCTGCTCCCCCAGAAGAAATCTTGGAGGCGCTCAGAGAGATACCCAGGTTGGAGCGTGCTGATTTACTGAGAGCCTACAGCATGCTCATCCGCGATGATCGTCTGTTCAGATCTCTCATGGCGCTGCCTAAGGACATGAGGAAGGACTGGCTGCTCATGGAGACTGGGAACCAGTGAACTGAGGCTTGTGCTGTTTGCGCTGCATGTACACAGCAACTGACAGCATGCGTGACAATTGACAGTGTCATCGATTTGTCTGTTTTTCTAGTGTTAGTTATGTGGTATTCGTTTCCCAGATGTAGTTATCATAGCCTCTTGTTGGACCATGTAATGCTATGTCTGACGTTTCCCTAAGCTAGTATGAATCCTCTTCAAATTGTTAATATGTGCTGCTGTTTGTGTGACTGTGTGAGCACATGAAACTAGTGGATTGCATACCACTTGTAGACCGTTTGCTGATCCTAACAACATGTCATTTTTCATCAATTTCATCAGGTCAATGCACCCATAAATTTCACTACTCTTCAATAGGGAAATGCAGCAACATGTTACGATTTTTTTTTTTGCAGGTACGCTTCTGAATTTTCGTCAATTTTTAAACCAAAACCTAACAATCTGACCTCACATATCCCTTCAGCCCGGCCAGCCCTTTATCATATTTAGGCCTTGGATCCATTAATAGTAATAGTTAGCTAGCTAACTAGCTCATAGCTAACTATTAGCTGGTTTTGCCCAACTAGTGAAATAATTGTTAATTGGATATTAGCTAACAATTTGCTAAACTATTAGCTGGATCCTGCTCGGATTCAAAGTAGCTAATTACTATTAGCTGGTTTTGCCCAACTAGTGAAATAATTGTTAATTGGGTATTAGCTAAACTATTAGTTGAATCCTGCTTGGATTCAAAGCAGCTAATTACTATTAGCTTATTTTGCCCAACTAGTGAAATAATTGTTAATTGGGTATTAGCTAACAATTAGCTAAATTGTTAGATGGATCCTGCTTGGATTCAAAGCAGCTAATTACTATTAGTTTGTTTTGCCCGATTAGTGAAATAATTGTTAATTAAGTATTAGCTATCAATCATCTAAACTATTAGTTGGATCCCATTTGAATTTAAAGGTGCCCATTATTAAATCCATCGGTCCCACTATATCTGTTGTTCTGGCAATGCATTTAATAGATTCACAATATGTTCCATGTATCCGGACACACCGTATGTCCAGGTTTCGAGAATCTTTATTGTACCTAGTAGAAAGCTAAAACGACACATATAATGGGACAAATGGAGTAACTATTGGCTGCTTGGATCCAAACATGACCTTAGCGGGTCTGGGCCTAACTAACTGGTAACTGATGCCGGCCCATAAGGCCCAGCACTATCGAACCCATGCCCACGCTGCAGCCCAATCCTTCGGCGTAAGCTGATGATTTAGTTGAGCGACAAAATAAAGTGACAAACCTCCGTTTCTTCTACTCACGCTCCTTGCGTGCGTTTCACTCGCACAAAAACCCAGAACGCAAAACCCCCCGGTCGGCCAGTCCCATACCACCTACCCCCGTTTGAATCTCCCCCTCCCTGATCGTAGGCCGATCGGCGGCGGCCATGGTGCAGAGGCGGAGCAACATCGACTGGTATAGTGTGTTTCTGTCCTACTTCTCTCACAATGGCGCGGTCGATGCCAGCTCCGACCCCCCTACGCTAGCGCCGCAAGCCCCCAAGTCTCTAGGCGGCCGCCAAAGGTCCGAGGAGCTGTGCAGCGAGTTCGAGCGGCACTTCGATGAGCGCAGCACAGGCCCGCAGGTGGATGACGGGGCGAACTTTTGAATCACCCGTCTGGCGCCCAAGGTATGCACGCCTGCTAGTTCGTTCCTCTCCTCGTGCAACGAAAATGAGCTGTGGTGTTTGATTTTTTTTTTGTGCGCTTTCTATTCCTCAGTTGTGTGCGTACTGCGTAGGTTTTGTTCGCTCCCTTTAGGAGCTACATCCCATCAGTTATTATTTATAGTACCATTTCTGGCTTGGTTTGCAGGCTGCTGTTGGTTTGGGACCGGATGTGGATGTTCCTTCTGCTTCTAAGGGCGTATGTGATTTTAGTAAGATTTCTACACTTGTTGTCGTTACCATTTTAAACCTTGCACGTCTACAGATGGTTAAAGGTGGGTTGGGAGATAGTAATGCTATCTCACTGAAATTTGGCTTATGCTGATACTTATGCTGATTTGTTGTGAGAACAAAACATTGTTCGTTCGCTAAAAAGTACTGCTGAAGTAGTGCTGAAGAACAGGGCGTCAATCAGAATAAAACAATCATTGAACCTGTTATATATAGCTATTCACTGGTACAAGTTGTCACCGATTTGTTATGTTTCATTTGTGTGTAGGTCTGGTGGATGAGGATGTGCAGGGGGAACATGTGAGCCGGGAACACTCTTCGAAGTCATCTCCCAAGTTTAGTGGGTAGAAGAAGAAGAAGAATTGTGGCCAGGTAAAATACACTTTTTTCAACCCCCCTCTCTCTCCCTTGCTTTGTTGATCCATAGGCATCTCTGTCTTGGACACTTATGAGGGAATTGTGAATGCAGCTACCCTTGAATAAAAGGAAAAGACAAAGCCATGGTGGAAAAAGGAAACCTTCTGTGAACAAACGGAGGGCTCATGCCACTGATCCTGAGGAGTCTGATTATGAAAGTTCACTTCCCAGTAATATTACCTTTCTAACTAGTAATTTTTATGATTTTATGTGTGCATCTTGTGCAACCATCCGGGTTAATGAAAATGTGACCTTATATGGAAATTTGTATGCTTTTTAAAGATATTCTCTGCCTTACTTAATAATTATGTTTCACAAGCATTTGCATATTCCGCACATATGGTTTATATATTGGCATGCATGATGTACTAAATTATTATATTTTTACTTCGCCCAATCATCAGCTCTAATCCCGCATCCTTCTATGCAGGAGGAAGCAACAGCTTCAGAATTCATCTTCTGTTCATTCTTGGAAGGTTGGTATCTGATACTAATTGTTAGAATGGCATATCCTAGCCATTACTGTCTTCCAATCTCAGTCATTACTAGATCTAATAGTAGACATATATCTGCATGTACTTTTATAGCCTGTATTAATTAGTCTAGATTAGAGGATATCTTTGATTCTTTCCTTGCATATACACTCACTGTTGTATAAGTACAGCCTACAACAATAGAGAATTTATTTTCCCTATCTTCTTTCACTAAGCTATACCAAGAAGTGTAATTTGTGAATAATCATTTAATTTCTTGCTCCGTAACTAATCATCCATGTTTTCCTACTGCTTGAATGTTAAAGTCACACAATCCTCATTTTGGATTAACTGCTAAATGTGAAAACTAGATTATGTTGCATTTCCTATTGCATGCAATGTGTAATGAGCATATCATGATGTTTGACTTTAGTGGTCATATATAAGAACAGTAGAGATCGTAGTGAGTTGTTGTTTACCATCAAGGACATTTCTTTGCATTATTGGTGGCTCGATTGCATTAATCATTGCTCACTAGTAAGGCTGGGTAAGGTTGAGAAAAATAAACTCTCTTTGTTAACATGGCGAGGTTACAATTTATGGTATTTTGCACTAAATCTTGTCTTCAGAAAGGTTGGGTGGTTGTTATCCTCTTTAATAGATAACGCTATACTTTCCATTGACAACTTACCGGTATTATTTGTTTATAATAAGTTTGGTTGTCATATGTCACATTGTTAAGAGCCAGGCCGTTTATTGGGCACTCTACCATGCTTTCTCATAGTAGTTTGATCCTGGCACCACTTTTACATGTAATTTTGACCTTATACATTTATTTGTATGAGTTGCCTTTAAGGTTCAAGATGTGGTTCTATTGGATGATGAGGATGTGGAACCTAAGGAAGAAGTAAACCGTGAGATGTCTGACAGACTGTAAGCTCCTCTCTAGTGTTGTATTCATCATGTATACTGTTAGCTTACCTTTTAGTTTATGTTCAACTCAACCAATTGTGTTTTCAGGAATGAACCTAAGATCTACTACCCATCAAGGTGAATGTTGTGCATTTTTCTTCAAAGATCATGAATTCATGGTCGATGTTCATTTTACCTTCCGTTGACTTCATTATGTGAACAGAGATGATCATGAAGCTGTCGAGCTCACCAGATCTGATATTAAATGTCTTGATCCTGAAATATTTTTGTCTTCAGCAGTGATAAACTTCTACATCAAGTAAGTGGTAACTTTATATTATGATTTTTTTTCTTAAACTGCTTCAGTGTATCGCTTACATTTCAAACAAATATTAATTAATGAATGAAAGGGTTACTATGGGAGTATTTAGGTGTTAATGCTTGCTATTTGTTTAAGAAATTTAATGCTTCGTCTTCTACTTTGTTTCACATTGTATTGTCTTAAACACCACCAAACTATTCACTGTGAGCTATTTAGCTGAAGAATTTGTAAAGTAGTAGTATATGAACTTTGAGCTATGCTATGTCCAAGGCGGTATTAAGACAGTACTATGATTTTTTCTGTGATGTTGCTGTGCAGGTACATCAAAAGGACCAGACTGTGTAATGAAAATTTCAGAGACAAATTCTATATATTTAACACGTATTTTTTTGGAAAGCTTGAAGAAGCATTGTATCAGCCAGTACGATCTTTTTTGTCATGAAGTCATACTTCTCTTACCAAATGTCATGCATTATGTCTGTTCAAAATTGGGATAATTATACTATTCTCGGTATGAAATACATGAGCACCTTGTAATAAGTTTATGTTATTTTTTCCCAAACCGTCAAGAGAGCTGCTGATCCCCTTGTTAAGAATAAATGAATCATTAGTACCCAAATACAAAGAAGGCAAAACGGGACACACCCAGTTCTGAAAGCTCCCATACAAGGCGAGGTCTGGAGAAATAAATTTCTAGACAAACCTTACCTTTTTCTTATTCTACAAGGAGGCTGGTTCGAACCCAGGACCTCCAAGCCACAAGAAAAGGGAATTTCTGGACAACCTTACCCTTTCTTATTCTGCAAAGAGGCTGGTTCGAACCTAGGACCTCCAAGCCACAAGTAGAGAAACTCAACTACTGTGCAAGCCCGCCTTCTTGAGTGTGAAAATTCAATTAACCAATTATTTTCTTTTTGAGTGAGGAATTGCCATTTTTTTTCTTGTGCCCCTCGTGACCTGGACTGATTATCGGTTGGGTGCACATTTTGGGATGTGTTTGGTTCCTCGCATGAAGGTCATCGTGCACCGGTGGATGCGTATAATCCTATAGAGAAGAGTGTTTGGTTGCCCGCACGTGCGGATGCAGAAATACACCATCATCGATCTCATATGAGTGCAGCCCCCAAATTGAGCTTCTCTAATGCAGGCTTGGTGGATGCATTGCATTTGCTATAGGCCCCACATGTCAGTATCAGGTGCAGTGGTCACTGCACCCGCTCATACAGGCAACCAAACATCTTTACAAGGTCATTGCATCCGCGTATACAAGGTCACTGCATCCGCCCATGCAATCGACCATTCTTCTTTTTAGTTCACTGCATCCACTCATCATGCTTCCACTCATTCAAGATATACAATGCAGGTTTAAGATGGCAACTAAACACACCCTTGAGTTTTATTCAACTGCATTTCAATATAGTTCATTTGCACTATTTTTCTACCAGTCCTTCACAAAATTTGATCATCTTATTTTTCTAATAAAAAATTCTCTCCTGCTTTTCTTCTCTCATTTCTTTTTTGTTCATGTGTTGACATTATCTTCTGTGCTACTTGTTTATTCATCATGTTTTTTATTACCTTAACATGTTATCTTATATGAAAAAATTTATTTCTCCCGTTTGATTTTGTTCTAGCGTGACTTCCCAAAGTTGAGAAGATGGTGGAAAGGTGTCAATATATTCAATAACGCATATATCATGTTGCCGATCCATGCGAAGGTAATAAGTTGATACTGGATAAGACATTTACATCATCTCTTGCCTTTTAGCATATGCTGAATGCGTTTGAAACCTACAATCATGTTTTTCATGCTGTACCTTTTGATATAGTATATTTTATGGAGACTTTACTATTTGCGTTTGTAAACCAGGGAGCACTGGAGCTTGGTAATCATTTGCCTTCCTCCAAAAGAGAGAATTTCAGAACCAATCATACTTCATCTGGACTCCCTAGGGATGCATCACAGTGCTAAGATCTTGAACACAGTTGGGAGGCAAGTAACAATCTCAGCTATAGTTATCCAGCTAATTTTAGCTATTTTTCACTCTTGCTATTCAGAAACAAGAAATCCCAAAATATGGCCGACTTGCTTGCTGCTGAGTTTTAGTGTAAGTGACCTACTGTACTCTGCACAACACTGACAGCATCAACTACATGTTTCAGGTACCTTGAAAAGGAATGGCGTTTCTTATCCGTTGCAGAGCCAGCATGGCCGTGTCTTCCAAGTGATATACGCAAGGAAACTGTCCAGGTACATACAGTTTAACAATGTTGCAAAGTAACGCTATAATAAAGTGCTTCCAGTTCCTCTTGGTTTATAGGTTAATTTCCATGTGTTTGCGTTAAATATTTGTTGAGATTGCGATTACTTGGTACAGTTTACTCGTAAATCAATATAACATGGTTTTAACAACTGCTAGGTTCCGCAGCAGAATAATGCGTTCGACTGTGGTATCTTCATGCTTTATTATATTGAACAGTTTATAAAAGAGGCACCAGCAAGGTTCACAACCGATAAACTTGGCATGGTTAGTGCTGCCACCTGCTTTCTGTACTTGTTCAGTTCTTGCCATGCAGTTTCTTTGAGCTTTTAAGACTGACTGAGATGTTTATACTTGACTTGTGTATTCCACAGTTTAATCGTAGTTGGTTCAAACCTGAAGAAGCATCTGGTCTAAGGCAGAGAATAAGAGAACTACTGCTGGAAGAATTTGAAAGTGCCAGGCTGGATCATGCTATATCAAAAGCAGATGCACCTGAGGGCTATGACAGCATAAAGGATGGGGGATTGGAAGCAGACGACAGCTCAAAAATGGTCGTAGAGGTGGGTGACGCTGCTAAGAGTATAAAAGGCATCAGTGTTGCAGAATCAGACGAAGCAAGTGCGGAGTTTGGAGATACTGGTAAGACTAACGAATGCATCAAGGTTTTGGCATCAGGAGAAGCAAGTATGGAGTATGGATACAAAAAAGGTACAGTAAAAACAGATTCCGGCAGCTCAAAAGCTGAGAAAGAAGGCAAATCGATTGTACTTGCATCGCCAGAAAGATTGAAGGGGACTGAGGAGGTCATGGGTAGCACGCCAATTCCTGATGTAGTTAGTGACAGCGGTGTCAAAAGATCGGAGGGGGATGAGGAGGTCACTGGTAGCATGCCAGTTCCAGATACAGTTTGTGAGATCACTGGGACCAAGGTGTGGATCACAAGAGTTTACAGACGACCAATAACTTTGCCACTTGACAATTGGTGTCGGAGCAGAGGCGTATCCAGCGGGAATGCACGCAGGGCATTCATAGAACATTTCTCTCGAAAATAGTAAGAAATAAGAGCAGTATTTGAACTAGACATCTTTGTTCGTTGTGTTAAAGAAAACATGGTACCTCTTGCGTTCTCAGGAAGATGGGAAATAGTGACAGATGTTGTATGCTATTCTGAGGTGCCTGTTGCCGCTGGCCAGACGTTGAGTCCAGTTAGGTCAGGTACCTGTTGTTAATTTGTTATGAACCTTTCGATAAACCGAATACTTAGCATGCAGTGCTTGGCGATGCTTGAGCTGCTTCTTCCCTGCTCTCGATCGGGCCCTTGCTCCTGGAAGCCATTTTCGGTAGGAAGTCCATGGGCATGGGATGGGCATGGGCCATGGGCTCGAAAGTATCTTGTATCGGATATTTATAGCAATGGCGTATTTAGTTATTTTGGTTCCTTTGAGGAAATCAACATATGCTTGGGCCATGGGTGGCCAACCATGCATCTTTAATCCTCCAGCTCGCCATCCGCTCCAGCACCTGGCCCCCGCGCTGCGCGCCGCCTGCTCTCCTTCTTCCCTATTGGTTGAGCTCTCGGCCGAGCGCCTTGGTCGTGTGGGGCGGTAGCCGGCGGCGCGGATCCGGCCCTGCCACGCCCTTGGCTGCCGGCGAGTTGCCGTCCACGTGAGAACGGAAGCGAGTATGAGATACGGAGGAAAGCGAGGACAGCCCTCAGCCTTAGGCGATTTCGATTTCTGAATATGTCTGAAGGTTTCTTACAGAGTTGTGGCACTTATGTGCCTGATACAGACGCTGGCTTCTTAGGACCACTTGACAGTGTAACACGAAAACGTAAATGACTTAATACATAGAAATTATGCTACTGAAACGGGAACACGCCTTCTCCGATCCGGTGCGTGCGGATCCGGCGTTCCCCTGCCTGATATCATGTAGGCGTGGTGGCGATGCCTGGGGCGGCGTGAGGCCGCGCGGGGCTTGCTGTCCGACTCGGCGCCGTGCCGGCCGCGGTGCACGTCCCCAAGGCAGGTGCTCCGCATGCTGGAGGCCGCGGTGGCGAGCGCCGAGGGCCACGACGCGGTGTGCGAGTCCACGCGGTCAGCGCGGTGCCCGCGGTTGTGTTCTCCCGGTGCTGGCTCCAGTTGATCCGGCAGCCGGGGTCCTGGCATTGGCAGCGGCCGTTCAGCGCCGCTGCGGTCCGGCTGCCCCCCACCCGGATCCGCGGTGTGAAGCCCTCGGCGCCATGTCCCAGCATGGCTGGCCGGATGACGAATATGGTGGACACCAGTGAGCTGCTAGATCCGGTTTTCGTTGGGCGGTCCCTGGCTCGGATCTACGTCGGCAAGGACTATGGTGGGCTGGCGGCCACGCTTGATGGTGTGGCGGCGGTGGCTCGGGCGACAAAGCGAGCATAGGGTGGGCAGCTAGTGGATGGTAGTGGCGGTGGCGGGCCTTGCGTGGTGGTGCGCCTAGGGAGCGCAAGCAGCACGTGGTCAGCGTGGGCTACACGATGGCGGCGCGAGTAGGGTGTGCAGGCTGCTCGTGGACGGCTTGGTCATGGAGAGAGGCGGCCGTGACATACGGACGTGGTGATTGTTTGCTCCCGGCAATAGATCTATTGGTATCCTAGGGGCAGCGGCAACCTGAGCGTTGGTGCAAGGATCAGCAAGGAGGTTGATCTTGTTGCCAGCGGCAGCCCTAGGGGTGTGCGGCAGCGACAGAGGACTCCAGCAGAGGCGATGACCATCCCGACGACGAGGGCTGCCCTATAGGCGGCGGAGGCCTAGGAATCTAATAAAGCGGTAGCGGATCCTGTCGGCTCGCGTCTGATCGACTAGTTCTGACTAGACACGATGAATGAAGGTGGAATAACCGGTGACATGTGGTGTCAGCTCACTTGAAGCAGATGAAAATGGCAGCAGCGGGGGGTTCGCAACGATGGCGTACTAGGGGGTGGCGGCGACTTGACGACTTCTACTCGCCCAATCTGGCTGTTTCAGGAGAGGATATCGGGAAGCACCGAGGTCGAAATTCTTTCTTTTTTTTGTGTGTTCTCCTCTTTGTTGAGGTGTGAGTCTAAGTACTCTTGTATTTCTTTTGGTTGTGTATATCCTTCGTGGATATAGAGTCCGGATTAACGAATTCCATTATCTAAATATAATATATGATGGCATTTCTCTAGACTTGAGAGACTTGGGAGTGGATTTATTGTGTGAAGCTGTTACGGTGCAATGGCATAGGAGTACATGTCTAGGTTGGGCGCGAAATTTGGCGTCGGAGGACGTCGTCGGACGACGAACAGCCGCGTGGGACCCCAGCCCCCCGCCGCTGCCGGAGGTTCGAAACACTGCGCACCGTGGTCGACCGACGCGTGGGTGAGCTCCGCCCGGCTGTGCAGGTGGCGGGCGGGGCGCGCAGCCCAGTGACCCGCGAGGCCACGAAGGTGCATACACGTTACACGGTCACATATTGAACATTTGAACGGAGTGTTCGATCGATTTGCTTTGCGGTAGATCTGTGGATTTGTGAAATATAGCATGCCTTGTACGTGTTCCTCAGGAGTGTGCCCTTTGAGCTGCATCGTCTGTTATTATTCATAGAACCGTTGCTCGCTTGGTTTGCAGGCTGCTGCTGATCCGGGACTGGATGCTCATTCCGCCGCTGCCGAGAATTTACACAGTTTCGGTAAGATTTCCACAATTGCGTCTGCCAGTTGTCACTATCATTTTTAACCTTGCACGTCCACCACTCCCAACAAATGTCAAATGGATTGGGAAATATTGGGCTCATGGGATGGGTTAGTAAATTTGTCTCAGAAAATGCTGGCTATTCGCGTGGAGTACTAGAAATCTAGAATGAATAGAAGGGTTGTTGCTTGTGTTCCAATTCATTAATAGAAACTGTCAGTCATGTATATTGTGTCACTCTGTTTGTAGATCAAGAAGATGAGTGGGTGGGACATGTGCCCTGTAACTGTTAATACTGTTTGAAGTCATCTCCTTCTGTTTTAGTTGGAAGAAAGAAGAAGAATCATGTGCAGGTATCATATAGTGTTTTTCCTTTACCTTGTTTTATTATCAGTAGGCCTCTCTTGAAACTATGATGAGGAAATTTGGAATGTAGCAACCGTTGTGAATAATTGCAAAAGCCGAAGACATGGTTGACAAAGTATTAACGAACATGTGTTATGTTTGGTAGGTTGATGGCAATTGCAAAAGGGTTGCTCGTCCTGCTGCAAAGAATGACAGCAAGGAACCTGCTCCCCAAGAAGAAATCTTTGAGGCGCTCAGAAAGATACCCAGGTTGGAGCATGCTGATTTACTGAGGGCATACAGCACGCTCATCCGCGATGATCGTCTGTTCAGATCTCTCATGGCGCTGCCTGAGGACATGAGGAAGGACTGGCTCCTCTTGGAGATCAGGAACCAGTGAACTGAGGTTTGTCCTGTTTGCGTTGCATGTACACGGCAACTGACACACAGCATGCGTGGCAATTGGCAATGTCCTCGAGTGATCTGTTTATCTATAGTGCTGGTTATCGTAGGCCGTATTCGTTTGCCAGATGTAATTTCCTAGCCTCTTGTTGGGCCATGTAATGCAATGTCTGTGACATGAGGAAGGACTGGCTGCTCATGGAGCTCGGGAACCAGTGAACTGAGGCTTGTCTTGTTTGCGCTGCATGTACACAGCAACTGACAGCATGCTTGACAACTGACAATGTCGTCGAGTGATCTGTTTATCTAGTGCTGGTTATGTGGTATTTGTTCCCAGATGTAGTTATCCTAGCCTCTTGTTGGGCCATGTAATGCAATGTCTGTGACGCTTCCCTAAGCTAGTATGAATCCTCTTCAAATTGTCAATATGTGCTGTTATTTGCGTGTGACTATGTGAGCACATGAAACTAGTGGATTCCATTGAGCTAGTCCACACCGTTTGCCAATCCTAACATGTCATTGTTTCATCAATTTCATCAGGTCAGTGCACCCATAAATTTCACTACTCTTCAAGAGGGAACTGCAGCAACCTCTTCCGGATTTGTTTGCAGGAACGCTTCTGAATTTTGTTCAATTTTTAAACCAAAACCTAACACAATCTGACCTCACACATCCCTTCAGCCCGGCCAGCCCTTTAGCATACTTAGGCCCTATTTGGATCCATTAATAATAATAGTTAGCTAGCTACTAGCTCATAGCTAACTATTAGCTGCTATATTGACTAGTAAAATAATTGTTAATTGGGTATTAGCTAACAAATAGCTAAACTATTAGCTGGATCCTGCTTGATTCAAGGCAGCTAATTACTATTAACTTGTTTTGCCCAACTAGTGAAATAATTATTAATTAGGTATTAGCTAATAATTAGGTAAACTGTTAGCTGGATCCTGCTAGGATTCAAAGCAGTTAATTACTATTAGCTTGTTTTGCTGAACTAGTGAAATAATTATTAATTGGGTATTAGCTAACAGTTAGCTAAACTATTAGCTCGATCCTGCTTGGATTCAAAGTAGCTAATTACTATTAACTTGTTTTGCCCAACTAGTGAAATAATTGTTAATTGGGTATTAGCTAACAATCAGCTAAACTATTAGCCGGATCCCATTTGAATTCAAAGTAGCTAATTACTATTGACTTGTTTTGCCCAACAAGTGAAATAATTGTTAATTGGGTATTATTAGCTAACAATCAGCTAGCTGAACCGTTAGTTGGATCCTACTTGGATTCAAAGCAGTTAATTACTATTAGCTTGTTTTGCCCAACTAGCAAAATAATTTTTAATTGAGTATTAGCTAACAATTAGCTAAACTATTAGCTAGATCTTGCTTGGATTGAAAGCAGCTAATTACTATTAGTTTGTTTTGCCCAACTAATGAAATAATTTTTAATTGGGTATTAGCTAACAATATATCAGCTCAACTATTAGCAGGATCCCATTTGAATTTAAAGGAGCTAATTATTAATTCTCTCTGTCCCACTATATCTGTCGTTCTTGCAGTGTGTTTAAGTGTCTAGATTCATAGCATGTGTAACGTCCCGCCTCCTCGAGGCCAGGCCCGCTTACATCTGGAAGCTTTTCTAGAACATAGATCGCCTCACGCATCAACACCAGCCTTTTTTCACAAGACTTTGTCCTCACTCATGCGCCCGAGAAGAACTTTTCCTATTCGGTCACCCATCGCTTCCGTGCCAAGCACGCTTAACCTTGGAGTTCTTAAGAGATGGACTTCCAGAAAAGAAGTTGCAACTTATTGGTACGAGTATCATATTAATCCTATTAAGGCTTAGGCCGGGGTGTTACATCCTCACCCCCTTAGGAGACCGACGTCCTCGCTCGGCCAACCCCTGTGCCAGAACGCCCCTCTTGGCCACGTCCGTGTGTCCAGTGTTAACGCGATGTGCCATCTTTGGGTGACCACTGGGTCCACACCAGCCATGCGCATTCATGCTCGTGGTAACTTACACATACGCGCCCGTGAAACCGCAAGGGTCGGCTCGATACCATTCTCAGTAACGCCCCGCCTCCTCGAGGCCAGTCCGCTTACATCCGGAAGCTTTCCTAGGATATAGATCGCCCTCATGCATCAACACCGCCTTTTTTTTGCAAGACTTTGTCCTCACTCATGCGCGCCCGAGAAGAACTTCCGGCCGGTCACCCATCGCCCGTGCCAAGCACGCTTAACCTTGGAGTTCTTAAGAGATGGGCTTCCAGAAAAGAAGTTGCAACTTGTTGGTACGAGTATCCTATTAATCCTATTAAGCCCTAGGCCGGGGTGTTACAGCATATTCCATGTACCCGGACACACCATATGTCCAGGTTTAGAGAATCTTTGTTGTACCTGGTTAGAAAGCTAAAACGACACATATAACGGGACAAAGGGAGTACCTATTGGCTGCTTGATCCAAACATGACCTTAGCGGGTCTGGACCTAACTAACAGTGTCTGGTAACTTACGCCGGCCCACATGGCCTAGCACTATCGAACCCGCACCCACGCCGCAGTCGAATCCTCCTCCCAGCATAAGCTGAGTGACA
This sequence comes from Miscanthus lutarioriparius, assembly GCA_904845875.1. Lineage (NCBI taxonomy): Eukaryota > Viridiplantae > Streptophyta > Magnoliopsida > Poales > Poaceae > Miscanthus > Miscanthus lutarioriparius. Next base: position 17,407,734 of record CAJGYO010000014.1, on the reverse strand, counting down.
AAATTAAGCTGCAAACCTCTGTTTCTTCTCCTCACGCTCCTTGCATGCGCTTCCCTCGCACAAAACTCCAGAACGCAAAACCCCCCCAGTTTGGCAAGTCCCATACCACCTACCCGGCTACCCCCATTTGAATCTCCCCCTCCCCGATCGCAAGCTCATCGGCGGGGACGATGGTGCGGAGGCAGAGCGACATCGACTGGTATAGCGTGTTTCTGTCCGCCTTTTCTCACGACGGCGCGGTCGACACCAGCTCCGACTCCCCCGTGCCAGCACCGCAAGCCCCCGCGTCTCCAGGTGGCCGCCAAAGGTTTGAGGAGCCGCACAACGAGTTCGAGCAGCGCTTCGGCCCCAGCGCGCCGGTTGATGATGGGCCGCACTTCCGACTCACCCGTGCAGCGACCAAGGTACGCACGCCTGCTAGCTCGCTCCTGTGCTCTTGCAACGAAAACGAGCTGTGGCGTTTGATTATCTGTGCGCTTTCTGCACCTTAGTTGTGTGCATACTGCGTAGGTTTTGTTCGCTCCCTTTATCAGCTATATCCCATCGGTTATTATTCAGAGTACCATTTCTCGCTTGGTTTGCAGGCTGCTATTGGTTTGGGACCAGATGTGGATGTTCCTGCTGCTTCTAAGGGCGTAGATGATTTCAGTAAGATTCCTACACTTGCCGTCGTTACCATTTTTAACCTTGCACATATGCGGATGGTTAAAGCTGGATTGGGAGAATTTGGGCTCATGTCATGGGGTTATTGAGTTTATCGCGGGAATGCATGCCATCCCCCGTGGAGTATCAATGAACAATACAGTCGTTGAATCTATTGTAGCTGTTCACTGATACAAGCTGTCACTGATTTGTTATATTTCATTTGTGTGTAGGTCCGGTAGATGAGGATGAGCAACGGGAACATGTGAGCCACGAACACTGTTCGAAGTCATCTCCCAAGTTTAGTGGGCAGAAGAAGAATGATGGCCAGGTAAAATACATTTTTTTCAACTCTTGCTTTGTTGATCCACATGCACCCCTATCTTGCTCCTATGCTCTTGTATCGAGCTGTATTCTTGTATCGAGCTGTGTTGTTTGATTATCTGTGCGTGTTCAGTTCTTGAAGTGTGTGCCTAGGTTTTGTGCGCTCCCTTTATGAGCTACATTGCGTTGATTATTCAGAGTACCATTTCTCGTTTGGTTTGCAGGCTCATATTGGTTTGGGACCGGATCTTCCTTCTGCTTCTAAGGGCGTATACGATTTCAGTAAGATTCCTACGCTTGCTGTCGTTATCATTTTTTAACCTTGCACGTCTGCAAGTGGTTAATACGTGTCTTGGCACTGTCGCGGGAAAAAAGTCTACAAGTGGTTAAAGGTGGATTGGGTGAATTTGGGCTCATGTCATGGGGTTATTGAATTTATCGTGGGAATGCATGCTATCTATGCGGAGTATCAAGCAGAATAAATCTGTCGTTAAATATGCTTTAGTTGTTCACTGCTAGGATCCTGGATCCTACCGCGACTGCGAAGAGCGTAGGGGTACGAGGTGGGAGGCTGAGGTTGGTGCCGTGGTGACGAGCGGCAGCGGCGCTAGGGTGAGCGGGCACGCGTGATCGCGAGAGGGAGAAGGGAGGCTCGGTAGATGGCCCTTGAGGCCAGGCAAGAATATTGCCTTGTTTCATTATTTCCAAAAGAGTCAAGGGATATTTATCCCTTCACCTTACAAGCAAATCAATCACGATCCTATAATTATGGAAATAGGAAAAATATCTAAAGATAGCCTATCCTGATCGCCTAGCCCCTGGCCGCCAGTCACTACGGGGAATGGGAGCTTTGTCATGTGCCTACGGCACACAACAAATAAACTAAAACACTCGGCAAACCCTTCACCATACGGCAAAAATTTATCGGCAAACTCACTTTGCCGAGTGTTTTTCGTCGGGCACTCGGCAAAGACGTTGCCGAGTGCCCAAAAAACACTCGGCAAACATTTTTCGCAAGAAATAAAAAAACAAATTGCCACCGGCCGCCGCCCACCACGGCCACCACGGCCACCACGCCGCCATGCCCGCTGCCCCACGCCGGACGCCGCCACGTCACGCGCCCACCACGGCCACCACACCACCAAGCCCCATGCCGGACGCCGCCCGCCACCACGCCACCCGTCCGCCACGCCGCACGCCACCCGCCAGATCCGGGAGAGGGGAGGGTTGGACGCCGGGACACCGCCGGATCCAGGAGGGGAGGGGCCGCCGCCGGATTTGGGGAAGGAGTGGAGGGGGCGGTGACAGGGAGAAGGGGAGGGGGCGGCGGCCGGGGGAAGGAGGGGTGGCCAGGCTGCCGGATCCGGCCGGGAGAGGGAGGGCCAGGGAAGAAGAAGGGGGAGGTCCGGATCTGGCCGGGAGAGGGAGGGCCGGATCCGGCCCGGAGAGGGAGGGTCGGGGAAGAAGAAGGGGAGGGAGCGCCGGGGAAGAAGAAGGGAGGGGAGGGGCGCCGGCAGGGGTCGGCCGGCGGCGGCGGCAGGGAGAGGCTCGGGTCCGGGAGGGGAGGGCCAGGGAAGAAGAAGGGGAAGGCGGGCTGGATCCGGCCGGGGGAGGGAGCGCCGGGAAGAAGAAGGGAGGGAGGGGGCGCTGGGGCCAGTAGGTGGTGGCAGCAGGAGAGGCTCGGGTCCCGGGACGGGAGGGGCGCCTGGGAGGGGAGTGGCACTCGGGAGCGGACGGGAGGGGCGCTGGGGAGGGGAGAGGGGTGGGGTGCTCGCGAGGGGAGGGGCGTTGGGGGATAAGTACGGGATTTTTTCGTTTGCCGAGTGTCCTGGATCTGGGCACTCAGCAAACTTTTTTTTTATTTTTTTTCTTCTCCTTCTATTTCAGAAAAAGATTTTTTTCATTTGCCGAGTGTCCTAGATCTGGGCACTCGGCAAACTTTTTATTTTTTTTCTTCTCCTTCTATTTCAGAAAAAGATTTTATTTCTTTCGCCGAGTGTCCTAGATCTGGGCACTCGGCAAACTTTTTTTTATTTTTTTTTCTTCTCCTTCTATTTCATAATAAATATTTTGTTTCTTTCACCGAGTGCAAAAAAGAAAACACTCGGCAAACCCCCGCTTTGCCAAGTGTTTTTTTTGACACTCGGCAAACCCCTGTTTTGCCGAGTGTTTTTTTTGCCGAGTGTTTTCAGCGCAGCACTCGGCAAAGAACTTGTTCGCCGAGTGCCCGAATTAATACACTCGGCAAATATAAAAACACTCGGTAAATTTGATGTTTCCGGTAGTGAGTGTGGCCTAGCCACTGGGTTGGCCCCGGTGTTGATACATGACGTCGGTCATAACATTCACTGATACAAGCAGTCACCGATTTGTTATGTTTCATTTATGTGTATAGGTCCGGTGGATGAGGATGAGCAGGGGGGACATGTGAGCCGCAAACATTGTTCGAAATCATCTCCCAAGTTTAGTGGGCACAAGAAGAATGATGGCCAGGTAAAATACACTTTTTTCAACCCCCCTTCTCTCTCTCTCTTGCTTTGTTTATCCACGGGCATCTCTCTCTTGGACATTTGTGACTTATGAGGGAATTGTGAATGCAGCTACCCTTGAATAAAAGGAGAAACCAAGGCCATGGTGGAAAAAGGAAACCTTCTGTGAACAAACGGAGGGCTCATGCCACTGATCCAGAGGAGTCTGATTATGAAAGTTCACTTCCCAGTAGATTCTCTAAGAGGTAGGCGTCCATTTTCCTTGTGTGTTTATAGACAAGTTATTTATGTTATTACCTTTCTAACTAGTAATTTTATGATTTTATCTGTGCATTTTGTACAACCATCTGGGTTAATGAAAATGTGACCTTATATGGAAATTTGTATGCTTTTTAAAGATATTCTCTGCCTTACTTAATAGTTATGTTTCACAAGCATTTGCATATTGTGCACGTATGGTCATATCTATTGGCATGTATGATGTACTAAATTATTATATTTATAACTTATTACTTCGGCCCATTTAGAAGTATCAATCATCAGCTCTAATCCTGCATCCTTCTATGCAGGAGGAAGCAACAGCTTCAGAATTCATCTTCTGTTCATTTTCGAAAGGTTGGTATTTGATAATAATTGTTAGAATGGCATTATCCTAGCCATTACTAGTTTTCATATCTCATTCATCTCGGGACTTAATAGCAGATCATATCTGCATGTAATTTTATAGGCTGTATTAATTATGCTACATTAGAGGATATTTTGTATTCTTCCCTTTTCATGTACACTCACTGTTTTATAAGTACTGCCTACAACAATAGAAAATTTATTCCCCCTATCTTCTTTCATGGTACCAGCCTAATTCATGATCTTGCTGCCAATCCTTCTCTCTTCCTGCTCCTCTCTTTCTTACCATGGGTGAGCACCCACAAGCATATCCTACTGCCACACTAGCTGCAACCATTGCTGCTGCTCTTCCCCATGAACGCCATGGCCCTTCAAGTGAACACCACCTCTCCATGACATACATGGACTCAGGTGCTTCTTAGCACCTCTACTCCAACTCTGGTAATCTCTCCACTCCTCAACACATGCCTCCTTCCGGAGTCATGGTTGGTGATGGTTCTCACCTAATACTGCCTCTGGCTCTACTCCAATCGTGTCTTCGTGGACCACTTCATCTAAACAATGTTCTTGTCTCACCATCTCTACAGCCACTTTGTAGCCACCGCATTGAGTAATGCATCTCATTGTATGCCGATGATGTTGTCTTGTTCGTTTGGCCAACACTGGAGGACTTATCAACGAACAAGACCATCCTGCAGTTGTTTGGAGACGCATCAGGGCTACAAACAAATGTGGCCCCAATACGATGCTAGGGTGACAAGCTCTCAGTGATCACTATGACCCTTCCCTGTGAGATCAAGGAATTCTCGTGCAAATATTTGGGTTTGCCGTTGTCGATAAGGAAGATGACAAGGCAGAATCACAACCCATCATTGACAAGATCCCCGATATGCTACATGGGTGGAAGGTAGCTCTGCTGAACACCACCGAGCGATCCGTCCTCATCCATGCAGTGCTCACCATCGTGCCGATCTACATGCTAATAGCCATGGATGTCCCCAAATGAGTGATTCGCGCAATTGACAAATGCTGTCAAGCATTCCTCTAGAAGGGACATCGGGATGTCAGTGGTGGGCATTGACCGATTGCTTGGGAAAGGGCTTGCAAGCCGATCAAGTTGGGAGGCTTTGGCATTCACAACTTGGAGACCTTGGGATGGGCTCTCGGAATGCGTTGGTTGTAGTTGAGCAAGACAGATCATACGCGGCCATGGGATAAGTTCGATGTTGCGATGCACCCTTGTGCCAAATCCATGTTTGCAATCTCGATCACTTCTATGGTGGGAAATGGGTAGAACACAAAGTTCTAGACAGACCTATGGCTCCACGGCAAGTCCGTCTAAGATCTAGTGCTGGATCTGATCCCTTCATCAAAAGGCGTGCTATGGGATGACGAAATGTGGCTGAGGCACTTCAAGATTGGACCTAGGTTCGCGACATTTCTGGAGGTCTCTCGGTTGCAGTGATTGTCAACTATCTATAGCTTTGAGATGGGTTTGGGACGATTTTAGCTGCTTGCGGACCTAGAAGACGTCCATGTATGGAGTCTGTCGAGCTCTGGTCTGGAGTCTGTCGAGCTCTAGTCTGTATACCACCTATAAGGAAAATGGACCCTAGGCCCATTTACTTTGGATTTTGGTGTTTGATGACCAACACAACCAAATTGAACTAATGAATTTGTAAGTGATTGTTTTGTAGTTTAATAGGGTGCGAGACGTGACTTGGACGAAGGCGACATGGTGATCTCACGATCAACACCATAAGCAAGACCCTAGAAGCACAAGAGAAGACCTAAGATATCAAGCAAAGTCTAAGCACGAAGATAGGAACCAAGCCGGATGCAAGATCGCGAAGAAACGAGCTTCACAGCACTGACCGGATGCTGGCGGCATAGCGACCGGACGCTCTGATCAAGAGGCTCAGCAACAGCAGGCATCAACAGCAGCGACCGGACGCTGAGGACTGAAAGTGACCGGACGCACCGATGGCACTATTCATTATCCCGGCAACACACTCAGCACTGACCGGATGCTGGTGGCAAATCGACCGGACGCAGGAATTGCAGCGTCCGATCGAGTACAGAGAGGTTCCAAAGCGGCAAAGTTGCGACTGGGCGCGTCCGGTGGCATGTGACCAGACGCCATCAGCGTTCGATCAGCTGATCGCGCACTCTAACGGTCGGGACGACCGGACGCGTTCGGTCAGGACGAAAGCAGCATCCGGTCAGTAGCAGAAAAGCAGGATTTCGTCCCCAACATCTACTTTCTCAGTGGGGCTTATAAATAGACCCCCCCCAACCGGCCATTTGAGAATAGTGGAGCTGAGGAAACATATCAAGGGTGTTGATACACCATTTTAGTGATCTCCACTTGCATAGTGCTTAGTAATTCATTAGGTGATTAGCGTAGGTGCTTTGCGAAGTGCTTAGATTGATTAGACCACCGCTTATGCGCTTGCTCTAGGTTTAGGCCTAGTGTTTAGTGAGGTTTGCATACCTCTTACCTCTCGGTGCTTGCGCGCACCATTGTTGTACACCGGAGGGGCTTGTAGTCTTGCGAGATCACACCAACTGCGTTTGTGGTGTGGCCGCCACCGTGTACCGAAGGGAACAAGGCCCTCGACGGTTCTGTCGGAAGCTTGATAGTAAAGACGGTGGGGAGCGGTCCGGGAGAGGCACACCGGAGACCCACTTGTACGTGGGGAAGGCCCGGGGCTATCCACGGAGTTACCCAACTAGGAGCTTGGCCCTTGCGAAGGGCTTCAACGAGGACTAGGGGAAAGCTTGCACGCTTCTCGATACCTTAGTAAAAATACCGAAGTCATCGATGGGAGTTTGCATATCTCTACCTTACTCTTTAGCTTCTGCATTTACATTGTTTACTTAACTCTTTTTGTGGTAGAGATAGCAACACACTAGCAAAACCATAGTTGCACATTTAGATAGTTTATCTTTTACATAAGTTTTGCTAAGGTTAGAAATAGAGGCCATAGTTTAGAGTTAGAGTTTTAAGTTGCCTAATTCACCCCCTCCCCTCTTAGGCGTCACGGTCCCCTTTCAATTGGTATCAGAGCTGGTTGAGCTGACGCTATTTAGAGTGGTTGGGATGGATACCTCTAGGCCTCCGCACTTTGACAGCACTAACTTTCTCTACTATAAAGCTAGAATGGCCTGTCACCTTGAGGCGGTAGATTTTGGTGTTTGGAGAGTCACTCGTGACGGGATGAAACCCATTAAGAATCCCGATAAACCCACAAAGAGTGAAGAAAAAGAAATTCATTTCAATGCTAGAGCTAAAAATTGCTTGTTTGAATCTTTTAGCATGGATGTGTTTAACCAAGTGTTCACTTTAAATACGGCACATGAAATTTGGTTAAAACTCTAAGAGCTCCATGACAGCACAACTAATGTCCATGATCAAAAACATTGTCTAGCTAAACAAAATTATGATTCCTTTAAAATGAATGATGATGAGCTTGTTCGTGATATGTATTCACGTTTGAATCTAATTATCAATGAGCTCCATTCAATAGGATTAACGAAGCTAGATGATGCGGGCATCGTGAGGAAGATCATCTCCGTGCTACCACATGAGAAATATGCAAGCATCATCACCATCCTTCACAATATGGAGGACTTGAGCACCATGACCCCGGCCATAGTCATTGGCAAAATAGTGGCATTTGAAATGTCATGCAAGATGGGTCAAGAAGAAGTCTCTTCATCAAGCAAAGGCAAAGCTCTCACATGTAGTAAAAAAAGAAGATGAAGGGTAAGCAAGTTGAGACAAGCTCAAGCTCAAGCTCCTCAAGTGAAGATGAAGAAGAAGAAGAAGATGATGATGATGATGATGATGAAGATTCAAGTGATGATGATCAATCTTCCTCCTCCACCTCCGACCTTGATGAAGAATCAATCAAACTTATCAACAAGGTGGAGAAGATGATTCAAAGGCTCAATGTCAAGGGTGTGCCCATCCAAATTCAAGATTTCATTTTCACCGATCAAAGAAATGAGCAAAGAAAGAAAGGATGCTATGGATGCGGTGAGTTGGGACACTTTGTGAAAGTTTGTCCAAACAAGCCCACACCCAAGACAAAGAAGAAGGCATGCAAGGACAAAGCCCTCACATCAATAAGGTCATGGGACGATTCTTCAAGTGAAGAAGAAGATCACCACAAGAGGCGAGGGCACAAGCACTCATCATCAAGCACCTCATGTGTGTGCCTTATGGCACGAGGTAACAAAAAGTCTATCCCTAGTGATAGTGACAATGATAGTGATGATGAGCTACCTTCTTATGATGAAATTGTACAAGAAAATCTTAACTTTGCTAAAGTTTGCACTAGTCAACAAAACAAGCTTGAAAAACTAAAAGAAAAACTAGATAGCTCACAACAAGCTTATGCTACTTTGCTTGAACAATATGAAATTTTTGCCAATCTTAATATGGAGCTATCAACTAAAATTGAACAACTTAAGGCTAGTGCAACAACAAGTGCATGCACAATCAATATTGAGCAACTTGTAAAGAAAAATAAAAAAATTAAAAGAAAAGTTAGCTAGCTCACAAGATGTTTATAAAAGTTTGCCTGCTAAAATGGAAACCATGTGCAAACATTGTGATGAGCTATCTAATAAAGTTGTTAATCTTGAAGTCGTCGGCACAACCCCCACCGAGGCACCTAAAAAGAAAAGTTCTATCTTTGACATGCCTAAAAAGGATGCCTGTACTTCTTGAAATGATTTATGTTTAGACTCACTCTTGTGCAACCAAGTTTGTGTTGAGAAAGTTGTTGTAGATACATGCACACAAGAGGTTGCAATGGAGAATGAGCAACTCAAGCAAGAAGTGGCTCGCCTCACCAAGGACTTGACTCAAGTGAAAGACAAGATGAAGCAAGCCCAACTTCATCAAGATAACACCGTCAAGAGAGTGAAGAAGCTTGATGAAGGACAAACTGTGGTTTGCTACGTATGTCACAAGGAAGGTCATAAGTCCTATGAGTGCAAGGTGAAGAATGGGGAGGAGCAAAGAAGAAAGAGAAAAAGCAAACAAGCAAGTTCTCCAACATCTACACCAACAAGGTGGACAAGAAGGCCTCCACACCTTATCTCTTGAAGAAGAAAAAATGACAAGGTGATGGCCATCAAGGTGAACAAGCAAGCAAACAATGGGGTCAAACGCTTTTGGGTGCCAAAGGAAATCATTTCAAATATGAAGAGCACCAAGGAGGTTTGGATCCCAAAAGGGAAGTAAGAAGTCCGATGGACTTCGGGAATTTGGAGACTTGGCAAAGTATAGGTGTATTTCATAGGGTGCATCATTATGGACAAAGTCATTGCCAAGTGGGTTAGTGAATACTATGGACCCAAATTCCCCTTCCCATGTTAGGTAACTAGATGTAATTTCTTTCAATTGGTATTTCTTACAATTGGTATCAAGATTCTAATTCTTGTAATTAGCATCTAGTTCCTTTTCATAACTAGGTTTGCATTTGCATGCTTATATCTTTTGCCATGCATACACTAGGTATATCTTATGGTAGGCTTGCTCGGTTTCACTCTTAACCCTTGGAGCAAACCTACATGGTTTAAATTGTTTAGGAGCACGGCACATAGCTTGTTTTACGATTATTCATCTAATATGTGCCAAAGTCTAAATTATAGATAATTTCTTCCGAATATTACTTTCGAAAATGATTCTCACATTCATGTGATGTCATCTTTCAAGTGGTATTTTTTATTCTAAAATCAAATGTGCATATCTCCTACAAGTATTTCATACTTGTGTGCATAAATTTAGGGGGAGGTTACTCTACAAGTTGGATGCTTTGAGACTAACACCTTTTCAAGCTTATCATGTGTGTAGTAGTCTTATTGCAAGGAAAATGGAGTCCCCGGAGTTAAGCATCATACTTCAAACATCCACCACCCATTGCAAGTGGTATAAATCAAATTGGTTTCCACATATGGTATTTCTAAATCGATATCATCATGTTGATTTTATTTTGGTATTTATATGCTTTCTCCATGCATTATATAGATTAAACTCCCTTGAAGCATTAATTTACCAATTATGCATAAACTACATTCTCCATCATATGTATGCATATATTTAGGGGGAGCTTAGTTTATGTAATGTGAGAGTCAAATTTTGTGACCTATTCCACTCCATATACAAAGGATCACAAAGTTTGACCCTCCCTTGTGCTACTAATGTCTTCCTTTTCGGTGTTTGATTCCAAAGGGGGAGAATTTGTAGGACCAAAAGCAAGCCTGATCATAATAATTTACAAGTGGTAATGGTCCAAGAAAGGGAGGATAGTGGATTATGGATGAGTCTATGTAATGGGGAGAATTTGTAGGACCAAAAAGCAAGGTTTAAATCCATAATGCCACATGGGGACATTTACAAGGGCAAGATAAGTTTACAAAGATGTTTACATGTGGTACCTTTTAGCTTTACAATTGGTATCATTTAGTCTTACAATTGGTATCTTTTAGCATCATATAACCTTGCCCTTTGCATTGCATCCTAGCAAGTAAATAGTTTTTAAATTCCAAAAATTTTATCATTTGCTTGTTTTGGTCGTGTTGTCATCAATCACCAAAAAGGGGGAGATTGTAAGGAAAATGGACCCTAGGCCTATTTACTTTGGATTTTGGTGTTTGATGACCAACACAACCAAATTTGACTAATGAATTTGCAAGTGATTATTTTATAGTTCAATAGGGTGCGAGACGTGATTTGGACAAAGGCGACATGGTGATCCCACGATCAACACCATAAACAAGATCCTAGAAGCATAAGACAAGACCCAAGATATCAAGCAAAGTCCAAGCATGACGATAGGAACTAAGCCGGACGCAAGATCGCGAAGAAACGAGCTTCACAGCACTGACCGGACGCTGGCGGCATAGCGACTGGACGCTCTGATCAAGAGGCTCGGCAATAGCAGGCGTCAACAACAGTGACCGAACACTAAGGACTGAAAGTGACCGGACGCACCTATGGCACTGTTCATCATCCTGACAACACACTCAGCACTGACCAGACGCTGGTTGCAAATCGACCGGACGTAGGAACTGTAGCGTCTGATCGAGTACAGAGAGGTTCCAGAGCGGCGAAGTTGTGACCAGACATGTCCGGTGGCATGTGACCAGACACCATCAGTGTCCGATCAGTTGATCGTGCGCTCTAACGGTCGAGACGACCGGACGCGTCCGGTCAGGACAAAAGCAACGTCCGGTCAGTAGCAGAAAAGCGGGATTTCGTCCCCAACGGCTACTTTCTCAGTGGGGCTTATAGTAGACCCCCCAACCGGCCATTTGAGAATAGTGGAGCTGATAAAACATACTAAGGTTGTTGATACACTATTTTAGTGATATCCACTTATATACTGCTTAGTGATTCATTAGGTGATTAGCGTAGGTGCTTTGCGAAGTGCTTAGATTGATTAGACCACCGCTTATGCGCTTGCTCTAGGTTTAGGCCTAGTGTTTAGTGAGGTTTGCATACCTCTTACCTCTCGGTGCTTGTGCGCACCATTGTTGTACACCGGAGGGTTTTGTAGTCTTGCGAGATCACACCAACCGCGTTTGTGGTGTGGCCGCCACCGTGTACCGAAGGGAACAAGGCCCGCGGCGGTTCGGTCGAAAGCTTGATAGTAAAGACGGCGGGGAGCGGTCTGGGAGAGGCACACCGGAGACCCACTTGCATGTGGGGAAGGTCCGGGGCTATCCACGGAGTTACCCGACTAGGAGCTTGACCCTTGCGAGGGGCTCCAACGAGGACTAGGAGGAAGCTTGCATGCTTCTTGATACCTCAGTAAAAATACCGGAGTCATCGACGGTAGTTTGTAGAGGTGACCGAACGCGGCCCTATGAGGACCGAACGCTTCCAATCAGTTGCTCGGCAATAGTAGGCGTCAGCAGCAGCGACCGGATTATGAGCGAGGCAGTGATCGGACCCACGGACTTCACTGTTCATCATCGCAGCAACAACTCAGTGAGGACCGAACACAATAGTTGTGGATGACTGAGCACGCCAGGCAGTGGCATCCGATCGAGTCTAGAGAGGTTCCAGAACGGTGAAACGTCGATCGGACGCGTCAGATGGTAAGTGACCGGACTCGCCAGAGAGTCTGATCAACAGTGAGCGCCAACGGTCGGCTTCAACGGTCGAGACGATGGGACACGTCCGATCAAGATGACCTACATGTTCGGTCAATGGCAAAAAGCTGGGTTTCATCCCCAACGGCTACTTTCTCCATGGGACTTATAAATAGACCCCCAACCAGCCATTTGAGGAGTGGAGAGCTGAGGAAACATACCAAGGGTGTTGATACACCACTTTAGTGATCTCCACTTGCATAGTGCTTAGTGATACATTCGGTGATTAGCGTAGGTGCTTTGCGAAGTGCTTAGGTTAGTTAGACCACCGCTTATGCGCTTGCTCTAGGTTTAGTCCTAGTGTTTAGTGAGGTTTGCATACCTCTTACCACTCGGTGCTTGCGCACACTATTGTTGTACATCGGAGGGGCTTGTAGTCTTGCGATATCACACCAACCGCGTTTGTGGTGTGGCCGCCACCGTGTACCGAAGGGAACAAGGCCCGCGGCGGTTCGGCCGGAAGCTTGATAGTAAAGACGACGGGGAGCGGTCCGGGAGAGGCACACCGGAGACCCACCTGCGTGTGGGGAAGGCCCGGGGCTATCCACGGAGTTACCCGACCGGGAGCTTGGCCCTTGCGAGGGGCTCCAATGAGGACTAGGGGGAAGCTTGCGTGCTTCTCGATACCTCGGTAAAAATACCGGAGTCATCGACGGGAGTTTTCATATCTCTACCTTACTCTTTAGCTTCCGCATTTACATTGTTTACTTAACTCCTTTTGCGGTAGAGATAGCAACACACTAGCAAAACCGTAGTTGCACATTTAGATAGTTTATCTTTTGCATAGGTTTTGCTAATGTTAGAAATGGAGGCCATAGTTTAGAGTTAGAGTTTTAAGTTGCCTAATTCACCCACTCCCCTCTTAGGCGTCACGGTCCCCTTTCACCACCAAGTTCGGCTATCATCGATTCTTCAATGGTGCTATTGTTTTTGAGCCTCACAAGTGCATCTGGAACACTTGGGAACCATTGAAGTGCAAGTTCTTTCTCTGGATGGCAGCACACAAGCGATGCTAGACGATAGAACACCTGGCTCGCCGTGGATTGCCTCACCCTCCATGGTGCCCTTTATGCGACAAAGAGAGTGAGACTATTGACCATGTCTTGATATCTTGCGTGTTCTCATGCTAAGTGTGGTTTTTTGTGCTTCATCATCTGGGACTTGATGTCCTTACGCCTTAACAAGATGACGATGAGTTCCAATCTTGGTGGCGATGAAGCACACACAGGACGCCCAAGGTAGCGAGGAAGGAACTAAACACATTAGTCATCCTCATTGCTTGGATGATCTAGAAACATCGGAATTGATGCATGTTTGAGAACATCTCACCCTCAGAGGCATGCTGTTGCATGAGGTGCACAACCAAGGTCACCTCTGGGTGATGGTTGGAGCCAAGGAGTTGGGCTCTCTTCTAGGACATTAGTAGAGCTATGTTGTTTTATCTAATTAAAAGGGCACGAATGTAAAAAAACTAACCCAAGTCGTGGAATTGCCATGTATTTGGACTTCTTTTTCTACTTATTAATGAAATGATACACAATCCTCCTGCATGTTTGAGAAAAATTATACCCTTTTGGCCTCTCTGTGAAGGATCTTCAAACCAAGATAGTGATGCTTTGTTGCAATAGCTCTGGAAAACTATACCCTATCCCCCTAGCACTGCCACATGCCTTCATTATGCCATCCATCGACAACACACTCTGGCATCGTCGCCTTGGTCATGTTGGAACTTCTATTCTTCAACACCTCACCACCACAAACACCATCTCGTGCAATAGATCAGGTACTCCTACTTGTCATGCATGCAAATTAGGAAAGCATACCAAGCTTCTGTTTCAGTCTTCTTTGTCGTACACAAATAAATCTTTCCAGATTGTTCACTGTGATGTATGGACATCTCCAATTAAAAGTATATCCAGCAACAAGTATTATCATGTTTGTTTAGATGATTACATTCATCACTGTGGGCTTTCCCTCTTGTACAAAAATTTGACATTTCAGTGCCTATGTCTCTACACACCACAAAATACTCGATTCTCCTATATCCAATGCAACAATGGAAAATAATTTGGCAACGCATTCACTCGAGATTTCTTCCTCACCCTTGGTACCCAGCTGCTTTTCTCCTGTCCCTACACATCGCAACAAAATGGTAAAGCCGAGCACATCATTAGAACTACCAATAACATCATCCAAGCTTTGCTTTTCGAAGTATGCCTACCTCCTAAGTTTTGGGCTGAAGCACTTCTTACATCAACACACATCCTTAATCGCCTCCCATAAAAACCTTAAATTTCACCATCATATGGTCACCTTCGGGTTTTTGGATGTCGATGTTATCCTAACCTTTCCTCCACAATTCCCCATAAACTTGCTCCTCGGTCTACAGAGTGCATCCTTCTTGGATACCCCACAAACCACAAAGGATATTGTTGCCTCGATTTGTCTACTAATTGTGTGATTATATCATGACACGTTTTTTTTGATGAATCATGTTTTCATATGCGGATCGATCCGCACTATACTCTTCTTCCTAAACATTCTTGGAGGAGGATGATTGCTGCATCATGCCCTTTGTCTTGGCTCCAATGCCCGCACAAAGGGCCCATCATGGTGGAATCATTGTGCTACGTGTTCCAAACACGTCTCTATTTTATGAGGCGCCGCTACAATCAGCCGATAGCCACACAACTGCATCCGTCCAGTCTTGTTCAACACATTCCTACCCTTCGCCCATCGCTTCTTCCACGCTAGGAACACCCCGTATGCCACGCACAGTCCTTGCACACACGCCTTCTTTGCCACACATGGCTCCTGCTATCGTACCGACGACAGTTGTCTCCCCTGCACCAAGGCCTACTTTGAGACCCCAAAACAAGCGCGTGGGAGTCACAATGGCCTATCGGTGCCCACATAGCAATGTCAAGCCTATCCAAAACTCACACCCAATGTCCACCTATGCTAGTGGCGAAGCTAGAGCAAATTAGAGGGTGGTGCGCTTCTCTTATAGGTGTGAAAATTTAAGCTGCAAACATGGTGAAAGTTTGATCCTATTATTGGTTTTTCAAATTTTTGTGGGTGCATACGCACCAACAAGCTACAACGTAGCTTCGCCACTGACCTATGCCAAGGGGGCATTCGCGTTCCCAAGGACTGCCTCACCTATAGTGCCTCCATCATCGACCCACTCTCTCTCCAATGTTGAAAAAAATACCATGGTGCGCTCGCTGATCTCTTTTGGTATGCTGCCATGGTCGAGGAGTTCAATGCTCTCACAACCAACCAAACATGGGACCTTGTCCCACCTCCCAACACCAACTTCATCTCTGGCAAATGGGTATACCAAAACCCATACAACTCCGATGGCTCCTTGGCTCAGTACAAGGCACACGGTGTTTTGCGTGGTTTCTCATAGCAACCTGGCGTTGATTACGACGAGACTTTCAACCTCATCATCAAATCAGCGACAATCAAAACAGCTATTGACCTTGCACCAACTCGATGTAAAGAACACCTTTCTCAATGGCGTCCTTCAAGAAATGGTGTATTGTCAGCCACCTTTGGCTTCATTGACCCTGCCAATCCCCATCATGTCTACTGCCTCAACAAGTCCTTTGACGGTCTCAAACGGGCTCCCCGTGCCTAGATCAGTCTCCATCGGTTTCAATGTCTCCAAGTGTGACCCCTCACTGTTCAGCTTCAACCAAGGGTGCAAGACGGCATACTTGCTCCTCTATGTTGATGACATCAACCTCAATTCTTCCACTACAACTCATCTTTGTCGAGTCATCAACTCTCTCCAGCAAGAGTTTGCAATGACAGACCTTGGTCCATTCCATTACTTTCTTTCCATCATTGCTCCCAAGAGAAATATGCTGCTGAAATTCAGGAACACGCCAAGATGACAAACTGCAACCCTAGGTCCACCGCCATTAAATCCACCTCCAAGCTTACAGCCAAAGGAGGAAGACCTGTTGCTGATCCAAGCCCCTATAGGAGCCTTGCGAGAACCCTACGGTACCTCACTCTCACTCACCCTGACATTATCACACATGCTATGCAGCAAGCGTGGTTGCATATGCACTGTCCTCAGGAGCATACTGTGGTACGTGAAAGGCACTTTAGCCCATCATCTTCAGCTCTCTCACAACTCTATCAACACCCTCACAGTGTACTCCGATGTTGATTGGGCGAGCTGCCTAGATACACAGCAATCCACATCTGGTTATTGAGTTTTTGTTGGTGACAACCTCATTTCTTGGTCTTCCAAATGACAACATACCGTGCCTCGCTCCAATCACAAGCCTTGTCATTGAAGTTTGTTGGTTCTGCCAGCTGCTCGCTGAGCTCCGTCGTCCTCTACAGAAAACTATTGTTGTCTACAGTGACAACAAAAGTGTAGATTACCTCTCCACAGATCCAGCACAACATTAGAGGACTAAACATGTGGAGATTCATTTTGTCCGTGAACGCGTCTTTCTTGGAGATGTTCGTGTCCTTCACATTCCCAGACTCCCCAATATGTGTACATCTTCACCAAAGGGTTTTCGACTTGATCTTCAAGGAAGTTTGCCCCAGTCTTAACGTCCACTCTACCCCCGGTTGACACCACAGAGGGCTATTATAATGTCATTATCCTAGCCATTACTATCTTCCAATCTCAGTCATTACTAGCTCTAATAGCAGATCATATCTGCATGAACTTTTATAGCCTATATTAATTAGGCTAGATTAGAGGTTTTGATTCTTTCCTTGCATATACACTCATTGTTGTACAAGTACAACCTACAACAATAGAGAATTTATTCTCCCTATCTTCTTTCACTAAGCTATACAAAGAAGTGTACTTTGTGAATAATCATTAATTTCTTGTTCCGTAACTAATCATCCATGTTTTCCTGTTGCCTGAATGCTAAAGTCACACGATCCTCATTTCTGGATTAACTGCTAAATGTGAAAATTATATTATGTTGCATTTCAGTGTAATCCTATTGTGTGCAATGTGTAATGAGCATATCATGTTTGACTTCAGTGGTCATAAGAACAGTAGAGATTGTAGTGAATTCGTTTTTACCATCAAGGACATTTCTTTGCATTACTGATGGCTTGGTTGCATTAATGATTGCTCACTAGCAAGGATGGGTAAGGTTGAGAAAAATAAACTCTCTTTGTTAACATGAGGTTACAAAGTTTTGTATTTTGCACTAAATCTTGTGTTCAGAAAGGTTGGGTGGTTATTATCCTCTTTAATAGATACCGCTATACTTTCCATTGATAACTTACCATGGTATTATTTGTTTATAATAAGTTTGACTGTCATATATATGTCACTTTGTCAAGAGCCAGTCCGTTTATTGGGCGCTCTACCATGCTTTCTCATAGTAGTTTGATCCTGTTACCACTTTTACATGTAATTTTGAACTTATACATTTATTTGTATGAGTGGCCTTTAAGGTTCAAGATGTGGTTCTATTGGATGATGAAGATATGGAACCGAAGGAAGAAGTAAACTGTGAGATGTCTGACAGACTGTAAGCTCCTCTCTAGTGTTGTATTCATCATGTACAATATTAGCTTACCTTTTAGTTTATGTTTCAACTCAACCAATTGTGTTTTCAGGAATGAACCAAAGATCTACTACCCATCAAGGTGAATATTGTGTATTTTTCTCCGAAGATCATGAATTCATGGTCGATGTTCATTTTACCTTCCATTGACTTTATTATGTGAACAGAGATGATCGAGAAGCTGTCGTGCTCACCAGATATGATATTAAATGTCTTGATCCTGAAGTATTTTTGTCTTCACACATGATAAACTTCTACATCAAGTAAGTGGTAACTTTATATTTTGATTTTTTTCCTCAAATTGCTTCAGTGTATCGCTTATATTTCAAACAAATAAGAAGTAATCGATGAAAGGGTTACCATGGGAGTATTTAGGTGTTAATGCTTGCTATTTTTTTAAGAAATTTAATGCTTGGTCTTCTACTGTTGTTTCACATTGTATTGTCTTATACACCACCAAACTATTCACTGTGGGCTATTTAGCTGAAGAATTTGTAAAGTAGTATTATGTGAACTCTGAGCTATGCTATTTCCTAGGAGGTATTAAGACCGCACTCTGTATTCTTTCTGTGATTTTGCTGTGCAGGTACATCGAAAGGACCAGATTGTGTAATGAAAATTTCAGAGACAAATTCTACATATTGAACATGTATTTTTTTGGAAAGCTTGAAAAAGCATTGTTTCAGCGGGTATGATCTTTTTTTGTGATGAAGTCATACTTCTCTTACCAAATGTCTTGCATTATGTCTTTGTTCAAAATTGGGATAATTATACTATTCTGGGTACGTAATACATGAGCGCCTTGTAATAAGTTTATGTTATTTTTTCTCCAAATTGTCAAGAGAGCTGCTCATCCCCTTGTTAAGAAGGAATGAATCATTAGTACCCAAATACAAAGAAGGAAAAACGGACACACACACACCAACTCAAATAGTTAAACTTGCATATGCGACACGTCTGAGAGAAATGCTATCCAAACAAAAGATATGTGTGGCATGATAGAGCTCAAACCGGAAGCTCCTGCCGAGAACCTGACTAGACCTTCTTCACGGATCCCACAGACCACAACTGTACTTAGACTCAAACACACACTTGTTTTAGTGTTTCAAAAGAAGCCACAACCAAAATGGCCTGCGAGTTAAAACCTTTCAACTAGGGTTCATTCGTTGATTGTGCCGCAGCGCACCACCATTATTGGAAGGAGATAGGATCAACACTGTCGAGTACGCAGTTTATATTCTTCCTCGCTAGTGGCTATGAGGTAGATCCTTCTTTCCTTGGGTGGGACTAAAATTCAAAAGTTTGCATACCCAGTTCTGAAAGCTCACATACAAGGCAGGGTCTGTGGAAGGGATTTTTTCTTCTTTTCTTGTGTGGGAGCACAATTAAAAAATGGTGTACCCAGTTCTGAAAGCTCCCGTACAAGGCGAGATCTGCAGAAATAAATTTCTAGACAGCCTTACCCTTTCTTTTTCTACAAGGAGGCTGGTTCGAACCTAGGACCTCCAAGTCACAAGTAAAGGGAATTTCTGGATAGCCTTACCCTTTCTTATTCTGCAAGGAGGCTGGTTCGAAAACCTAGGACCTCCAAGCCACAAGTAGAGAGACTCAGCCACTGTGCCAAGCCACCTTCTTGAGTGTGAAACTTCAATTAACCAATTATTTTCTTTTTGAGTGAGGAATTGCCATTTTTTTCTTGTGCCCCTTGTGACCTAGACTGTTTATTGGTTGGGTGCACATTTTGGGATGTGTTTGGTTCCTCACATGAAGGTCATCCTGCACGGGTAGATGCGTATCATCTTATAGAAAAGGGCGTTCGGTTGCCCGTACGGGTGGATGCAGAAATACACCATCATCTCATATTAGTGCAAGCCCCAAATTTAGCTTCTCTCATGCAGGCTCGGTGGATGCATTGCATTTGCTATATGCCCACATGTCAGTATCAGGTGGAGTGGCCACTGCACCCGCTCATACAAACTACCAAACATCTTTACAAGGTCATTGCATCCATGTATACAAGGTCACTGCATCCGCCCATGCAATCGGACACACTTCTTTTTGGTTCATTCATTGCATCTACTCATCATGCTTCCACTCATTCAGGATATACAATGCAGGTTTAAGAAGGCAACTAAACACATCCTTGAGTTTTATTCAACTGCATTTTAATATAGCTCATTTGCACTATTTTCCCACCAGTCCTTCACAAAATTTGATCATCTTATTTTTCTAATAAAAATTCCTCCCGGTTTTCTTCTCTCATTTCTTTTGTGTTCATGTGTTGACATTATATTCTGTGCTACTTGTTTATTCATCATGTTTTTTATATTACCATAACACGTTATCTTATATGTATTTCTTCCATTGGATTTTGTTCTAGCGTGACTTTCCAAAGTTGAGAAGATGGTGGAAAGGTGTCAATATATTCAATAACGCATACATCATCTTGCCTATCCATGCGAAGTAAGTTCATACTGGATAAGACATTTACATTATGAAGCCAAAATACAATTATTAATATAATTTGTTCTCAAAGGCACACTTGTATAAGTTTAAGACATTATTAGCTTGTTAGCAAGCCTCATGGTTCATGTGGATCCATTTTAAATTCTATCATATTAGGAATGTGGCTCAGAGGTACCTAATGTTCTCCTTATTGCTGTTAAACCTTTTTTATTGTCACCTGAAATGTTGCCTTTTAGCATATGCTGAATTTTGAAACCTACAATCATGTTTTTTCATGCTGTACCTTTTTATATAGTATATTTTATGGAGACTTTCCTATTTGCATTATAAACCAGGGAGCACTGGAGCTTGGTAATCATTTGCCTTCCTCCAAAAGAGGAAATTTCAGAACCAACCATACTTCATCTGGACTCCCTAGGGATGCATCGCAGTAATAAGATCTTGAACACAGTTGGGAGGCAAGTAACAATCTCAGCTATAGTTAACCAGCTAGATTTTAGCTATTTTTCACTCTTGTTATTCAGAAACAAGAAATTCTGAAATATGGCAGACTTGCTTGCTGCTGAGTTTTAGTGTAAGTGACCTACTGTACTCTGCACAACACTGACAGCATCAACTACATGTTGCAGGTACCTTGAAAAGGAATGACGCTTCTTATCCGTTGCAGAGCCAGCTTGGCCGTGTCTTCTAACTGATATACGCAAGGAAACTGTCCAGGTACATTTTAACAATTTTGCAAAGTAACACTATAAAGTGCTTCCATCAGTTCCCCTTGGTATATAGGTTTCCAGATGTTTGCGTTAAATATTTGTTGAGATTGCGATTACTTGGTACAGTTTACTGGTAAATCAATATAACATGGTTTTAACAACTGGTAGGTTCCGCAGCAGAATAATGCGTACGACTGTGGCATCTTCATGCTTTATTATATTGAACAATTTATAAAAGAGGCACCAGCAAGGTTCACAACCGATAAACTTGGCATGGTTAGTGCTGCCACCTACTTTCTGTACTTGTTCAGTTCTTGCCATGCTGTTTCTTTGAGCTTTTAAGACTGACTAAGATGTTTGACATTGGACTTGTATATTCCACAGTTTAATCGCAGTTGGTTCAAACCTGAAGAAGCATCTGGTCTAAGGCAGAGAATAAGAGAGCTACTGCTAGAAGAATTCGAAAGTGCCAGGCTGCATGATGCTATATCAAAAGCATATGCATTGTGGGCTGTGACAGCATAAAGGACAGGAAATTGGAAGCAGACAACTCAAAAATGGTCGTAGAGGTTGGTGACGCTGCTAAGAGTATAAAAGGCATCAGTGTTGCAGAATCAGATGAAGCAAGTGGGGAGTTTGGAGACACTGGTAAGACTAACAAATGTATCAAGGTCTTGGCATCAGAAGAAGCAAATATGGAGTCTGGATACCCTGTTAAGAGTTTGGAAGACATCGCTGATGTTGCAAAATGGGCCTACCAGCAGCAGCAACAAATGCAACGAGAAAAACGCAGGTTGTGTTGTATCAGAAGCAGCCTCATGCTCAGATAGTGTCGTCAAAGACAATAAAGGTACAGTAAAAGTAGATTCTGGCAACTTAAAAGCTGAGAATGAAGGCAAACCGATTGTGACTGCATCGCCAGATAGATTGAAGGGGACTGAGGAGGTCATCGGTAGCACGCCAATTCCGGATGCAGTTAGTGACAGCGGTGTGAAAAGATCAGAGGGGAATGAGGAGGTCACTGGTAGCATGCCAGTTCCGGATGCAGTTTGTGAGATCAGTGGGACCAAGGTGTGGATCACAAGAGTTTACAGACGAACAAGTGAAACAACGTTGGAACCTGGCAATTGGTGTTGGAGCAGCGGCGGATCCAGCAGGGATGCACGCAGGAAATTCATAGAACATTTCTCTCGAAAACAGTAAGAACTAAGAGCACTCTTTGAACTATACATCTTTGTTCATTGTGTTAGAAAAAAAAACATGGTACCTAAGAATACCCTAGCGTGATGTTAGTGTTACGTAGCAGCTGGAATAAACCTCTCTAATCAGCTTTAGTTACTGCACGCAGCTCTTCTTGCTTATATATACTGTCATCCCTTTGTCAGTGCTCCTGCAACTGATGTTGCTGCTGCTGCTGCTGCTGAAGAAGAAGAGGAGGAGGAGGAGGAGGAGGAGGCAAGAAAAGAGGCGCAGGATGCTGTGGATCAGGCTTCGGTTCCTCGGCGCGATGGGAGGCCCATTCGGAAGACAAAGCCCAACCCCAAGTGTTTGGGCCCACAATGTTAATCTACTGTTCATGGAATCCGTTTTCTCTCTTTTTTCTCTCTCACTGACACGAAGGAGCTGCCGGAGCCAAAAATTTTGGCTTCTCCGGCTGCTATCTAAGAGGAGGAGGGGAGTATGCTACAGTGCGGTCGGCTTGGATCGGATCGGATACGAGTATATGACTCAACTTCCTCTATTCTAATGAACAAAAAAGGTGTGTGATGCTTCAGCCGTCGCTTCATTCCTTGGTTCCAAAGCGAGCGAGCAACAGCCTGTTTGGGAGGCCGTATCGTATCGTGGATTATTTACTGCTGGCTGGTTTGGTGTGAGAGAAAAACACTGTTTCTGGCTGGAAATTTACGATCGTTTACGAGCAAGCGAACAGGCTGCAAGTGCCTGTACTCCTTTGTTTTGTCTAATTTATTAATTCACGTCAATTAACAAAGACATATCCTTACCAACGGAGCGTATAGGCTCAGCCAGTTGGGTTGGGAACATGTCTATCCGAGTTTTAAGTTTTCGACTTGACACGGGTGTTTGTATTTTTCTAGAATTATTCTAGAATTTAACATCGTTATTCTTTCAATGGTAGATGATGTGCTCGTCGACAGCGAGACGCATGTGGTCACTTCGTCAATCTCAAAATTTACCGGGCCAACTTAGTTCCTCGGAGTGCTCATAGAGATAAATGTACGCTCGTGTACGATGGGGTTTGCTGCTGGCTGCATACATACATACTCTGCATGGACTGATATTCAGCCTGTTCGCTTGTTGGTTTCAGCCAGCCTAAACCAGCCAGCCAACAGTGTTTTCTTCTCACAAAAAACCAGCATCAGCCAGCCCAAACCAGCATCAGCACCAACCAGCGAACAAGCCCATTGCAGATTGCATCAATGGAAAGAGATCGTGCTCTATGCTTAAATAAGCTGCCAAAGGCTCTATGCTTCTTTCTACTACCAAGCGACCGTGCTCTCGTGTCGTCGACGCGTCGTCGCTGCTTGTCACTGTCGCCAAATCGATGGCAGCTGCCGTGGTGTCAAGCAAGGTCCCGTACAAGTTAGAGGAGTGACGTGCTTGGTTTCTTTATTCGGCACTGTGCTATGCAGCTGGCAAGGTTCCTCTTTTTTGAAAGGGATTCTTTTTGTTTCTGTGAGAGCCAAAATAGATCACGACCTCACGTACTTAGGCAGGCTTTTCTTCTTCATGCCCGTAAAGCGAGGCGAGGCTGGGCAAAGCTACGCTGTTTATTGGTGGCTCGTAGCGTCGAGTAGAGATAGGCTTAACTTGGCATGGCCGAGATGGTGCAACTTCACATGTTGAGTTCCCATGTTGTAGCAGAGCCTCTGTTGAGACAGTGATTGATAGCTTGTACAAACAGATACGGTTATCCTGTATCTAGAATATGGTGATGTTACCACCCATCTATCCTTTATTGGCATTCCATCGTTGGCATCGGAAAACAAGGACCACCCACTCGCCGTTGCCCATGTCAACAGAGTTATAGGCGGTCGCGACGGATCGGAGCTATGGGCGTCATCGTGGCTAGGGGACGGGTACTTAGCAGGGCAGACATGCCCGGTGATGATGCGGCACACCAGCATCGCCCGTCACCCGGTGGTGGCGCCGCTGGCGTGCGCGGCTCCATTGTTGGCGAACATGCACACAACGGAGACCAACGTGACGAAGCAGCAGGTGGCAACGCCAGCACCAAACACCCCGCCGCGGCACCGTGTGCGTGGACTGTCGCCCTCGCCTCCTCGAACCGCACCACCGCACGCGTGACGTGCTGTGGACATGTAACATCGCCTACACCGACGGCTCTGCCCTCCGCCTCCCCACCCGGACGCAAAGATGAGCTCCACGATTCATCGTGACAAGTGGCCCTCGGGCATCTCCGCCACCATAAGGAACGCCGAGCTCACGGGCGGCGCCGACGCTGATGACGGAATGAGCAACGCCCCGGCCATGTCCTTCGCCATCGGCTTGGGTTTTGTCTTGGGTCGTAACCACAGCTCCCGCGCTTCCCTCTGCCTCTCCCTCGGTGGGAAGGGGAGCCGGAGCGAGTGGTAGAGCTGGTGTAGGAGCGATCGTACGAGGGTCTCTAGGCAGCGGCCGCTCTTGGTGTCGGGGACTTGGGGGTGAGGATGAAGGTGATGGCAGTGTCGCTCCTCTTCTCGCCGTGAGTCGGGCCCAAAAGAAACGAACCCCCATTTCATTTCTTGGGAGCCAGGGCGCGGAGTGCTTCAAGCACCGTCCTGCCCAGGCCCAACTAGCCGCTCAAGCAAACAAACAAGGGCAGTTGCAACTCGTTGGCCTGGCTGGGCCTCTAAGCCAGGAAACAAACGCGCCCTAAACTTGTCCTAATAAATAGGAAGCATTGGTAAATAGAAGATACGCATGAGAAGGGTCTAGAGCATCCAAACATTAAGGCTAATGTAGGTGGGTTAATTCTTTATAGTCAAGTCTCTAACTAGTTATCCAACTAGCTAAGTTAACCTTAGCTAATTTGAACTAATTTTTAACAACTAGTAACGAACTAGCTCTGCTCGTCCAAATATGCCCTTTAAATTGCTGCACACTCTAAAGCATTCTGTACTAAGGGCAGCTTTAGTATTTGACGCCGGCAAGGCACAGTAAGCGAATAAGTTTCTTTTTACAACAGTAAGCGAATAAGTTATACTAGCATCTAATCTAATAATATGAATTTGGTGAATTTTTCCTTTTTTAAAAAGAGGTTGTTTCCACCCTCCCACACCTTAGTCCGTGATGTATAGTGCTCGTGAGGTCCGACGCATTGTTTTTTTTTTCTTTCTCAATATTGGTGCCTAGTGTATTTTGTATTTCGGTACTCTGCGCTAGCACTCATTCAAGACAGTGCTCCAATGTACTGCAGCTTAATTCATAGATGATGATTGTCACTTTGATATAATACCAGCTTTCTCTCTATGAACATGGCATTACTCTGATCGTCCATGTGGGGTCACTCCTGACCTCTCACCCTCGCTAAGGATCGCGCGGGGAGAGGCCGAGGGTTTTCCACAAGGAGAAGTATGAACGAGTGCGACCGAGAGGTAAGGAACGAGGGTAACTGATCTTAGGACAAAGCACGAGAGAGGATTAAATGCCCATTAAGTCGTCTGGAAAAATGGATCTCACTTTCTTACACGAGCGCCCCGGTATTTATAGACCATACCCGGGGTCAAGGTGAAATTACGCTAGAGTTACACTTGGAGGGGCACTAGCTGTATAACGGTCAAGGGTACGGCGGTAATCTCCTTCCCTTGGCCAACCACTCCGAGTTCTGACTGCCTTAGTGGGGCTGCCGCCACATGGACGGTTGCCTCTCTCGGCAGGCATCGAACCTTCGCGCGTTCCAATCAAGGGTCCGCCGTCCTCCATCGATCAATGCTTTGCTTGCTGCGATCCCTCGGCGAGGCGGGCCTTCACGCGCGACACCTGCACACACGGGTTGAACATGACGAGCAGAAACCCTCGCGACGGGGGTGAGTATCCGCAGCGAGGCCGGTTAGACAGGCCAACAGGGGGTCGAGTGCCGGGGTAGGAGCTGTGCCAGGAAAGCTTCCCCCAGCAGTCAAAAAAAAAAAAGTGACAAATATCTAGCGGCGCCTCATCGCAGGCAGCAGAAAGAAGATCGATCGGGGTCATTTGGTCCGACAGAAACGACAAGGTGATGATGTTTTTTTATGATTGTACTGTAAGCTAAGCAGCGCCAGATGCTGCACCTTGTGATTTGTTTTGATTTTCTAGACAAAAGTAGATCGGGATCATTTGGACCGCCAATAACGACAGGGGCGATAACAAATATTGTGTCACTGTAGTAATCAGCGACGGATGCTCATCTTTAATTATGCTCTAATTTTCTACTAGAGCATGTGAATTAACAAAGACTGATCCGGCTTAATTTATTTTCGCCAGAAGTACATTTCCTACCATGCCTCCCCACCCAAAAAAAATTATTCAAATGTATATAAAAATAAATAAATAATAATATACCAAACAAGTACTATTAAATTAATTATGAAATATATTCTTATGGAAAAGGTATTTGAAGATATAAATATTAAAAAAATCTATAAATTCAGCCAAAACTAAAAAAATGACTGAACTTTAGTAGGGATCCCAGGACTAAATTTTAGTCCCTATCACATCAAATGTTTAGATTTCAATTATACGAGGACTAAACATGAGCTAATTATAAAACTAATTACATAAGTTGTGGCTAATTCGCAAGACGAATTAAGCCTAATTAAGCATTGATTAGCACATGTTTACTGTATCATCACATGGGCTAATCATGAAGTAATTAGGCTTAATAGATTCGTCTTGAGAACTTATGCAAATAGTTTTATAATTAGCTTAATTTTAGTCCTCCTAATTATCAACTAAATATTCGATGTGACAGGGACTAAAGTTTAGTCTCGAGGATCAAACATGCCAATATAAAACTATAGTAGTAGTCTTTGGACGGATCGGAGGGACCGAGGGAGTAGTAAATTTGCCGATGCTCAGTTCGATTTCTTGCTAACTAGTCGCTGTGCACATCTTATCTCTTTCTTACTGTAATAACTTCTCTCGCCCTCTCGCCCTTGTTCGTCGTCGTCATCAGAGGCGATAATCACGATGCTACACCAGATATATTAGATTAGTAGGTGATTAGGTTCCGTCAGAGAGAAAGATCGTTGATTCTGGGTCAACCTAACCTACTAAACATGGGTGTGCATGTAGAGGGCATGTATGCATGCCAAGTTGCCAACCTGATGCTAATCCATCAAAAAAGGTTCCCACCACCAGTGCACTAACTTGTACTCCGTACAGGTACAGTTCTACTAGTACTTGTTCCTTATCCAAAAAGAAAAAGAAAAAAGGCAACACGTGTGTGTTCAACTTGCCATAGATATTTTCCACTCGTGTGTGCTCTCACTCTCTCACTCACTGTCACTACCTACTGGCATCATGTTCGATCATGGCTGCGGCAGTGCCATCCGTTTCCAGCCGCCTGCCCTGCTTGGGGACTTTGGAGCCTGCGGTGAAAGTGAAAGTGAAAACCGGCCGGGCGGAGTGAGCTACGGAGTACTGTATGTGGGTTAGGTGCACGACCGCTGCCAGTTTTGTGGGAAGATGCACTGAACCTGCATCGCCGCTCGGCTCGCTGCCGCGTACGTATCATGCATGCGGCTCTCGCGTCTTCGCTATCGTTTGTTAGCTGCTGACAAGGTGATCTCTCTGTAAAATGATAAGGATCTTGTACTCACGGTATTGTGTGTTGTACATGGTACACGTGATAGCTCTAGATATTTTCTGTTGTACGTCTCCTAGCTTGTAGCTCAAGTTAGTTGATAGGATAGATATGATCTTCAATCTGTTGTAACTGCATTCAACTTGATGTACATGCCACGGTGGGGGCAATTCCCATCTTATATAACATGTAACCGAGACCCCTAACAGGACAACTCGTTCTCTCATCTTCACACTCTCTGGATCACATCGGATATTTGATATTAACTAAAAGGACTAAACATAATCTATTTATAAAATTAATTGGACAGGAGTAGACTAATTAGCGAGACGAATCTATTAAGCTTAATTAATCATGTTGACGTTGGATGTGGTCCAAATCACACACCAGCAAGGGCATTAGACTCCTGGGCCGCTACGGACCGAAAAACGCAGCGAGGATATCACTCTTTCGTGGTGAAGAACGGAGAGGTTTACAAGCAAACCACTACCGAAGGATAACCAACGTGCTTGCGTGACAAAGACCGGCTAGTTTTCAGGTAAACTAGCAAAGAAACCGTCGAAGCTCTCGCCCAGGAGGGACCCCATCAGAGCAAGGACGTCGTCGGGTTGCCCTAGGTCGGCCGGCAAGTCAAATGCGCCATCCTTGGTCGTCGGATCAAGGGATGAATGGCATATAAAAAAGAATTGAATTTGACATATAAAAAAAGAACCATGCGCATTGAGATTGAAACAACTACTGTCTTGTCGCAGCAGTATACCTGATTGTGAGCGGCTGCCAATTCCTGTTGTAACTGAACCGCTTGTACCAAATCGCTAAATTCTAAAAAGGACGTGCCCACTTAAATAATTTCGTTGTAGATACCTGCAAGTCATCACACATCGGAAGAACAAAAGTAGCACTACTAATCTGTGATGTGTAAGAATCCTGAATGAAGTAGTTGGATGGTTTTGCTAAAAATATTGAAATGCCATGCTCTAATATCTGAAAAGTGCCATTCTATAATTTTTTTAATTAGGGCAGGCGACAAAGACAAGACATTCCAGTTTTATGAAATGAAGTAAGACACTGCATATCTTCGAACTTCTACCAGTAATATGAATTTTAAATTACCATATATGTACATGTATAGTTAGTACACATGGGATACAACTATTTCATTAAATATTAGCACTTATCCATGCATTCTGATTATTATCTCGTCGCTGCAATCCTGTATGATAGAAGGACAACAGAATGTTCATATTTAAGCTCATGGATTGCTGATCAAATACTATCAGAAACGCTGATTATTCAGTGGCTCAATGCACACCTACCTTGGAGGAATTTCCTCGAGCAGCAGCTGGGAATCGTCCATGGACACCACTCTGGCCGCTGAGGAGTTGGACCCCACTCTGACCGCTGAGGAGCTGGCCGGTGCTCGCGGCGTAGGAGCTCGCATATGGGCACAACGGAGATGCAATTACATTGCAACCACTTACATTGCACGCCGTGACGCGGACTCTTACATGAGCAAGGCAACACCTGTGCAAAAAAGTGAAATTCTAAAAAAGGATGCACGTACCAGAGCAAGATATCTAAAAAGCTCCCCTCCTCTAAACTCCCACTTCTTTTCTAATTGGTGCTAAACAAGCCAAGAGAAAGGAACATAGAGAGGTCCTCACCGAGCATCGACTTTGAAATATTATAGCCAATCCAGTGGGGGCTATGCTCCATCAATGGGCCTGTTCGTTTGGCTGAATTCTGGAGGAATCTGGATGGTTTGGAGGAATGCTAGAGAAATTTGTGAGAGAAAAACACTATTTCGGATGAAAAAATAAGCGGATCAAACCGGGTTTAAGGACACGTGAACGGGGCAAATGTCTCACCACTAAGCCCAGAACCACATCCTATAAATTACAGCACACAAAGTCATTGTAGGTAAGCGTATCTTCAAACATAGATGTCTTTCAATTGCCATAACCGATTGTAATAAAGAGCTCCCACATCATGATTTTTTGCCCCCGTCAAAGGAGAATACTCTGTTGTTCTAGTCAACGCGATATGCCATGATTCATGAAGCAGAGCTGCAGAAGAGAGTAAGCTGACCTATGTCGAGAAGCAGCTTGGGGACGCCATCGTTGGGAAGAGCGTGCAGCTCCAGCGCCCTCTCGGAAATCCTAGACTGAAAGAAGGCATGTCACTTCGCGCCAGCGCTGCGAAATCGGCAAAGCTCAAATCAAACGGGGGGGGGGCACTTCGCTCACCTGGATTTCGTTGATACGGGAGGAGGTGGTGTACTTGGGGACCTCCGACTCGTTGTAGAGCACATCCGGCGACGCCTGGAACTCCGGCCGAGGCATCCTCACTCCCCTCCGAGTGTGTGGCGGCTTACCAGATTGGCCGGACTGTAGCTCTCGAGCCCCACGCCCGCGCCGGGGTGGCCGCAGCCGCCGTGCCTGCGCCCGCCGCCCGCTCCGGGGTGGCCGCAGCAGCCACGCCCGCACCGGCGGCCGCGACCAAGTCGCAAGGGCAGCTAGGGCCCCCGCCCGCGCTGGGATGGCCGGGACCCGAGCGGTCAAGGCCGCCGCGCCCGCGCCACGCCTGCGCCGGGGTCGCCGGTGCCGCTGGGCCCCCACCGGCACCGGGATGGCCAGGAACCCCACGCTCGCAGAGCCCGCATCCCGCCCGCGCTGGGGCCGCTGGCCCCGCCCGCGCCAGGAGGAGGGAGGTGCGGGGGGCGGCGTAGGGTGGCCAGGTCGAGCGCGGTTGCGCCGCGCGGCCTCGGGCGGCTCTCTCCTCTACACGACCGGCAACCCTCGGGAATATTCGCTACTTTACGGGTCGACGCCCGAACCGACCCACAATCGAACGGACTAGATCACCTGATCGCTTGATCCAACGGCTAGCGGGTTAGCGGGTGACATGGCACTATCGGATGCCTGCGGTTTGGGTGCAGGATTCCTATAAGAAAATGTGCATTTTTATATTATCCTCTTCAGCACTTTTCCTTGTTAAATACAAGCCGTCCTTTAGAATTTCGAAATTAAATATAGTATGTGACGATAAGCCTGAGATGGTCTAAGCTCTGGAAGCTTCATATTCTGTGCAGGAATCCACTGGTGTATCAGATGGTGATTTTGTTTCTTATGTAAATGAATGGTGCAAAGATGGGGCTTCGCCTATTGGGGGCTGCTGCAGGACAACTCCAAACACTATCAGGGCCATACAAAGAACTCTAAACCAAGGCTTCAACGAGCAGCACTTACCTGTAGCATAGAGCTGTGCTCTACTCCTGATGAGCTGCTCCTAGCAGTACCATGAGCTATATCCCTGAGATTCCTTAACCAGCGAACCAATATAATGTTGCGTGTTCTCTTGCAAATGAGATGTTCTGCACCTATGTTTGTAAATAATAACAGTGTATTTCTGGGTTAGCTATCCAACTTGGAGGTACAACTGGTGAAGGGTCAGGAAGTAGCAACAATGATAGAGTTCTACTACTGAGTGAGGAAAACTACTTGCGGCTGAGTTAATGAAGCTTAGTAACTACCATTATTTAGAGTTAAAAGAGTTTGTATGACAGTTGCTCTGGAGATGTTATCTTTAATAAGTGCCTATGTTACTGCTACTTCCCTGACAACTGTCAATCATATGTAAGTTCTGTTTGGTAAACCTGCATCTACTGAAATGAAGATCTTATTATTTATGTTACTGCTACTTTCCTGTGGGCTGTGTTAAATCATATGTAACTTTTGTTTGACAAACCTGAATCTCCTGAAAAAAAAAAGATCTTATTACTCCTCTTTCGTCAGCACACAACAATGAGGACATTTGATTTACCAAACAGAAGTTCATGTCGGTGTTTCAAGTAAACACCGACTAGTAAATTTATATTTGATGCGCGTTGGGCCCGGATGGTGTGCTAAAAGACACAAGGTTTATACTGGTTCGAGCTGAATGTCCCTACGTCCAGTTTGCTGCTGCTCGTGTTATTAGCACTGAAAGGTTCGTAGTAGGGGTACAAACGGTCGAGAGAGGAACAGGTCCTAAGTCTCTGATAAAAAGGTCGAACGAGTACTGAGAGCTCAGTTGCTGCTCAGCTGTGTGTAATATGGTGCGTGGTGTGTCGAATTGATCCGTCCCCTTAGTGGGGTGTCCTGCCCTCCCTTTTATAGACCAAGGGGGAGCAGGGATTACAGATGGGAGAAAGAGAAAAAACCAGAGTTAGAGAAGGTCTTTCGAAGGTGCCGGATCTTACTTTTCCCTTGAGCCTGTCCTGCTGATATGGCAGACGGCGCCAGGGATAGCATGTTCGCTGACCCTGATAGGGCCGTGCTCTGGCTTCGTTCAGCAAGTGGTCACGTCCCATCCACTCCGACGGATGGTGCGGCGTGCCACGGTGTCGAGCCGTGACCCTACGGGGAGCAGACGGGGAAGTGACCATACGTCCGTACTGTAGATGATGTGAGTTCCCTTCTGGATTGTAGTGGTTGTCGTATGCTTATCTCAGGATCCGCATCTGATGGCTGATGGCGGCGCTCACAACACTGCAAGACAAAAGTCGGCGCCTACAACACTGTTCGGGCTCTGTCATGCCTGAAAGGGCTTAAAGCGCCCGTCCTGTCATATCCTGACGGTACTTTACCGCAGGTGTGCAGGATATAGTCCTCGGTACTGCGGTTGACCTGAGTGTCCTGTCTTACCCTGTGCTCGTCATTATGAAGGAGCAGGGTGCAGACGTCGGGCGAGGCGAAGTTTGGCCCCAGACGTCGGACGAGGCGGAGTCCAGCCCTCGGGGGTCGAGCGAGGCGGAGCCAACCCTTAGGGGTCGGGCGAGGCGCAGCCAACCTTCGGTCGTATGGGCAAGAAGTGTAGTTGCGCTCTCGTCTGTTCGGAAGCATCAGCGTTTGATGGTTATTAGTACCACATCTTTGGATATCCAATATTTGGTCCCCGACAGTTCATTTTTACATAAAGTATGGAATTTGATGCCAAATACTACCCCATATCCTTGCATGAATTGTTACGTCAGCTGCTTTCTTCCGCATACGTTTCGCCCCTTTGACAAATGCAACTATGCAAGAAAGAGGCATTCGTTTCGTCGCTTCGACATATGCAAGAAACAGCCATACAAAAATTCATACGGCCAGTTAAACAAAAACGGTGTACTATCGTATAACATTTAAACGGTGTGTAAACAGAATAAACTACCATTTAGACAAACAGTGATTATACGACATCTAACAAATGGCTAACATGTCACCTGTTCACAACAGGTGCAGAGGTAGCTAACCTGGATTTTCACGCCAGTGGAAATAACATAAAGTAGGAAAAAGGAAATAGTGTTAAACAGTACTTCCATCATCCCGAAACAAGAGTATCCATGAGCAATATGGCTAATTGTAACCCAAACAGTCCGCCACCCGAAAAAGAAAAAGAAGAAAAAAAATTGCAGAATAAGACGACACTTGGAGAGCTAAAGTATGGTCAACTGAACTGACAGTAGACCGTGAAAAGAAGTTAACAACACCTAGGCCATCCACTGCATCTCAGGCCATGATCTTGGCCGATCTCATGTACAGGCTGTCCACAACCTTCCCGACATTCGTGATCGTTTCAAGCGTGGCAGGGAAGATCTCCTCAGTCTTGCTGTCCTCGAAGATGATGAGCCAGCCAGCGCCTTGATCTAGTGTCCCTGCGAATTTCTTGTCAAGGATCATCTGGGACAGCTTCTTCTCAACATGGTTGATTGGCAGCTCAATCATCTCTGCAATGTGGGCAATCTCCACCCTTGAGTAGGGCTCAATCAACCTGCAGAGGTTCTGCTCCAAGAGAGTATCATACAGTGAAGAAAGGTGCCTGTGGACAATAGGATCTTCTTCCAGCTGAGCTTTGTAATCACGGAGAGCAGTTTCAAAGTACTTCAGAGACCTTTTGGAATAGGCATCGGCCACAGATTTCATAGCATCAACATCAGGACCCAGATACTTCAGGCCAGCCTTTGATGAGATGATTCCTGCAACATCATCAGCTTGGTTGACCATTATCTTGCACAGAAGCATGTACTTCAAGCTGAAGATGGCCTTGGGATCTTCCAGTGAACTAAAAGCTTCAAATGCTTCGAAGAAGTAGCTGTAAGCAGTCTTGTAATCCTTCTCTTCAGCATGAAGGATTCCGCTCTGCAGATCAATAGTGCCCTGCTGAGATGGTGGCACGTAAATGGCATTGGCTGCAGTTCTTGCAGCGGTCAGAGAAGCTTTGGCTTTTGGAAGGTTTCTCAGAGAGAAATGGAGCTTGCTCTCTAGGAGGTCAATGTCCACAAGAAGCAACTTGTCATCCAGCCTCCTGACTTCCTTGATGAGTCCAGAGAGGAGTGTGAGGGCCTCAGTATACTCCTGATTCTCTAACAGAAGGGCTGCCAGCCTTGCTTCCACACGCTGCCTGAGGAAGGTTCGCTTCTCCGCACGGGTCCATTCTACCATCTCCTTGCACAGTGAGATCTGAAGCTCAGATGTTCCAGGTATCTTGGCAACGGCATCAATGATGCCACGCACAATCTTCGCGGTCTTTGCCTTAGGGATCAATGCAAAAAAGGGCCTGAGCTGGGTCAAAAGGTTCCTGAGATCCTCAGCTCTGTTCTCTTTTGTGAGGTAGTTTGTGAGATTCGTAATGGCAAGCTCTTTTACTCTCAGTGCATCCGCTGATGAAGAGGGATCCTCAAGCACATGGTAGAGGATTGAGATGGACTCCAAAGCGTCCTTGGCCTCCTGAGCTTTTGCTATGGACCCAGTGGTAGCAGGGAGGTATGAAGATTGCATCGGTGAAGACATGGTGACTTCCCACTGCAAGAGAGATGAACACAATAATATATTAGAAATGGTGAACAGAGCCCGGTTAATATGAGTAGTAGAAAATTATTACATAATACAATACAAAGTGCTGATAATTATGGAATCCATATGTACGTGCTACCCGCTGTCAGAAGAAATAAATCGTTTCAGACATACTATATCACTTGTTTTTTTGCCCCATATATTTGATTTGTCCAAATAATCATGCTCTAGAGAAGGGAGGTAGAATGACAAAATTTGTACAAGTGCTGATAATTATGGAATCCATATGTATGTACTATCTGGTGTCGAAAAAAAGAAGTCGTTTCATATATACTATATCACTTGCTTTTTTTTCCTTATATTTGGCGCGCTACATCGGCGCCCGGGTGTAGTGAAAAATGAGCAAGGGTCTTCACATCTGAGTCGACGGGTGCGAAGGGTAAGGAAGCTAGTCGAATCAACTAGGATCCGTTTAGTTAGTTGGAATGTAGGGTCGCTTACAGGTATGTTAAGAGAATTAGTTGACACCGCGACTAAGAGGCGTGTAAATATATTATGCGTTCAAGAGACTTAATAGAAGGGTCAGAAGGCGAAGGAGGTGGACAATACAGGTTTCAAGCTTTGGTACACAGGGTCAGTCGCGAATAGAAATGGAGTAGGAGTTTTGATTGATAAGAGCCTCAAGAATAGTGTGGTGGGAGTGAGAAGGCAAGGAGATAGGATTATCTTAGTCAAGCTTGTCATTGGTGATATGGTCTTGAACGTAATTAGTGCGTATGCCCCCCAAGTAGGCCTCGACGAGAGTGCTAAGAGACAGTTCTGGGAAGACTTAGATGGCCTGATTAGAGCTGTACCTAGTAGCGAGAAGCTTTTTATAGGAGGAGAACTTAATGGGCATGTAGGTACTACAAGCGCAGGTTTCGAGACAGTTCATGGAGGTTTTGGGTATAGTAGTAGGAATCAGGAGGGGGAGGAAGTTCTGGACTTCGCGGTAGCTTTTGACCTGATGATAGCCAACACTTTATTTAGAAAGAGAGAATCTCATCTATTGACCTTCAGTAGCGGACAACACTCTAGCCAGATTGACTTTGTCCTCGCAAGAAGAAAGGACAAACGAGCATGCTTGGGTTGCAAGGTGATACCAGGGGAGTGTGTTGTTTCTCAACATAAGCATTTGGTGGCAAACTTTCGTTTTCAGGTGCGTACCCGTAGGGATAAACAAGCTAAAATTGAAAGAACAAAGTGGTGGAAACTGAAAGGGAAGACGTCAGAGGTATTTAGGGAAATGATTATCAAAGAGGGCTCTTAGAAGGAAGAAGAGAACATAAACAACATGTGGGAGAAGATGGCAACCAACATTCAGAAAGTGGCCTCAGAGATGTGTGGAGTAACCAAAGAAAGTGGAAGCGAGGCTAAAGATACTTGGTGATGGAACGAGGAAGTCCAAAGGGCTATTAAGGAGAAGAAATAATGCTATAGACGCTTCTATCATGATAGGAGCGTGGGCAACATAGAGAAGTACAAGGTGGCAAAGAAGACTGCAAAGCGAGCTGTAAGTGTGGCAAATGGTAGAGCGTACGAGGATCTTTACCAACATTTGAGTACGAAGAAAAGAGAGAAGGCATTTATAGGATGGCTAGGGTTCGTGAGAGAAAGACAGGGGACTTCAACCAAGTTAAGTGCATTAAGGATGAAAAGGAGCATCTCTTGGTGAAGGAGGATGAGATCCGACATCGATGGTAAGAGTATTTTGACAAATTGTTCAATTGTGAGAATACGGACACAACCTTTCAGTTGGATGACTCTTTTGATGACACCAATAAGCGCTTTGTGCGGAGAATCCAAGAATTTGAGGTCAGAGAGGCGTTGAAAATGATGAAAGGAGATAAGGCGATGGGACCGGATGGTATCCCAATCGAGGTATGGAGATGCCTTGGGGACATAGCTATAGTATGGCTGACCAAGCTATTTAACTATATTTTTCGATTGAACAAGATTCCTGACGAGTGTAGGAGAAGTATATTGGTACCGATCTACAAGAATAAAAGGGATATTCAAAGTTGTACTAATTACCGGGGAATTAAGTTGTTGAGCCATACTATGAAGCTATGGGAGAGAGTTATCGAACATCGTTTGAGAGCAATAACGTGGGTCTCTATGAACCAATTTGGTTTCATGCCTGGAAGGTCAACAACCATGGAAGCCATTTTCTTAATAAGACAAGTTATGAAGCGATATAGGGAGAAGAAGGACCTACACATAGTTTTTATTGACTTGGAGAAGGCTTTGGACAAACATAAAGTCCCAACGAAGTACGTCGGGCTCATTAAGGACATGTACAACAATGTTGTGACTAAGCCCTTGTTTAGTTCGCGAAATTTGGATTTTGAGGCTACTGTAGCACCTTCGTTTTTATTTGGCAAATAGTGTTCAAACATGGACTAATTAGACTCAAAACGTTCGTCTCGCAATTTCCTACCAAACTGTGCAATTAGTTTTTCTTTTCGTCTACATTTAATGCTCCATGCACGGGCCGCAAACATTCGATGTGACAGGTACTGTAGCAACTTTTTGGAAGTTGGGGTGGAACTAAACAAGGCGTAATATTCGAACAAGTGATGGAGACACGGATGACTTCCCGATTATGATAGGACTACATCAAAGGTCAGCTTTGAGCCCTTATCTGTTTGTCTTAGTGATGGATGAGGTCACAAGAGACATACAAGGGGACATCCCTTGGTGTATACTTTTCGCGGACAATGTAGTGCTAGTTGATAAAAATCGGACAAGAGTGAATCAGAAACTGAAGTTATGCGGGAGACTTTGGAGTCCAAAGGTTTTAGACTCAGTAGAACTAAAACTGAGTATATGAGATGTGACTTCAGCACTACTACTCGGGAGGAGGAAGATATTAGTTTGAAAGGTCAAGTAGTGCCTAGGAAGGATACCTTTCGATATTTAGGATCAATGCTACGGAGAGACGAGGATATTGATGAAGATGTTATCCATAGAATCAAAGCAGGGTGGATAAAGTGGCGCTAAGCATCTGGTGTCCTATGTGACAAAAGGATACCACAGAAGCTAAAAGACAAGTTTTATAGGACGACGATTAGATCTGCTATGTTGTATGGTGTAGAATGTTGGCCTACGAAAAGATGACATGTCAACAGATAAGTGTCGCGGAAATGCGTATGTTGCGTTGGATTTGCGGTCATACAAGAAGGGATCGAGTTCGGAACGATGATATACGTGATAGATTAGAGGTAGCACCAATTGAAGAAAAGCTTGTCCAACACCGGTTGAGATGGTTTGGACATATCCAACAGAGACCTCCAGAGGCAGCGGTGCGTAGTGGAATCCTAAGTCAGAATAGTAACATGATGACAAGTAGAGAAAAACCAAAGTTGACTTGGATAGAGGCAATAAAAGGAGACTTAAAAGGATGGAATATATCTAAAGAATTAGCCTTAGATAGGAGTGCTTGGAAAACAGCTATTCACATGCCTGAACCTTGATTGCTTCTGTTGGGTTTTAACTCTAGCCTACCCCAACTTGTTTGGGACTTAAAGGCTTTGTTGTTGTTGTTGTATATTTGATTTGTCCAAGTCATCATGCTCTAGAGATTGGAGGTAGAATGACGAAAATTCTACCCACACCAAAGCAAATAGGTAAAACTTTCAACAGATCAAGTAACCACGAACCACAGCATCTTGGTTTTTATTGTTATTGCCAAGTCATAAAGAAAGAATCCATATGTATGTAGTCTCTGCTGTCGAAAAGAAGTTGTTTCATACACACTACATCACTTGTTTCTTTCCTTATATTTGATTTGTCCAAAACATCATGCTCTTGAGATTGGAGGTAGAAATAGAATGATGACAATTCTACCCACACCAAAGCAAACAGGCAAAACTTTCACATATCAAGTAACCACGAATCACAGCATCTTGGTTTTCATTGTTATTGCCAGTCATCAAGAAAAAAACTGATTCAAGCAAAGGAACAGGTTTTGGGAGAATTAGCTACTGGAATACAGACATCAAATCCCTTGCCTTTCCCCACAGGGGCACCCATACAAGGGACTCTGGGTAATCGATTACTCGCATATCAAATCCTGGAATCTCCCCACAGGCGCAAGGCGCACTACTTGGTTATCTGTTAAAACATTACGGGTCACCATGACACTGAAACTGCAAGCAAGCCGTATTGTTTGTAACAACACGAGCAAACGCACAAGCGGCGGATCCAGTATAGGACATGCGTAGCTCTTTCGTTTTTGGCAAAGAAGATCGAATCTATTGGGTTTAGCACATGTAAATTGGGTCAGATCTCAGATTAGGGTTTCGGGATGCTCGATTTCGCACAGCAGGCAGGGAGGAAAGGGAGCGGTAGGGGAGGGAGGGGTGTGTACCAGGAGGAGACTCGTCGCGGCGAAGGTCACAGTGAAGAGGGCGCCGCCGCTCGCCCCGCCGTCGACGCCGGAAAAAAGAAGCCGAGTCAGGGGAGACGTAGTCGGAAGTGCAAACAAACGATTTGTTTTTCTTTTTCTTGCGAAGAAAGAAGATCGATGACCGGGAGATATCCTACTATAGGTTGGTGGGCCGACTTCGACTCCAGCAAGACAGTAAAAGATGGGCCAGCCCATATATTAAGACCGGGCCTATAGATTGCTGGGTCCGCGTGCCGTACGTCATGCCGGCTTCGGCCCACTAGCTCTGTTGTTGCCGTTGTCGCCCCAATCATCGCCTCGTCTTATGGGCCGTGGCTGCCGTTCACCGTTCAGATTGAGTCCACGCCAATTGAAGCTGTCTGTACTACCCTCTCATCTAATTATTATTTTCTCTAAAAAATCTAATTATATTACTAAATGGTTAAGAAAACTATCAATTTTTTTTAAAAAAAATAGTATATACGAAAATATTTTTTCACGACTAGATAAAGAAAATTAACAAAGATATTTCAAAGGTCATCCTTTGTACGACATGACAGAAGGTGCACGGAGTAAAGACTTGCCGTGCTATATCGGCATGGCCCGATGAGGTCCTGACCTGGAACGGGCACGAAGCACGAGAGGGATCAGGTCATGTCATGCGAAAATTTCTCTACAATTTTTGACTCTCCACTCTCTTCCAAGTTTGTATGTCCCTTCATTATCTCTATCATAAAAGATGGTTTTGTTTTCGTGATAAATTAGAGAGAAGAGTCACAATTAATTTATTGTTCGTTCGTGATCCGAACTTACGAATCATGCTTATAGAAGTTAGAATAGCTCATGTCATCTAGTCGTAGAGTCCGATTCCAAAACATATTGAAATAGATAAGGCAAGCTATGCGTTCTATTGGGCTAAAAAATATGGAGCTGAGCAGTTCTAAACAGACTCTATGTCTAGATGCATACATAGTTAAAAAAATTATATCTAGAAAAACCAAGTATGTATATATCCGATGGACGTAAAGCAAGACCTTCACAGCTGGCAACGTTTTCTTGGTACCTACGTGTGCACCGTGCACAAAGACGGCGCTATATACGAATACCAAAGCATGCACGCAACATGGTCATATATACAGACTCCAAAGTCATCATCTACCTGGTGATACGAAACCTTGATTTCTGCTCACACGTCCGATACCAATCATATTTTACTAAGAGCTCACACATCTAGTCCTACCCCATTCTGATACGAAGACCACGATTCTGATACCAATCATATTTCACTAGCGGCTAGAACTTGTGTAGAGAAAAAACTGAATGGGTTTGGTGTGGATAGGGATTGCAACGGGTCTATCCCTATCGGGTTTTGCCTTAATGCTCTCATCATCGACATAATTTGATGCCCTGCTCCCCGTCCTCGACTGCGCTTTCGGGGCAAGTTTTCCCCCATCCACGTCCCCAAATGGGGATTATACACCCGATGGGGTCTCCGTCCCCGATGATTCCTCATAAAGCAACATCAAAAGAAGACTACAACATTTGTAAGTTGCAAAAATTAGCGGAATTAAATAGCAGGCAAAGAATTGGAAGTACATACAAACATATACCAAATGAGAACAAACATGACAAAAATAACAATTTATCCATTCACCATTCACTCTTTCGCAAGTTCATTAGTCTCATAGATCCATGGAAAGACACTAAGACTACATATTAAAGTTTCTCGAAGTGACCAACAACAAATCGACATCGGCATCAAGTTTATGGCGGCAAGACAAACAAGAGGATCCCGTAGCTGCCATGGAAGCTCTGGCCTAGCTCCTTGGTGCTTGCTGCCTGCGGTGGGTACTAGCTAGCGGAGAGAGGGATGGTAAGAAAAGTCAGCAAGTGGCGGCGCGGCGGGAGACGACTCGGGAGGCGGAACCACGATGGTTCGGTGTGGCAGCAATGGAGAATGTGGCCGTGTGGGAGACCGCGACCCTTGGACGCGTGTGGGCGCGAGGCGGCTGGCGGCTCGGGAACGAGAAAGAATAAGTGAAGGGATCGAGGCGCTAGGGTTTGGAGGAATTTATACGTCTTTAGTGGGGTTGGGCCAAATATAGGATGTTGGGCTTCTTTCAACATATATCATATAACACAGGCAGGCAAGGACATAACGTGGACCCCGGCGGGATCGAGTTTGGGGATAGGGAGCACGTTTCCTTCGGCGCTTCCCTCGATGGGGGGTGAAAACTGGCCATTAGTATCTCCATGGAGAGTAAAACCGTACCATCCCCATTCCTTAATGGATGAAATCCCTTTCGAGGATCGGGTCCCTGTTGCCATCCCTAGGTGTGGATGAAGAAAGGTGGAGCGAAGTTGAAGTAAATTAGAGTAACATGTTAACCTTCTATATTAATTAAGTTCCATTTGATGATGTCTAATGAAAAGACAATCATTTTAACAATTTGATACCAACAATACACTTTGTGTGGTTGGAGTCAAGGTTGGGAATTGTGAATTGAATGTTTGCTATTGGGTTTAATTTTGTGCGCGAGCAACAATCTAAGGACGTACAATGGATTCATTCTCCAAATTTTATTCTTGTAGGATTGCAATCATGTCAAGGGCACCTAAAAGTAGGTTTGGATCTGTGGCCAGGAAAAAAATTGAAAAGCAGGTCAGAATGGATGCAGCTAGGTTTTGTCCATATCCGAGCAATAGAGGAGGCCAGGGTGTTGCAAGTGGAGCTAATCATCGCATGGATAGTGTCGGGTTCATAAACCCGGGGTCCTTCATGGACTGGCTTCCAAGCAAAGGCTCGGCCCAGCAGACGACGTTCGAACAACGCACAACTCCTGGGCTGACCCAAATACCTAAACGATAGGCCAGAAGGGCGATCCAATCTCTGACCGGAAGGCCTCGCCATGGAGGAACATCGCTCGCTTCTGAATCTGGCCCGCCTCTCTGACTGGAAGGCCTGGCCAAACACAGCTTCCGAACTCCGGCCCAAGTCTCTGACCAGGGATGCACCGAACCCCCTGCTTACAGCTCTTCTCCAACTGACACAGTCAGAGCCGACTGGAACCAACCGACCGGGGACGCCCGCTCGGTGAGGACCAGGAAACAGACGGAGCATGTAAGGCAGGGCACTCAAGTCAACCGCGATACCAAGGACCGTACCCTGCACACCTGCAGGACAGTAACCGACATGACATGTCAGAGGGGTGCCCTGCAACCTTCCAGGCATGTCAGAACCCAAGCAGTGTTGTGGGCACCGACATTTGCCCTACAGCGTTGTAGGCGCCATTAACTCCCATACCAGACAAACGCGGTAAGGCTCCCCCCATATGCCTCTGGACATCAACAGTGTTGTGGGCGCCGTCATTTACCATACATGGTGAATATGGTAAAACCTCCCACATGCGTCTGACAACAACAGTGTTATGGGCGCCTACCATCATCTTGTACCAAACGACGTGGGCAACAAGACTTAGTAGCATGCGTACTCTCTCTCTCTCTCTCTTGCTTGTAAGGCCACCCCCTTCATCTATAAAAGGGGATGCGCTCTCGCCCAACAGATAGATCCATGAGTTCACTCACACATACAACAGAACCACTAGGTTCAAAACACTTGAGCACACGCTCGAACACTTAGCTCATAGCGGAGCTCCCATAACTCTCGGCCCTTTAGTCTGGAGTCTGACCAGGCCGTTTGCACCCCCCATCTTTCTCACTTCCGTTTGTAACCCCACAGCAAACTTCGAGCACCTGGGCTCAGGAATAAAGTCACCAACTGACTCAAACTGGACGTAGGGCACGTTACCTGAACCAGTATAAATCCTGTGTCATTGAGTGCAAGGCCACATCCGATCACAACGTACGGCAAAACTACAAATATTTACATGTTGGTTACTTTCTGCACCGACAGTTGGCGCCGTCCGTGGGGAAGACGTTGTACGTTCACACTTTTGGTCATCGGATGGCCCACTTTTCCGCCACCTTCGCCATGGCGGGCTCAAGCCATACGACTCGCTTCGGCTTGCTGGAGTTTCCCGTACTCCCACCTGTTGGGATGTGGGTTCCACCCGTCTTTGAGCCGTCCCAGGCCTTCCTCTTCTGAATCCTAGACATCGTCATCGACCGGCTTGGCGTACTACGCCTCCACGAGGAGGCACTTGTTCTGGCTTCCGTCAGAGGGGCGCCCTCCATCGGCTCCGGGACACACGACGACTTCAACGACGAGGCACCTGTGCTTCATTCCGAGCAAACTCTCTGCTCAAACCCCACTGTGAGTAATGTTCATGCTATTATTTACTCACTATTTACTATCTTCCGTCAATTATCTGGAGGGACCGCATTGTCCGTACCGCAACAGCCATTCGATCGGTCCCCCTATGGCCCTGCGTCCCCTGCGGACACGTACGCCCGGGGGCTCCAAAAAATACTAATGCCGCCTCCTCTCACATCCGAATTCATGGGGATGGCGAGATATGCTCCCACCTGTTTCTACGAACTCCTGGATGATGAGGTTGACAGCGACGGCTCCAGCATCGGCGACGTGACGCCTAGCCACTGTCCGTCCCAGGAGTGCGCTATGGTGGATGCTCTAGGACAGCCGCCAGTGGTTGCGGAGTCCTTGTAGACTCACACCCCTCCAGACCCTCATGCAAGGGCCCTCACACTTGCACAAGAGCACTGCAAGGAACTATGATAAACGCGGCAGAACCAGCCGCCACCTGCGCCTGCACGCTCGGCGCATCATGATGCGCCCCGTGCGCGTAACCCAGTGAGCGGCGCCTGGGGTCGCGCCCGCTAGGTCCAGCGCGACATCATGGACGGGGGGAATGATCCCCCATAGTTCGCTCGGGCTAGCCAGAACATCGCCGCTGCGGCAATGCTTCTGCGTGGTGTTCCCGAGCTTGTCGACCCCCAGGAGCGGGTGGTCCACCGGAACCTCTGGGCGCTGGTGGAAACCGCCGCCATTCAACAGGCAAAAAGCTCCGCATCGCGACTCTGACTCATAGCCTCTCTCCCCACTAGGGG
Organism: Miscanthus lutarioriparius; assembly: GCA_904845875.1. Classification (NCBI taxonomy): domain Eukaryota; kingdom Viridiplantae; phylum Streptophyta; class Magnoliopsida; order Poales; family Poaceae; genus Miscanthus; species Miscanthus lutarioriparius. The sequence continues at coordinate 17,363,666 of CAJGYO010000014.1, read as the reverse complement.
AGTGGGGATGCACCAAATGGATCACTCCATCCGCTCACCGCTACAACTGCCAAGCGCGGCACAGGAGGCCACCGCTGCGCCGTGGTCCAACCCGGTGCCTGCTCCACACCGACCGCTGGTACACGAATGGCTCGGTCCAAACCAAGATGCTCGCAGCGTCATCAGCAACCGACATCAGGTCCGGCATGATAATGATGTCCATTGGGCGCCGGTGAGGGCAGGCGACTCGGGCCCTTGCCGGACCATCGAGGGGAGTGGTGAAACACGCCCCAGGCATGGTCACTGGCCAGACAACCGGAGTCCCAGCCTGGATGGCCCGGGACCACGGGCCTTTGGTCGGCGCATCCGGAGAGCGTCGTTCCCACAGTGCTTCTGACTGCCCACCAACATCGCCAAGTACACCGGGGAGACGAACCCCGATATATGGCTCGAAGATTTTCGGCTCGCCGGCCGAGCCGGAGGGGTAGATGATGACCATTTCATCATTCAATATCTCCCCATCTACATCGAGGAACATGTTTGGGCATGGCTTGAATTCCTCCCACACGACAGCATCCGCAAATGGGCGAACCTCAAGAGGGTCTTCATCGGGAACTTCTAGGGGACGTATGTCCTCCCTGGGAACTCCTGGGACCTCAAGAGCTGCCAGCAGGAGCCCAGCGAGTCCCTGCGGGATTACATCCGTAGGTTCTCCCAACGATGCAACTCCCTTCCTGATGTCGTCGACGTGGACGTCATCAGCGCATTCCTCTCTAGGACAACATGTGAGTCCCTGATCCACAAGCTTGGCTACCTAAAGCCCCGAACCACCCACGACCTGCTCAACGTCGCCACAAACCATGCCTCCGGCGAGGAGGCGGTCGGAGCAATCTTAAATGGAGGCTAGGACAAAGGCAAGGCTAAGCGCGAGGACCAAGACAAGGGCCCCTCCACGTAGAGGGGCAAGAAGAACAAGAATGATCGGCGCCGAACGACCGACTCCGTGTTAGTCGCCGCAGCTGATAGCGTGGGCAAGCAGCCCCAGCAGGGCCTGCCCGACCACTTCAACAAGCTCATGGATAGCCCATGCACCAACCACGCCTACCCCATCAAACACTGCTACAAGGACTGTGAGCTCCTCAAATGTTTCCTACGATAGGCCGACGGGCCAAAAGAAGGAGACGACAAAGAGGCGGTAGCCAAGAAAGTAGGCGTGGCGGGCAAGGACGGGGACAGCTTCCCTAACCCTGAGGAATGCATCATGATCTTTGAGGGATCCAACGCCATCTGCTCCAAGCGCCAGCACAAGGTGCGCTACAGAGAGGCATGCGCCGCCAAGACGGCCATCCCATCCTTCCTTAGCTGGGCGGAATCTTCGATCACCTTAATCAGAGGGACCATCCCTCCCACGTCGCTAGACTAGGATGCTACCCGCTCGTCGTTGACCCCATCGTCCGCAAGAAGTTCCTCACCAAGGTGCTGAGGGATGGAGGTAGCGGCCTCAACATCCTCTATGTTGACACCCTCGACGCCATGCGCATCCCCTGGTCGGAACTCCACCTAGCGGGCTCTCCCTTCCACGACGTGATCCTAGGAGCACAGGCGTACCCACTCGGGTAGATCGACCTGCTCATCACGTTTGGCAACCGAGCCAACTTCCGCTCAGAGGTCCTCACCTTCGAAGTGGTGGACTTCCTAGGGTCCTACCACGCGCATCTTGGGGTGGCCATGCTATGCCAAATTCATGGCAATCCCCAACTACATCTACCTCAAGCTAAAGATGCTGGGACCGAATGGCGTCATCACCGTGGGTAGCGCCTTCTCGCACGCCTTCACGTGCGACCGCGAGCATTTTGAGCTTGCCACCGCGGTCATCAACTCGTCTGAGCTCCCATGACTTGGGGAGTCATCGACCCCAGTAGTCCTAGACCACAACAAACCAACCTCCTCGATGGCCTTCCGCCAGCTCAAGGAAACCAAGGTGGTGGGAATTGACCCCACTGACCCTATCAAGATGGTGCGGATCGGGACCCAGCTCCTAGCCAAATAGGAATGTGAGCTCGTCGATTTCCTATGCGCCAATCGCGATGTCTTCGCATGGAAGCCTTTTGACATGCCGGGCACACCGTGGGAGGTCACCGAGCACGTGATGCGCCTCATCCCGGGCTCGAAGCCCGCCAAGCAGCGCCTGCGTCGCTTCGACGACGAGAGGCACAGGGCCATTGAAAGCTCTAGTTTGGTTTTGGTAAATTAATGAAACCCTAAGTGCTAACCTAGTTCATCAAGTGATCATGAGATAGGTAGCACACTTCAAGTAGAGAAGCAAATGAAGATCATAACATGACAATGGTGATAGCATGGAGATGATCAAGGGCTTAAACTTGAAGAGAAGAAAGAGAAAAACAAAAAGCTCAAGGCAAAGGTATAACTTGTAGGAGCTATTTTATTTTGGTGATCAAGACACTTAGAGAGTGTGATCACATTTAGGTTTGATAGCCGTACTATTAAGAGGGGTGAAACTCGTATCGGAATGCGGTTATCAAAGTGCCACAAGATGCTCTAACTCATTGCATATGCATTTAGGATCTAGTGGAGTGCTAACACCCTTGATAATATTTGTGTAAATATGCTACCACATTCGGCGCTTTCGGGAAAATGAAATGTCTATTTTCTGTTGCGCCGGATGCAAAATTCTTGATGGTTGGCACATTTGAGCAAGGGTGAAGAAGTAAGAGTTGAAATGGAGGTGATCGAAATGATGCTGGCGTCGGTCTCATTGACCGGATTTGGGTCACTAAAGGACCGGACGCTGAAAAGGCTGCGTCCGGTCGAAAGTATCGAAGCACACGATGGCTAGGGTTGAGCACCGGACGCTGGCTGCGTCGGTCAAGGTGGACCGGATCGTCCGTCGAAAAAACATGCCTCGGGAGCTTATTGGAAACGACGGATTTGGGGCTTCAGCGTCCGGCCGTTTTTTACCGAGCGTCGGTCACTCATGACCGTTGAAATCGACGAACAGCATTTGAAGCGGGGACACGTGGCGTGAATCACGTGGCCGGACGCCGAGGGCCAGCCGCCGGTCGATCGGACCGAGCGTCCGGTCACCCAGCGTTGTGCCAGTGAAGGGGTATAACGGCTCTATTTCACCGGGGCTCTATTTATAGCCCCATGGCGGCTCAAGGGAGCTCTCTTGCACATTTTCATTGACATAGCAACCTTGTGAGCCTAGCCAAAATTCTCCCACTCATTTCCATCATAGATTAAACATCTTTGTGAGATTGGGAGAGAATCCAAGTGCATTGCTTGAGTGGTTGCATCTAGAGGCACTTGGTGATTGTGTTTCGCATGGATTTCGCTTGTTACTCTTGGTGGTTGCCGCCACCTAGGCGGCTTGGAGCAGCAAGGATCGTTGAGTGGAGGAGGTGATTGTCTCCGACTCCGATCGTGGTGATTGTGAGGGTTCTTGACCTTTCCCCGTGAGGGCGCAAAAGGTACTCTAGTAAATTGCTTGTGGCTTGTGTGATCCTCATCTTGTGTTGGTTGTGCGGCACCCTATTTAGGGTTTGGCGAGTGATGCCAATCAGTAGCGTGAACCTCCAAGTGAGTGAATCGCCACAACGAGGACTAGCTGCTTAGGCAAGCAAGTGAACCTCGGTAAAAATCATTGTGTTCATCATTGATTCCGAGGTGATTGGTCATCATTGTTATTCATCTTCGTGATTGATTGGTTCATTCATCTACACGGCGGTATAACCCTCTTGATCACTCTCTTTACTTTACCGTAAACTAGTTGACAAGCTCTTTAGTGTAGCTAGTTGTGAGAGCTTGCATGCTTGGTTGGTGTGGCTCTTTAGTTAGCCTTTGAGAGCACACTAACATAGGATAGTGTCATTGCTCTTGTGTGAATTGACACTATCTAAACTAGAATTGTGGTAGGTGTCTTGCATTTTTGAGTAGGCTAGCGCAACACTCGCTTCGCCTCATAATTGTCTAACCATTTGGTTAAGTATTGTTGTAGAAATTTTTATTAGGCTATTCACCCCCCCCTCTAGCCATTAGGACCTTTCAGCCATTGGCAAAGAGATCGCTAAACTCCTGGCAGCCGGATTCATTAGAGAGGTATTTCACTCCGACTGGCTTGCCAATCCTGTTCTTGTTAAAAACAAGACCGGGAAATGGAGAATGTGCATTGATTATACTGGCCTCAACAAAGCATGTCCAAAGTATCACTTTCCTTTGCCACGCATAGACCAAATAGTTGACTCCACCTCGGGATGCGAGATCCTCTCCTTTTTGGATGCCTACTCAGGCTATCACCAGATTACGATGAAAGAGTCTGATCAACTCGCAATCTTGTTCATCACCCCGTATGGTTCGTATTGCTATGTAACCATGCCTTTCGGTCTGAAGAACGCTGGTGCCACCTACCAAAGGTGAATGCAGCAATGCTTCGTCGACCAAATCGACCCGCTCGATCAGCCTGATCAAGCCGAGCGGCCGAAACCAATAATCGCCGTCTATGTTGATGATATAGTGGTCAAAACAGCTCAAGCTTGCGACTTGATCGCAAACTTGGCCGCAACGTTCCCGAACCTCTGAAGGTTCAACATCAAATTGAATCCTGAGAAATGTGTTTTTGGGGTTTCGAAAGGGAAGCTGCTTGTATACATTGTGTCCAAGCGCGGCATCGAGGCCAACCCTGAAAAAATCATGGCCATCTCCAACATGGGCCCCATATGCAACGTCAAGGGCGTACAAAGGCTCACTGACTGTCTGGCCGCCCTGAGCCGATTCATCTCCTGACTCGGCGAACGGGGGATGCCAGTCTACAAGCTCCTAAAAAAGACGAACGTCTTCGTCTGGACCGAGGAAGCTCAGTAGGCTCTGGAGAGCCTGAAAGCGTCACTAACATTGGCCCCAATCCTCGTCGCTCCTGAATGGGGAGAACCCCTCCTCCTCTACATCGCAGCGAGCAACCATGTGGTGAGCGCCGCCCTGGTCGATGAAAGGGAGGAGCTGAGACACCACCTTAAGGTCCAGCGACCCGTATACTTCGTTAGGGAGGTACTCACCAACCCCATGGTCCGGTACCCCCAGGTGCAGAAACTCCTATACGCCATGTTGATGGTGACTCGGAAGCTCCTGCACTATTTCACCGACCACGAAGTCGCGATCGTCACTTCATACCCGCTCGGAGACATCATCCACAACCGCGACGCCGTTGGACGGATCTCCAAGTGGGCACTCGAACTCATGGGCCACGACATCAGGTACACCCCCCGTACCGCTATTAAGTCTCAGGCTCTCGCGGACTTTGTCGCCAAATGGACGAAGGTCCAGCTACCGACCCTAGACATCACCCACGAGTACTGGACAATGTACTTCAACAGGTCTGTAATGGCGCCCGGCTCGGGGGCTGGAGTGGTTCTGATCTCTCCGGATGGGAGTAGGCTTCGCTACGCCATCTGCCTCCATTTCTCGGCTTCAAACAACACCGCGGAATACGAGGTCCTCATCAACGGGCTACGCATCACCATCGAGCTCGGCGCTACGTGACTCTACGTCCGCGGCGACTCGGAGCTGGTCGTTGACCAAATCATGAAGGAGTCCTCCTGCAAAACCCCCCTCATGGCAGCATACTATTAGGAGGTGCGCAAGCTCGAGGACAAATTCCAGGGGATCGAGCTGCATCACGTCCCTCGAAAGGACAATGATGCCGCTGATTTTCTCACAAAATTGGCCGCCATGCGGGATCCGTCTCCGAGCGGGATCTTCATCAACGATCTCCACGAGCCGTCCACCCGCATCCTGGAAGGTCTGAGCCAGACACACCCCGATGCCAACCCGGCACTCGGGGGCTCCGACCTTGATGCCAAGCTAGCGCTCAGGGGCTCCGACCCCAGTGCCTCTAGGACGATGTCACCCGTCGATGTCGCTGTGTTGGCACATGATCAAACTGACTGGCGAGTGCCGCTGCTCACCTACCTCCTTGAGGAGGTTCTCCTACCCGAAAGGACTGAAGCCTGATGGATCGCTCGACGTGCCAAGACCTTTGTCGCGCTTGGTGACGAAGTCTACAAACGGAGTCCATCGGGGGTGCTCATGAAGTGCATCCCTACCAACCAGGGGAAGCAGCTCCTCCTCGAGGTCCATGCTGGGATCTGCAGACATCACGTGGACCTAAGGTCGCTGGTCAGAAATGCCTTTTGCCAAGGTTTTTACTAGCCCACTGCACTATGAGATGCAGACGAGGTTGTCCGTAGGTGTGAGGAATGCCAGTTCTATGCTCGGCAAACACATTTGCCTGCACAGGAGCTTCAAACCATCCCCATCACCTGGCCGTTCATGGTCTAGGGCCTCGACATGGTAGGACCCCTCAAAAAAGGCCCAGGCGGCTTCACTCACCTGCTCGTAGCGGTCGACAAGTTCACCAAGTGGATAGAGGCCAAGCCCATCGAGAACATCCGCTTGGAAGATGCGGTCAAATTCTTCCTCGACATCATCTACCGGTTCAGCGTTCCTAACTGTATCATCACTGACCACGAGACTAACTTCACTAGGAAGAAGTTCCTAGACTTCAGTGATGGATACGGCATCAGGATCGACTGGGCCTCGGTCGGACATCCACGTACTAACGGTCAGGTCGAGCGTGCCAATGGCATGGTCCTCCAAGGACTTAAGCCATGCATCTTCGACCGACTCAACAAGTATGCCAGGCGATGGGTTATAGAGGTCCCCACGATCCTCTAGAGCCTGAGAACGACCCCAAACTGATCCACAGGGTTCACGCCCTTCTTCCTGGCCTATGGAGCTAAAGCAGTGCTGCCCTCCGACCTCGACCATGGTGCCCCAAGGGTGAAGGCTTTCGACCACGACCGAGCCGTGGAGGTTCAACAAGACATAGCCGACCTGCTCAAAGAGGCCCGCGAGATGACCGTCATCCGCTCCGCTCGCTACCAACAAACTCTCCGTAGGTACCATGAAAGGAAGATCAGGGGAAGGACCCTCGAAGTCGGTGATGTCGTACTCCGAAGGACCTAATCAATGAAGGAGAAGCACAAACTCTCTCCACCATGGGAAGGTCCCTATACGGTGACTGAGGTGATTCGACCGGGCGCCTATCGACTGAAGGACGACAACGGCGATGTTCTCACCAACACTTGGAACATTGAACAACTATGTCATTTTTCCCTAAATTCGGTCTTATCGCTTTTTTATTCAACACTTGCTCCTATAAAGCACCCCAGCCTGAACACTTTCAGCCCGGGTCGCTTAGGGGCTCCATGAGGGTATAATACTACCTCTCTTTTTTACTATCACATGGTAAAAAAATTTTGCCCGAACAAAAGGGCATTCCATTTCTTTGATTACCCTACGTGACTTTGTTTTTTATTCCCGACCGAGCGCACCCCGCCACGACCTATGGTTATGAGCAACTGAGCCTCGCGGGCCACGCCCACGCCCAGGTTTTTAAAGTTGTAGCCTACGAAATGAACGGGCAGGTGCGGAAAAGAAAGGATAAAAATAAAGCTATGCTAGGATAAAAAACAAGAAACGGATAGTGATTCCATCACAAAGCAAACTGATGTATTCATTGGTACAAAAACTATTCACATGGGGCTCCCCCACGAACTTAATGGTTACATTTGCTGACTACTTCTACTCCAAATACTACTATGGCCACTCAGCGGTATCATCTGATGCCAAAGGTGAGGCCACGGCAAATGCCGCTGGACATAACCGCCGCCGCAAGGGCTCCGCCCGCTTCCGCTCCCTCGACTTCGGTGAGCGCAATGGGTACCTTAAGGGCGTCGCACCCATAGATGCTCAGCAAAAGAGCATGGAGCTTTGGACCTTCTCATGCAGTCGAGGCAGCTCCTGGGTAGGGACGCCGCCCACCGAAGTATGGCCACCATGGCTAGAGGATGTCTCATCAAACTTTATGAACTGACCAACCTGAGCAGCTACAAGGGCAAAACCCCCACCAACGTAGTCCTGAGCGTCTTCCCCTCCGACAAGACTGGCTTAGAGAAGATTCACCGGAAGGAGTCCACGTGCGGCTCCATCCCGATGAAAGCCTCGCAGACGGTGACAAAGCCGACGACGTGCAGTACCCTCCAGTGCGCCACCTCCTTCGACGGAAGCAGCCCCTCCTTGGTGAAGGCGGCCATCACCACCTCATCTACACTGGATGACCTCCAGCTCGACATTATGCTCCAAAATCATGAACGGGTCTGTGAGCTCTCCTTTCCCTCTCCCTTTCCCCTATTTAAGGAGGAGATGCAGCAGTTGAAGAGGGGTAAAGGATTGGGGTGAAAACCCCTCTCCCTTCCCCCATTCAATGCGGATGGGAAACGACAAGACGCGCCCTGACCGATGGGATGCTCCCTGCCCGATGGAACGGCGCCTGGTCAGACGGGATGTGGCCTGGGTATGGCCCACCACTACCGCACGCCAGGCACGAGAAACAAAGCGCCACCACGTGCAGGTGGCCCTCTGCCTTCCCAGGTGGGACTCAAAAAGGCCCAACTATGGGATCTTCACCCAGGAGAGACCATTGGGCTTCCTGAGTCAATCGGATGGCTCAGGCAAACACCGAGAGACAGGTAAGGAGCAAAGGGACACCCATGTGGGCCATGCCAACTCCGTCACGAACGACGAGCGTGGATCCCGGTCGGACATTTCCGATTGGAGCTCCTCAAACCCCGTCACTCGAGTCATCAAGGTAACATTACCAACCCCCACTATTTCTTTTATATAAACATTCATCTATTGTCATTCACTCATCTATACATGCATTCATTCATTCCATACATCCAAGGCATCGCATATGCAGTTAAATGCATCACAACGCTCCGTGTTGCGTCATGAAGTGGCAATTGCCTCATCCAACATGGACAACGACCGACCGGGGTTTGAAGGCCGGCCCACGAAGGGCTCGAGGCCGTCTTGCATCAAACAGAGCCAGGGGACAAAATGCAGATGAGCCCCGAGCGGCCCTCACCCAGTCTGCCCCAAAGCAGATAGGGGAGGCCAGTGGGGAGGCCAGTGGGCCACCCGGGTCGGTCTCCGGAACGACCCAGGCATCTACCGGGTTACAAGTTAAGGAGCAGTGGAATGCCACATGAGGGCTATGCCAACCCCATCACGAATGATGGACCCAGATTTCACTCAAACATGCCTGTTAGCGAGCTCATCGAGCGTGTCACTCGAGCCATCAAGGCAAGCGACGTTAGCTCAGCTCCTCCGGTTGCAAGAAACCATGGACGGGGTAACACACAAAACTCAACCGACCCCTACCAAGCCCAATGGGCTCAGGGGCTCAAGACGCCTAAACTGCCTCAGCTATGCCCGACGCCAAGATCCGCGAGCTCCATCTCGCCCGATCCCTAAACTGCCTCGACTATGCCCGATGCCAGGATCCACGAGCTCCATCTGGCCCGATCCCTAAACTACCTCGGCTGCACTCGACGCCAGGATCCGCGACTCCGTCTCGCCCGATCCCTAAACTGCCTCGGCTGCGCTCGATGCCAGGATCCGCGAGCTCCATCTTGCCCAATCACTAAACTGCCTCGGCTATGCCCGGCGCTAGGATTCGTGAGCTCCATCTGGCCCGATCCCTAAACTACCTCGGCTGTGCCCGATGCCAGGATCCGCGAGCTCTATCTTGCCCAATCACTAAACTACCTCGGCTGCGCCCGACACCAGGATCCGCGAGTCCCATCTCGCCTGGTCCCTAAACTGCCTTGACTACACCCGACGCCAGGATCCGCGAGCTCCGTCTCGCCCGATCCCTAAACGGCCTCGGCTGCGCCCGACGCCGGGATCTGTGAGCTCCATCTCGCCCGATCCCTAAACTGCCTCGACTACGCCCGACGCCAGGATCTGCGAGCTCCATCTCGCCTGATCCCTAAACCGCCACGGCTACGCCCGACACCAGGATCTATGACTCCGTCTCGCCCGATCCCTAAACTGCCTCGGCTGTGCCCGACGCCAGGATCCATGAGCTCCGTCTTGCCCGATCCCTAAACTGCCTCGGCTGTGCTCGATGCCAGGATCTGCGAGCTCTGTCTCGCCCGATCCCTAAACTACCTCGGTTGTGCCTGACGCTAGGATCCACGAGCTCTGTCTCGCCCGATCCCTAAACTGCCTCAGTTGCGCCCGACACTAGGATCCGCGAGCTCCATCTTGGCCGATCCCTAAACTGCCTCGGTTGCGCCCAACGCCAGGATCCGCAAGCTCCATCTCGCCCGATCCCTAAACTGCCTCGGCTGCGCCTGACACCAGGATTGGTCCCTAAAAATGCCTCGCGCATGCCCGCTGACAAAACCTCCTAGGCGATTCTGCCCGAATCACTCGGGGGCTTGGGGGCTACACCCGTGGGTGCGCTCGAGCACACCCATTGATGAAACAAAACTTCTCCTGCTGGCAACACAAAGAACCCCCCAGATGATTCAAACTGAATCGCTCGGGGACTTGGGGGCTACACCCGCGGGTGCGCTCATGCGCACCCACCGTCGAAACAAAAATCCCCCAGATGATTCTACCCGAATTGCCCGAGGGCTCGGGGCTCCTGTCGGGTTCATAAACTCGGGGTCCCTCATGGACCGGCTTCCAAGCAAAGTCTCAGCCCAGTAGACGACGTTGCGAACAACGCACAACCCCTGGGTCGGCCCAAATACCAAAATGATAGGCCAGAAGGGCGATCCAATCTCCGACCGTAAGGCCTTGCCAAGAAGGAACAGCGCTCGCTTCCGAATCCGGCCTACCTCTCCAACTGACCCGCGTCTCCAACCGGGGATGCACCGAACCCCTGCTTACAACTCTTCTCCGACTGATGCAGTCAGAGCCGACTGGAACCAACCGACCGGGGACGCCTGCTCGGTGAGGACTAGGAAACAGACGGAGCATGTAAGGCAGGGCACTCAAGTCAACCGTGATACCAAGGACTGTACCCTGCACACCTGTAGGACAATAACCGATAGGACATGTCAGAGGGGTGCCCTGCAACCTTCCAGGCATGTCAGAACCCAAGCAATGTTGTGGGCGCCGACATTTGCCCTATAGTGTTGTAGGCGCATCAACTCCCATACTAGGCAAACGCGATAAGGCTCCCCCACATGCCTTTGGACATCAACAGTGTTGTGGGCGCTGTCATTTACCATACATGGTGAATACGGTAAAACCTCCCACATGTGTCTTACAACAACAGTGTTACAGGCGCCTACCATCATCTTGTACCAGACGGCGTGGGCAACAAGACTTAGTAGCATGCATACTCTCTCTCTCTCTCGCTTGTAAGGCTGCCCCCTTCATCTATAAAAGGGGATGCGCTCTCTCCCAACAGATAGATCCATGAGTTCACTCACACACACAACAGAACCACTAGTTTCAAAAGACTCGAGCACACGCTCGAACACTTAGCTCATAGCGGAGCTCCCGTAACCCTCGGCCCTTTAGTCCGGAGTCCGACTGGGCCACTTGCACCCCCCATCTTACTCCCTTCCGTTTGTAACCCCACAGCAAACTTCGAGCAACTGGGCTCAGGAATAAAGTCACCGACCGACTCAAACTGGACGTAGGGCACGTTGCCTGAACTAGTATAAACCCTGTGTCATTGAGTGCTAGGCCACATCCGATCTCAACGTATGGCAAAACTATAAATATTTACATGTTGGTCACTTTCTACAACGATAGATAGCAACATTGGACACGAGCAACATTTTGTCGAATGGAAAATTGGCTTCATCGTCAACGAACGCAAGTAAAACTAACAAAAGAGATAATGCTGCAAATGATGCAAATCGGCGAGATAATGTTGCCTCATTGTTAGTTGGACAATCCCCTATAAAGGATAGTAACACTAGGCACATGAACTCTTCTACAATGAATGTAAGTTTGGATCTTTTACTAAGGAATGCTCGCAAAAACAATAGAAGAGATGATGGTGTTGCATACCTTGCTTCAAAACTAGATAGACGAAATCCATTGAAGGATAAGAACATCAACCACAATAACTCCTCTGCGATGCATGCGAGTTCAGCAACATTGTCAAGGACTGACAACAAAAGGAGTGTTCCAGTTGAAGCAAATCGACAAGTCAGTCATGCCTTGCGACCAATCAAGCAAGATTCCCCTAGAAAGAATAACAACCCCAAACGAGTGGAAGCCATCATGCCAAATGGAAATGTTACTAGAAGAGATGATTCCATTGTAGCATTGAGAAGCTTAGACGACCATGACCCCTTGAAAGCGAAGACAACAATGAATAGATCAAAGCATATTAATAATTCTCAATCACCTCAATTTAAGGCAATGGCAGGACTGGTTCACAGACCAAAGAATTTTGATGGACTGGATCGATACGATGATGCCTTACCTTCTAGGTTAAAGAGGCAAGTAAGTCTTGATAATGGAGGAGGTTTTATCGTCGATAACCATAGTGATAGGGAATTGACGATTAAAGAAACGGAGGAAGCATCTCCTAAGCGGACGAAGAAACAAAGAAGCAAAAGGAGATGATACTAGTGATAGAAATCCTATGGATGAAATCAATGGAGATGTTTATCCTTTTGGGGTCAAAGATTATAGTGAAAGGAATCTAACTTATGGTCCGATGAAGAGACAACGAGGCAACATGAAAACAAATGAAGATGAAGCCATTGGTAACGGTGATATGATATGGAACTCATGGAGGTTGAAGATGTGGAGGCCCGTGATTGTAGACCGAAGAATAAGAAGAAAAGAGGCATAGAATCAAATGAAGTTGATGATGGCAAAGGCGATGATAGCTTTGCTAAGAAAACATTAGAATCATTGCCAAAAGATCATGTGTCACTTGATTGTACTAATGAAGCTACACAACCGAAGAAACTAACTCATAGAAAGTTGAAGAAATGGAGACAAGACATCATGAGAAATGAAGATGAAGAACTCCATGTTGATGGTGGTGATCATAGTCCTTTGGATGCTGATGACGATAGTTCGAGATTGACATCTCAAGCTCCTATTCTGATAGATTGTCTGGCCAAAGTGCCTGCACCATTTGTTTTGGAACATGTCAAGAAGAAATGCAACTATTGCTCAAAGTCTATTGATGAACCTATTTGGAGGTATTTTTAGAAGATATGTTGTTGATTTTATAGTATTATTATTCAATTCTTCTTACTATGCTAACATTTTGTTGATTATTTCAACAGTGGAATCTTTAAGATTGACGGAGAGGAATACATATCGTTGGCTGGACATTTGTCAACCAAATCGTGTGACAAAGTATGGGAACTTTCAAGATCATTGATGCCAGTTGTTGAAGTGACAAAGCTTTCCAGGTCAAAGTTCAAAATATGGGAGACATCAAAACCCTCTTGTGACAGCATTGGCTTGTATTTCTTCCCTAATAAGTTGAGGTATCTTGCTTTATCTCTGCATTTCATTGCATTACTTGTGAGAGCATTTACATGAAATTTCTTAGTATTGTTTTTTTTGTGTCATAGGCATGATGAAGATCTGGATAAACTAGTGAAGGAAGTCATAGAGGATGATCTGGTCCTGCAGACTGTTATTGGTGGAGCTGAGATGCTGATATTTCCTTCTACTCTACTTCCTGAAAGATACAAGAGTATGTGTAGTGCTTTTTCTTTCTTCAAATAGGATCTCTTTTAATGTACAAAATATGATTCTGCACCTGATTTGCTGTGCCAAATATCAAGTTTGAGAGTAGTCTCAATAAGTATTCATTAGACCTAGCTTTTTCCTTACATTTCTACTGTTCCGGGGTTTCGTCACTCATCATGTTAAATTTTGCAGCTTTTCAAAGGAAACACTACCTGTGGGGTGTATTCAGGCCAAGACAAGATCAATGTGCTACAGTGGCAGAGCCAGTACATGATACAGTGTGGTGCGCACAGGAGAAAGAGAAGGAGGAACAGCATGCCTCAAACCAGCAAGATGAGGTCCAAGAAGTCCACTGGAAGTCGCCTGCTAAGAGCATGCAGCAAGCTGCAGCAACTAGAGGTGTTCCAGGGTCTCCCCCGACATGGACTTTGGACCTGAAGCTCCTGAAGAAAGACAACTGGGAGATGCATTGCGTCACACTCTGCACCGTGCTGAAGCTACTGCAATTGCTACCAATCCTGCTGCCGTAACAATTGAAGCTACGGCAGTTGCTACCGATCCTGCTGCCGTAACAACTGAAGCTGCCACCATACCTACTGAAGCTAATGAAAATGATACCAATGCTGCTACCATACCCGGAAATCATGTGCAGAGCGACTCAATTGTCGGGGTTCCCTCGGGCAGGTTTTTCTGTTTCGTTGCCGGACAGACTCCAAAACTCGAGCAGCTCATTCAAGAGATGAAGCGTGAAGGTTCGTTGGTACTTGCTATCCGGGGGGAGACGATTGGTGGTGGTCTATGGCCAGGCAACATCGCCTCCACTAATATAAGCAGGGCATGAGTTGCTCGCCCCGAGAACAGCTGACCAGCCAAAAGGTTTCATGTCGCAGAGGGCTGCCTAGTTTCTGATGACAAGGTGATGAGGGCTCAAGCTGTTTTCCGGTGAAGCACTAGCAGATGTGGTGCTGACTTTCGCTGTGGAGTTAGGGAAATTAGTGTACTTGGCCCTTTATCAGCTTTTGTATATATACTTGTCAGCACGAAATTTCGTCCCGTGTCGAGGGCACACGAGCAAGCCGGAAGGGTCCGTTCGATGGAGCTGGAGATTCGCCTAGCTTCAGTGCAGGGATGGTCGATCTTGCGTACTTCTCCCGAGACGTGCCAGTCCATTTGACCCTACAATTGACAAGGAGATAAAGTTTATCAGTAATTTAGGGCGTAACGTGCCGGTGTTGTCAGACGGTCCCGAATGTGCGGCTCTGAGAACCGATATGAAAGGAGATCGACTAAATAGTCGAATCTAGCATATTCATAAGAATAGATCAGTTAAAGCTCGTGGGGTTGTGTAAGAAGAATCGGTTATCGTTCAGAATGAATATTATTATTTAGACAAATATTGGTCAATGGCAAAATGATGTCAACAATGATTAATTTATGCTAAGCCAATGACTGCAAGTAACCGAACCCCTTTTATATAAAAGAAACAGCTCATCATCATTCAACTATTTAATAAAGATAAATCTAATGAACATATTAGATCTCATCTATCGCTATGACCAGTGGGGCATGAGGCAAAATCATGCAGACCGTAGTAACAACAATAGACTCGACGACCCTAACTTATTAATAATACCAGTGGGGCATAAGGCAGAATCATGCAGACCGTAATACAATAATAAGATCATGGGGCTAACACATCTTTCAACATATCTTTACTTCAACGGTCTCGTGACGTGAACTGTTCGTGAAAGCACTCGATATCGGCTAAAACAACCGATTCAGGCATATCGCATAGTTAAGGTCGTGCCCTATCAGGAACAGATCTATCAAATAACGATTCCCACTCCACGGTGCTAACACTAGGGTGTGAGGCAGAATCACACAAGCCATGATAACGGGCCATGAAACGGTTTTTGCTAGCAAATAGATCTACTCAAGATCAGACATGCCTTAACCGCACGCTATGCATGATCAAGATTGATATAAAACAACCGATAAAACATAACTCATCGTTTAAAGTGCATATTAGATCAGTTTAGATTAACAAACGATGGGTTAAACAAGATATAAGGCCGATCTAGATCAATCCCAATCGGACGAAATGATATTGCTGTAATTAAATAAATAATAGAAGCAATAAGCAATATCGGTAACTTAAGAAATCTACCCGAATGAACGATACCCTTAGATAGAGCCGATAACTTGACATTAATCTAGTTCGAGCAGTAGAGGTCGACCGGATCGATGCAACCTTACTTGAACTAGACAAGAATCGATAACTAACTTATACCAGAGTCGCAGTGGAGGTCGACCGGATCGATGTAGCCATACGAACAGAAGTATAAACCATGACGGTACTTACAGACAAGCAGTGGAGGTCGACCGGATCGATGCAGCCATACGAATAGAAGTATAAACCATGACGGTACTTACAGACAAGCAGTGGAGGTCGACCGGATCGATGCAGCCGTACTCGCTAAAGAACTCGTCGAGATCTACTCTACTCCTACTTCTAAGGGGTGGCCGGAGTCGAAAAAAGTAAGTAACTTGTATTGGATTGATTTTGTGTCTTGATACAATAGTCGGGGTTTATATTTATATCCTGGCCTGATAAGAGTCCTAAATGAACATGACTAGATAACAAAAAGAAATATCAAGATACATGGACTCTAATTTCCCTTATGCAGAATCCTTGTTGATGAAGGTTCCTTATTTGATATGTGTCATTGTTTCTTTCATCCTGATATGCACCTGGACGTCATGTCTCTCTCAAATTTAATAAATAATATTTTCTAGTCGGCTCATCAATATCCCTTAATTAGAAAATTTTCTTGCTTTTAACATCATTAGCCGATCTCTTTCTTTCCAGGATGAGCTTATCAATTTTTGGTGTAAACAATACTCTTGTGGATGCCTGCCCTTAATCAGCTTTTGTATGCTCATGTGGATGCCTATGGTGACGCCTGTCTGTAGGGCTTCTGTATTCCAGCTAGTAGCCTAGTTTAATGCATGTTTCGTCTGTAAATTAATGGCTAGTTTAATGCATGTTTCGTCCTGTGAATTAATGGATGTTTCATCCTCTAAATAATTTTATTTAGTATGACGGACGGGTGCTCCAGCATTCTGGTGGATGCTGCTTGTTGTTTCATTCCTCGCTTTGCAGTTGTGCTTGAACTTGTCTGATTATTTCCTCGATCAGTTATGTTGCGCTACACGCTCATGCAGATTATACGCGCCTTGTATGGTGGTGATTTCGACGATTTTGCATGCGATGCATCATCTATTCAAAAGTTGAAGTATTTTGAGAATCTTATAAAAATTATGAAGCCATTTAAAAAGCAAGAATAATGAGCAAGATTCTCAAAAATTTTCAGAAACGTTCTAAGATATATCAAAACCATCTCATACCATCCCTAAAAAAAAACTCATACAAGGGCCCGTTTAGCAGAGCTAGCCATAAGAAATCCATAAATTAATTTTAGAGCTTCCTGTTTATAGCTCTAGAAAATGCTGAATCTAAAGTTACAGCTACATCAAATGCGTTCAGCTGATTTATTTTGTTTATACTTTGAACTAGACTAGCAAATACAGCAGCAATGGTATGGATATTGTCCGTCCGACGATAGGTTTAATCCGGATAATAATTAAATAAAGTAGATAACGGTTGCAAATAAAATACGGGACCACAAGCGTCCGGACGTCCGGAGCGTGGCGTCCGTCTGGACGCAGCTCCCACACCCATGCCCGACACATGCAACTCCCTTCGCCCCACGTCAAACCCCACTCCAGAAGCAGTGTCTGTTCGGACAAAGTTCCGCGCCTACACCCGCCACCCGTCCGCATCGCATCGCGCACCCCCGGACCCACATGTGAACCACGACGGCGCCCCGCGGCAGCACCAGGCTTGCCACGCCCATTCCGTGTCCGCACGTGAACCACGGTGGCGCCCCCGCAGCAGCACCAAGCGGCTACGGCAGGCCACTGTCCGCTAGGCGCCAGCCACTAACGCGTATTGCAACATGTGCAACACCTGATCTACTTTTGAAACATAAAGATAAAAACATTTACAACATACAACTGAAACAGATGAAACATTTGAAACATGCTATTGAAACATGCATGTATAGCCATAGCAACATATGCAACATCCGGATCCACTTTTGTAACATGTCTGAAACATCTGAAACACATGAAAACAAACACTTGAAACATGCGTGTGCAGCCATAACAATATATGAAACATCCAGATGAAAATACCTGAAACATGCGTCTGAAACACGCGTCTGAAAATACTTGAAACACTTTGAACACAGGCTTGAAACATGCGTATATTGTCATTGCAACATATGAAACATTCCAGATCTACTTTTGCAACATCCAGATGAAACAATTGAAACATAAGTGTGAAATGCCTGAAAAACTTGAAACACGGCATTGCCGGCGACCATGGCTTACCTGGTGGGGGACTACGGTAGCCAGCAAACTCGTGTTTAAGGGGACGTCGAAAGCAATGACAGGCGACCTCCTAGTGGCGTCGGGGTGGTGGTGGCGCTTTGCACACCATGGCCACGTCCAGCGAGGTGGATGGGTCACGGCGGTGGACGCCCCGAGCGGTGCGGCACGAGATTGGGGCGGGTGCGGCGCAAGATGGGGGCTGGCGGCGAGGCAGAGCAGGCGGGCGAACGGCGCATCGCGACTACTGCAGGTGGCTCCGTTCGGTTTACCCCATATCCGACTTGTTCGGCTTTTTTTTTAGCCGGAACAGTATTTTTCTCTCACAACATTTCAGCCAGAATAGTGTTTTTCAGCCAATTTAAACCAAGATTCAGCAAACCGAACGGGGCCTTGGCAGATCTACTGAAACACTTGCAACATACGTCCGAATCAATTGAAACACTTGCAACATAGGTAGGAAACACCAAGAAAACACATATAGCCATTGCAGAACATATGCAATATCCAGATGAAACGATTGCAACATATGTGTAAAACATATAAAACATCCAGATGAAACACTTCTAAACATATGCGTGAAACATATGCAACACCCAGATAAAACACGTACAACATACGTCTGAAGCATCTAAAACATTTGGAACAATACACTTGCAACATACGTGTATAGCCACTACAACATATGCAACATCCACATGAAACACTTGCAACTTGCAACATAAAAACACTTGCTGCAACATAAGACTAAAAACAGATTAAACATTTGGAAATCCTCTTGCAACATATGTAACATCCCGGTCTACTTTTGCAACATCCGTATGAAACACTTGCAATATACCTCTGAAACATCTAAAACAATTGAAACATATGCTTGCAACATGCACTTTCAGCGTAGCGCAACATCTACTTGCTGCTCGTGACAATGGAGGCTCATCGGTGTGTGGAGTTCACCGGAGGCAGCGGCCCGGCGACGCTTGGAGGCGGCGGTGGCTGCACGATATGGAAGGGAGACATCGGCCGCACGGTGTGGAAGGGAGGCATCGACCTCGCGTTGCGGCTAGGAGGCTGCAGCCGCATGACTGGGAGAGGGCAGCGGCATGCCTTGCTTGGCAGGGCCGGCAGCCTAGCGCCGAGCGCGCCATGCCTGGCAGGCCCAGCGGCCGAGCACTGCGCCTCGGAAGCAGCTCGCTGGCCTAGCGTCGTCGCGCATGAGCGGCTGCTGTCTGGGGTCGCCTGCCTCCGTGCCACCGCGAGCTTGCCTCTACACGGAGCTCTCCTGCCTCCACGTCGTAGCCCGCGCGGCTCGCCTGCCTCCGCGTGGACACGAGCTCGCCTCTACGCAGACCGCATGCTGCTAGGGCTTTCTTGCCTCTGCGCCGCCACACTACGGCTCACCAGCACGCCGCAGACCACGGTGCTCACTGCTCTTGGATGCACACAAGAAAGTATATTGGGGAGAGAGAAAAGGGGGGCAAGGAAGCAAACCGATTAGTCAGGAATGAGTGGATGAGTAGAGCACTGCACTCGGAGGCCGTAGGCGAGCTGATAGAAGCGATAGGAATGAGTGAATGAGCAGTTTTGAGAAATGAAGGAACCGATGTTAATGGGCTGGTGACGCGGCCGTCAACTGAGAATCCGGGCCGGCTGACGCCAGCTTCCCAGCATTTGCGAAAAACAAATCACTTCTGGTTGCGTTGCTAGAACAGATGGCACGTGAACTGTCACACATGCACCCGTGGATAGGGCTGCAGCTGCAATGGTATGGATATCGTCCGTCCGACGACAGGTGTAATCCGGATATAATATAATAATTAAAAAAATAGATAACGGTTGCAAATAAAGAATGCTCAATAAATATCCTGGGACATTGGATATCCACGAGTGACGACTGACGAGCATCGTTATCGAATTATTATACTGCCGGACTTGAGTTGTACATAGGACATGATGCTTTGTTAGAAATTGTAGTCCTATACTAGTGTTACGTCTCTGTATTTCGTACTAGTATATACCTTTTTTTTGAAACTGTACTAGTATCTAGTTTGGTCAACTTTTTTCTGAGCAAAAAATAGTTTGGTCAACTATATATACGTAGATCCTCTGACCTCAGATGAAAGGAAATGGTATATGGGCTGAATCTAAGAAGTACGCAAACGAGGAAAAGGCGAGTATTTGGGCTGGGCTGGATGGGTAATGGAGGATTTGGTGGCCCAAGAGGAGATGGATACTACATCAGTTGACCGGGCCGGCGGGGCTGATCTTGACTCTCCTCGGCTTTGGGCCCAGCATGGCAATCAGTGCGTGAGCGTCACGTATAAGAGAAAAAAGAAAAGAAAAGGGGTGACAGAAAAGAAAAAGAAAAGGAATATACAACGTCGGCGGATGGAATCCCGCACCGAATCCACACAGCAAAAAAAATCCTCGATCGTCGTCGGTCCGTTTCCAAATTCCAATACCGCCTGGCTCGACTCTCCGTATGCCTCCAAGCGCCTATATATTATAATATAATGAAGTCCAGGGCCTGGGCGCTTGTCTTCCTCTCCCTGCTCTCTCGACGCCTTGATTTAGATTTCGCCGCCGCAGTAGCTTTGTTGAGAGGAGAGTCGGCAGCCGGGGTGGTATTCGTTTTCTATCTACGGGAAGAGAAAGCAACGCACGGCTTCAGGTATGCGTGCACACCGGTCAGTCTAATGTTAATTTCTGTTCGTTGGTTTAAGTTGTTTTTTCTACGTTTTTTTTCTGCATGTACTGTTTGCATATATATATATATAATTTATTTCTCGCAAATATGATGAATTATTTTATATGAATAATAGGTTGTATACTTTGGTATTTAAAAGTATTCATGTTTGAATCCATATTTAGGTGATGTTTAAATCTAGGGAGTAAAGTTTAGGGATGTCACACCAGGTGTCACATTGGGGTGTCACGTGGGAGTGTTCGGATAGTAATAATAAAACAAATTACAGAAGTCCTCAGTAATCCGCGAGACGAATTTGTTAAGCCTAATTAATCCGTCAATACCACATGTTTACTGTAGCACCACATTGTCAAATCATGGACTAATTAGGTCTAAAAAAATCGTCTCGCAAATAAGTCACAGTCTGTGTAATTAGTTATTTTTTAGTCTATATTTAATACTCCATGCATGTGTTCAAACATCCGATGTGATAGGGAGTAAACTTTAGGGGAAACTAAACAAGACCTTAAGTTGGTTGTAGATGTATATAATACTCCCTCAAGTCGTTTTAGATAGCGACACAGTCTTCAAAGTGTAACTTTGACTTCTTATTTTTATAAAAATATTTATATTGAAAAGTGATATATACTTTTATGAAAATATTTTTCAAGATAAATCTATTCATGATTTATATTCCCAAGGTTTGACCCAAGCCTGTCCAAAACGATATGGAGGGAGTAGATGGGCACAGTGTTAGAAACTTGTCAAACAAGTGGGATAGATTGTTTTTACACAGTATTACCTTTACTTAATTTCGTGAGACATGCCGAAAAAACATTGCTAAATTTCTTGAGACTCATCCAAACACGAACAGAGAGAAGAATATATACCATTGTAATGTTCTAGGATTACCCTTCTTACTAGATTACTAGATGAAGTCAACAAAAAAAATTATCAATGTTTTTTTCATGAGTTCACCTGGTTCTTTCTTCATGAGTTCACTTGGTTCTTAGTCAAACAATATATGTTAAATTGGTCAGCCTTCCAATTTTGTTATAATAAATAAATATAGCACTATAGTCATAGCTTGTTTTCTACGTTGGTAACAGGGATGCCAAGCCGAACAAAATCTGTCGTCTCAAATAGACGGGCGTCAACTGGATCAAGGAATAAGAATAAAATTTGGGAGATGTCTTGGAAGGAGTTTCAGAAAACTCGAGCGAATATGCGTCCTGTTGCGAATAAAGCCAATCATAAAGTGAACTTTGGTTCACAACCTGACAAACAATTTCCTTCGAAGAATATCAACATTGGTCAGCCAAGTGCAAAGATAGTGAACAATTCATCAGTGGCAAAGGGTGCTAGCAAGTCAAATCATGTTTATACATCAAAGGGTATGGAGCAGCCTACTGCCTCAAGCTTCGAAAAACGCTCGATTTCGGTAGACAAACAAAAGGCTCTCTTGAGGTCAACAATCGATGGAAAAGCCAGATTGAAGGAAACACATGGCTTAAAAAGGAAACGAGAGGCGAATGATGCTTCACAGCCAGCTCAGTTGAAGGCTAAGCCAGGGTTGGTTCCAAAGACAACCGATAGACTAGGTCATTATAGTGACTCGTCGTCTCGCTTAAAGAAGCGAGCAAGTTCTGATAAAGACATCACTAGTGCAAAATACAGCACTACAAAATTGGAGTTCCCAAAGGGTATACATATGGTTTCTAAGGACAGCTGCACGACTAAAGGTAACGACAAGCAAGATGAAATTGTCATTGGCAATGACAAAGAAAATGTGAAATTTGGTGAATATCATAAAGAGGGAGACACGACGAAGGCAAAACATACTCTGGATTCTACATTGTCAGATATCCATTGAAATTCAGGGAGCATCCCTTCATATCCATTTGGTAGAGACCTTCTAGAATTTCAAAGGGACAACCACTCTATGAACTTGACTTTTGAAAATGTTGAGAAAAGAGGGCTTATAGAAAGAAACATGGGCCAATTTGCTAATTGCAATGGAAAAACAGTAATTCCATGTCCAGGAAGAGGAAGGAACCATTATCTGTAGAAAATCCTGAGGCACTCGATGATGATAGTAATGATGGAGTACAAGTGGATAATATGAGTTGTAAGCAGATGAAGAAACTCAAACAATCCAGAGTAACTTGGAAAGATGAAGTAGAAGATGGCGGTGGTGATCTTAACCATGTGGGTGTGGAGGATGACACCGCTAGTATTTTAAAGAATGGTCACGCTAAAGTCTCAGTATCATCATGTGTTGAACAACAATGCTATAGTTGTTCGAAGCCCATTAACAAACCTAATTGGAGGTATAATATTTTGAAATCTTTAAAGTATTCTTGTATTGTGCTTTATGTTCTAATGTCTTCATTATTTATGTCAACAGTGGCATCTTTAAGACAGACGATAAGGAATATGTATCATTGGATGGACATTTGTCAACCAAATCATGTGAGAAAGCATGGAGTTTGTCCAAACAATTGCTTAAAGTGGTTGAAGTGCAAAAGCTTTCGAGGTTGGAGGTGTGGCCTAAGGCATGGGAGGTATCAAAACCGATTACCAATGACATTGGCATCTATTTCTTTCCTCATGAAATGAGGTGTGTTTCTTAACCTTTTCGTAACTTTTCACCACTATCGATCATCCAGGAGAATTAAAATGCCTAATTCCCTCTTTTGCATCCCTAGGCAAGACGAAGGCTTGGAGCAACTAGTTAGAGAAGTCATGCAAAATGATTTAGCTTTGCGGGCTATTATTGGTGAAGCCGAGATGTTGATATTCCCTTCTATTCTACTGTCCAATCATCACCAGAGTATGTTATCTTTTTTAATGTTCTCTTCCCTTACTGATTGCTTTTATGGCCAGTCAAAGTTAAGCCCATAGTCACAAAAATCCTGGGTCGATAGGGTTGAGGAACATGATATGCTTGCTTGAGAGGTTTTTTTTACAAGGCATAGTCCAAAATGACCCCGCGTACTCATGCCGAGGATGATGTTCCTAGGTAGAGGGTCATTGCCTTTGACCCTGTTTTATGTGATGTGACTATGGGCAAGCCTAGTTAGTGGTTATACATGATACCTTGTTCCATTCTTTGGTTCATTGACACACCTGTCTCTCTTATTTTGCAGCATTTCAGAGAAAACACTATCTATGGGGAGTATTCAAGCGTAGGGAAGACAAAGGTGTTGTGGTTGAAGAACCACTTAGTGTTGTGGGGTGTTGTGAGATGGAAAAGCAGCAAAATGCTGTCTTAGACCAGCCTAATCATATTCATATGCTACCAGGTGAAGAACCAAATCAAGAAATGGTTCGGATGGCGAGCGCCATACCTTTGGAAAGACATATGTTGCCTCTTAATAAAAGTACTCAAGAAGTGGAAGCTAGCCGTCTCAAAGGGCCAACCAACAAGGGCTTTGATCTAAAAGCTCCTGGTGAAGAAGAGGGACAGGCAGAAGCTACTCCTGTTGCTGCATTTCCTGCAAGCCATGGACAGATTAACCCTAGTATGGGACATACCCCAGGCAGGCTGATGGGTTTTGTTGTCCGAAAAACTCCAAAACTTGATCGAATTATCCGAGAGATAGAACATGAAGGTGCATTGGTATTTGCTATATGCAAGGGGAGATGGTTGGTGCTGGATCTTGGGCAGTCAGCAAGGCTACTGCCACTCAAAAGTAGAGGCCAAGGCATGAGGTGCTCACAACGTTCCTTGTCAGCATCAACAAAAAGGTGCGAAGCATGCATGTCCTGGTACGAGATCATACCGGATTTGGTCTATTCATCGGTGGGTCAGCTACATGGAGGTTGAGAAGAAAATCGACTTGGATTACAGTAGCTTTTGCACGCTTTGTACTTCTGCATATGTATCTTCTAATAATGAAAATTGATGTTGCTTCAGATTCCCTACTAGTAATGCATCTACCGTAGTGCAGTTTCGGTCTGGATTCAACCAAGACATCTGTTGTGTGTGCGTGTCCATTCACACGGTTTATATCTTCTCGCCTCTTTAATCATTTATTTATATAATATACTCTTCTGTCGGCCTTATTTCTTATAATAGTATAGATGAACGCTAATCATTATTGATTGGCTAATCAAGCAGTGTAAACCTCTACATAAATAGAGACGATCAATCAAATCATCAAGCAATACTACATAAATGATCTCTAGAGGCATCACCACAATTTTTTATACACGTAGAAGAAACAAGGCAAAATAAATCAATGTATCTAGAGGCAATCGATATAGAACCGCTCCTGAAAAATATGGGTCCCATTCTAAACCTTATATCTTCCATCAACCTGTTCGCTTGTTAGTTTCAGTCAAGACTTATCAGTTATGGTACAACATTTTTCTCTCACAACAAACCAGCACCAGTCGAGCTTATCAACTTAGAAACCAACCCGCGAACAGGCTTATTATCTCTTCCTCTCTTATCTTCACGCGCGCACTGCAGGTCTGCGCGTTCACCCAGTGCCCACTTGCATCCCTCTCTCTTGTAGTCCAGTACTAACGATCTCCCGTATAGGACTCTCTCCTGTAGTCCAGTACTAACGATCTCCCATATAGGAGTCTAAATGATATGGATATTTTCATGACCTAGATATTCAAACATCTTTTTTATGACAAATTGGATTTGGATAGCTTTTTTAATATAGTATATCTCTTTCTCTCTACACCTAAAAAACCCTCTAATATCATCATCTACCCAATGATATCAAACCTTGATCCCTCCTCACGCGTCCGTGTATCATCCACCACTCGGAGCTCACACGTCCGCGTCCTATCCTATTTGATACGAAGACGGATCCACGTGTCCGTGCCCGGTACGAAGTCCGAGAGCCCACGGTCCGTGTCCGTTTAATTCAAAAAATTATGACCGGCATCTATCCAGTATGAATATAAAGGCACTATTCATTAGATATGGGATATCCGTTGGATAATCTAGATTACTAGGCCAGAAATCCTATTTGGATATCCACTAGGAATGGACGGCAAATCCAAAATAAGTGTATACTTTATAGGAGTATCTATACCTAATATTAAAGAAAGAAGGAATTCTTCTATACATCTTTTTTACTTTCCACAATATCCTTACGTTCCTCCCTATCCAATATGTATATGACATGGACTTCAACACACATCTAATGTATGACCGTACAAAGTTCGATACCGAAACATATTGAAACAGATGACAGTCGTACAAATCTCCAAGCCATAGATCGTACAGGTGATCGTGCAATGAGTTGTACGTTTAGTTGCTTCGCATGAGCACATTTGATAGTTTGCAAAACAAGATGAGTAAAGTATAGTTGGCTATCTTTTCTAAAACTCATAGACGTATGAATTATGAACTAAGTTCAAATTCAACTTTATTAAAATATTCTAATAAATTCAAAGTAAATCGATAAAATCAAATCGTTCGTTTCCAAAAATAAAATAAATAATATTTTGATGTTAATCAATCAAAATAAGCAAGAAGAGAAATCAATCAGTCTTTGACATCCAAATATAAGTCTACTCCCAGTCTAAGGGCCTGTTGGCTCCTCCGTGGATCCAGCTTCGGCTCCTCCGGAGGAGCCATACCGAACATTTTATAGAAAGAGCCATTTTTCAGTAAAAGATATAGGAGCCCTGTCAAATACGCCCTAATAAGAAGCCGACGCTGCTCAGCTATCCTCCCGGCGATGTTTAGCAATGAAATAATTAAGGTTCCTGACATACATACTTCTGCTTAGATTATAAAATTTTCCTTTTTCAGAGTTCACTACAAGCATTCATGTAGTAGCTTTGGAATGGAGGGAGTAAATCAATAAATTTCCTACTACCGTCTTCTTTTTTCGGATGATGATTCTTTCTTGAGTATTTTTACCCCAGAAGATGGTAATGATAGTTGATTTCTACACATGTACACATATATTAATAACTTAATTATAGGAGTAAAACTACCTTTTTCCTTTTTTTAAAACTACCTTTTTCCTTTTTTTCCCCTCCTAATTGGTAAACCTATGTTTTTCTTGAAGAGCTGAAATCTAATCAATGGAACAAAGGCACCAAAAAGGAATATGCAATGCAGTATAACAAACTTATACTTTAATAGATCAATGACGAAGCAGATCAAGAAATTAGCAATAATAAAGGCCACAAAAGGGTGAGCAAATAAAAAATCGCCTTCACCTTAGCTGACGCGGCGTGGGGGAACGCAGCGTGAGCCACGGGCGGCGTGAGGCACGAGGCATGGACGGCGCGAGGCGTGGGGCGCACGCAGCGCGAGGCGGGTCTGGTGCGACCGTGCGTGGCGTGAGGTGCAGGGGCGCACGACGCGAGGAGAGGAGGCACAGGGGCGCGTGGCGCGGGACTCACGCGGCGCAGGATGGGTCCATGCGACCGTGCCAGGCGTGAGTTTTTTTAGGAAATTAAGTGTGAGTCGCGAGGTGCAGGGGCGCAAGGCGCGAGACAGAGGCACAACTTATATTTATGGAGTACTATAGTCTATATACTAATATTAATTATGTGTAATCCAAGAGTTATTAGCTAATCTTGCTATTTGCTTTGCTTGATGAAGTACTATAATCTCGCTCGCTTGTTTGGCGCTCTGCATGTTTCTGAATGTAGTCTTGGGTTTTCATTATCGAAAATAAAAATATATCCGAGGTCATAGACAAATAGGATATATCAAAAATATGGGACCAAATTAAAAAAAATCAAATTATTTTGAAAATATCCGTAGAATTTGACTTGAAACTATTATGAAGCTATTAAAAACATCACTTGTTCATTGATAAAAACAAAAATAAAACATTGTTGGTGTGGGATCGTGGTTGTTGCAGCGCCGCCGCCGTGAGCATGGATGTGGCTTGTGAGGGGAATGATTGGGATAAGAGTTGGATTTCTAAGATTTTGATAGATTGGGAGGAGCTATATGCGCTATTGGACTGTTACACAGGTGAATTTGGGCCGTGCGAGTGGGAGCAGGAAAACAACTAAAAAATCTGGTCATATCTAATCTTGTTGGACCCCATATATAGAACGGAAACTTCAAAGAGTGAATTTAGGTTGATAAAAAAACTCCCTTATCTAGCACTCTAGGTTATGAAATTTCGGTGAGGCTGCTTGGTTGCCACCCTGGCCTGAGAAGCCAAAAGCCAGGCAGCTGCATCTGACGCTAATTGCCTGGCCCAGACAGGTTTCCAGTGTGGGAACATAACAGGCCCTATATCTCTGGGGCCAGGGATCGAAAATTGGTCCCATTTTTTTTTGCTAACTGGTTGGCAAAACCCTTCTTTGCTTATCCCGTGCCTTCAGTTCCGTCAAACCAGCTCAATGCCCGCACTGATTACAGGTGCGCCGCAGCTGCCGGTTGCAGAATCAAACAACGCATTGGCCACAGGCTGAAGGTGTGCTGCGACGGCCGGAAACTTGGCCGGAAGGATCGGCAGCGGCGCGTCGAACCGCAGCACATTGAGGGCGTGCCTGATGTCCGGCCTCTGGCTCCGGTCCGGGTGCGCGCACCAGAGCCCGACGGCGAGCACGCGCTCCATCTCCTGGACACTGTACTCCCCGTCCAACCGTGGGTCCGCGGCCTCCAAAACCCTCCCGGCTTCGTGGAGGTCCCAGACCCTGTGCACCAAGTGGACGGTGCTCCCGTTCGGCAGCGTCACCACGGGGCACCGGCCGCAGGCGATCTCGAGGAGCACGACGCCGAAGCTGTACACGTCGGACTCCACGCTCATCCTGCCGGTGTTCAGGCACTCCGGGTCCACGTACCCAGTCGTGCCCGCCGCCGCCGTCGTCCGTGACCTCCGGCAGTCCTCGATCACCCTCGCCAGCCCAAAGTCGCCGAGCTTGGCGGTGAACGACGTGTCCAGCATCACGTTGCTTGGCTTGACGTCGCGGTGCACGACGCACAGCTCCGTCTCCTGGTGCAGGTACAGAAGCGCCGAGCCGAGCCCGAGCACGATCTGATACCTCACCCTCCACGTCAGCTTCTTGTTTGGGTTGTAGAGGTGGCCGTCCACGCTGCCGTTGCACACCAGCTCATAGACGAGCAGGAGGTCGTCGCCATCGCCGTCGCCGTAGCACCAGCCGACGAGCAGCACGAGGTTCCGGTGCCGGAGACGGCTGATGATCCTCACCTCCGACATGAACTCGTTCCAGCCCTGCGGAGAAGTCTTGGAGACCCGTTTGATGGCCACGTCCAGGTTCAGGTCCTCCAAGAACCCACGGTACACCGATCCAAAGCCACCTTCTCCTAGTTTCCTGTCGTCGGAGAAGTTGTTGGTGGCGGCGGCGAGCTCTTCGTAGGAGAATCTCCTTGGTCCCGTAGTCCCTCGCTCCAGCTCGATGACTTCACAGCTTCACCTTGGAAATACGTCAGTGCTCTGGCGGAATTCTTCTTTGCCGCCGTTCTGGCTCTTCGCCGTTGCAAGTGGTACTGACGGCATAGACCGAGGCAGGCCAAGAACCCCACTGTGCTGGTGACGGAGACGCCGGCTACCAACATAATCAGTTTGATGCCCTTCCATTTATGACCAGATCTACCTGCAGCATATATAGCATCTGTATCAGAGTGTCTTTTAATCTTATCTTAGAGCAACTCCAAGAGAGTTTGTAAAATTAGATGGCTAAATCAATGGTTTAGCTATTCTCTAAAATAGAAAACTTCTTCCAAAAATTGATAACTCCAAGAGCCTTTCTAAAATTGATAACTCCATGCTATATTTAGCTGGCAGGGGGCTTTGCGGCGGTGCCGCGATGCGAGGCACTGCAGGAAAAGGCTCCAGGGGAAGCGGATGGCGAGCCGCGATGGCATGTCATATTCAGCGAGCGAGGAGCCACGATGGCATGCTACATTCAGTGAGCGAGGATCCCGGGATAGCATACTTGTTATTTTAGAACACCGGATAGAAAAGCGGTTGGAGGACTATTTTCTCCGAAAATACCCAAATATAGACTACATAGCACATATAGCTTCTCTCTAGAAGATGCTTTAGGGCATATTTGGATCCGTTAGTACTAAAAATTAGCTAGCTGATAGCCAATAGCCGCTAATGTTTAGCTAGCTATTTTTTAGTAGGGGTTGTTTGGATCCACCTGCTAATATGTGGTGGGATAGTGAGTTGAAGTTATATATAAATTATTAGCACCTATTAGCAACTCCAAACCTACTAATAGAACTAATAGTTAGCAGCTCTCCAGCTAATAATTAGCCGGTCTGTATGGATCCACTAGTTCTGATTTTAGTTGCTAATTTTTAGTCCTAATAGATCCAAACAGGCCCTTACTACACTCCCATGGGATATTATACACACACAAAAAATTTCAGACTTCAGAGACACCATTTTTTTTACTTATTAAAACAGGAGGGGTGTGAGCCCGTACTGTGCTTTATTGCAAAAAGATTAAATACAAGAGTCTAAAAAAAATCACAAAACAAAAAAGGTTACAAAGAAGATAAGGAGAACTACACATAATAAGCTTCTAGCCGCCATAAGTCAATTGTAGGATGAAACTTGCTTCAACACCACGTTTCATTTCCAGGATGCAGCAACCACCTCTAAAAATAATAACTATCATGGACCTCTAAGGAAACTGCCTCTGAAAATGAGGCTAGTTTAAAAAAACCACCTATGCAATAGCTTATAACTGTCGCACAAGTAAACTCATAACCTTTTCATAAGAAGTTAGATGGGGACAATTTTTTTTGTAAAAATTACATACCTCTACAAGATATACAACTATGTAGTTGATAACCTTTTGATTTGAGATAGTTTAGAGACATAAATATTAGTTTTTTAAGTTCTCATATTTTTTAAATTAAAACTTTTGAATTTTTAAAACAACCTCAAGTGTTAACATGATCTACGCGAATATTGTAGTTCTCGAGTCTCGACACAATCTTCAACTTTGCAATTGATAACCTTTTGATTTGAAATCATTTAAATGCCCAAATATTTGTTTTAATAATTATATTTTAAAATTTATTTTATTTTGATTTTTTGTGAATGACCTTGAACATTAATAGGTCCTCCATCCATCTTGTAGTATAGCGTATTCTGGCATTTGAATTTTTTCCTGAAATACACAAGATTTGAGGAATAAAAAAATAATGTTTACTAAATAGAAATATGAGATTCAGTACTTGTGATATTTTTGTATGAGAAAATTAAGAGTCCACCCTTTAATTATGGGGGATAGAATCGAATTTCAACAGATTAGGAAGCTAAGTGAGGGATACATGTGTCTATTGCCCTCTTCCTAACTTTTTCTAAGTGGCTAGCTAGACTGAGCTATATTTTAGGACAGAGGGACTTGGGAGTATATATCAAAGTTGTAGACGTGTAGTTATCACTTGAAAAAAAAACTCGGGCTACGTGGGTAGACACCCCCGAACTATTTTACCTTAAGGTAGGGGACTTCTCACCCAGCCCGAGACAACCCCGAACCCCGTGCCCCGCCCGCACACAGGGGCCCGTTACGTAGTGAGAGGGCTGGTCCATTTTACCTATGCTTTGGTAACGTGGGACAGGCGAGGTTTTTTTTTCCACATCGCCGACTAGAAATTTGCCTGACGAAGGATTCGAACTCTGGTCACGGGAACCGCAATCCGGAGGCTTGACCAACTGGTCTAGTATTTATTTGAGAATTTAGGGTCCCAATGCTGATTATAAGCTCTTTATTTATTTGCTAGAAGCAGGCCTTATATGAGGAGGGAGAGCCATCCTTTCTCTAAAAATTGTTCCAATGAAAGTTACTAAAGGAAATATTTCATATTGCAACATGCGAGACATGTAGTGGGATGGTAAGAAACATATGGTACATGTTTCTTAATATAAGTGCACGCATAAGTATTTTGCATGAAAAATTATGTGACCACATGACTTTTATAGACCTAAAAAACAACCTTTAAAAATGAAATTTACCCACACATAGAAATCAAGCATTTTTTTAGTAATAATGAGTCTGCCTAGCTTTTTCCCTAAACGTATTCAAATCAAATATATATAAATATAAGTATATAGTAACTTCAATGCACCTTTTCAGGTCTGTTTGGATCTATTATAATTATAATATATAATAATCAGCTAAAAATAATCTAGGAGCTGTTTGGATCACAACTAAATTATTATAATATGAATTGTGCATGAGATTATTATAATCATGATTGTGGGATTATAATAATCAGAATGTTTGGATCTGGATTATTGTGGTTGGTTACCTTATTGCTTAGAAGATGACATGAAAAGAAAAGATAAGGTGGGGGTGGAGCTAATTTGGACTTCCAGCAACCATAATCCCCCAAGTCACGTCTTTTCTGGATTATGGGATTATGGTAATCGGGGTTTTTATTATAATAATTTATAATATAATCAATCTGGTTTGGAACATAATTTGATTATACGACCTGATTATTATAATCATAGGGTATCCAAACATGTCTCTAATTGTAATCCAAAGTGGCTAGATTATTAGGTGGATTATTAGTTTATTATAATCAAAACATCATATTACAATAATCCAATAATTCACCTGGACCTACTTTTTTGTAATTATGAGTAATTTTCACATAACCTAAGAATAATATACAACAATAATACAAGAATCCAAATAGTCCAATTATTAAAGTTTATAATCCATATTAGTATAACTTAACACCGTTAGCCCATTAAACTAACGAAAGGGCCAAGAAACAAAAGGAAATTCGTTTTAGGGCCAAATAGCCAAGTTCGAGAAAAAAAAGACCAAGAAACTAAGCAACACTTTTTTTAGGGCCCAGAAAATAATTTTCTCATTATTTATAATAAGGATTATAGATTATAATAATAAGGATTATAGATTATAATAACCAGAATGTTTGGATCTCTGAATTATTGGAGTTGGTTAAGTGAAAAAAAATCTTATCTTACTCTTTAGAGAAGATGACAGGGCAAGAGAAGAGCAAATGGGGGAGGGGGCAATTTGGACTTTCAACAACCATAATCCCCTAAAATCAGGTGTTTTTTGGATTATTGGATTATGGTAATCATGGGGTTTTATTACTATAATCCATAGTACAATCAATCTTGTTTAGATCATTATTTGATTATTATAATAGGGTATCCAAACAAGTCTCTAGTTGTAACTCAAACAGACTAGATTATAAGGTGGATTATTAATTTATTATAATCAAAACATCAAACTACAATAATCCTATAATCCACCTTAGGCCTGTTTTTTTTGTAATTATGAGTAATTTTCACTTAAACTAAGAATAATCTACCATAATATAATATATACAGGAATCCAAATATTCCACTTATTATGGTTCATAATCGTGTTTAACACTAATCGATGATATACTTGGCACCCATATCTAATTCTTACCTCATTTCTTATGCAAAGTCTGAGATAGGAGGGAGTATTAGGCTACTCTATATGCATTGGTGTCACACCCAATTTTAAGAACAAAAGAGGATGTATAAAAGTCTTATGTGCACCCCTGGAACGGTCGCACACATAAGTGGACAAATTGTGAATTGTACCAACACAATGTTTATTACATAGCGAATAATATATTCAACACATAGTCTCAAACATAGATATAATAGCTGCTAAGATAACTCTCTTGCGGAAGCTCCAACAGGGACGTCAACTGGTGGACACCAAGCCTAATACTCATCACGGTAATCTTCAATCCAATCTTGATCTGTTACCCGTCCAGGATTTTTTCAACATAAAAGATAAAGCAAGGCATAAGTACATGTCGTACTTAACAAGATAACTAAGGGTTCATGAGGCTCAAATAGCTGACACTGATTTACTGCGGTTAGCATTTAAGTCATCATCAAGTTTAGAATTTATTAACATCAAGGTAGCAATAATCCCATAACACATGATCAATGAACATGAATAATCAATATCTTAAACAATTAACATAAATGATCATCTTAACAAGTAAAAGTCATTATCCCTTAATGTAAGTGTTCCAAGGTCGCTCGTATCCGTGAGCACGGCTAGTATATCAGTTTGTTAACTCTGCGCAGAGGTGTACACTTTCACTGTGAGTCATGTTTCCCAAATGAGTGGGTTAATTACTTCCAAAACACCGGAAACCATATAAAGCCACCCAAGAGCTCGTCTAACCGGTCAAGGCCGCAGGGTCATCAGATATAGGAACCCCCCTTCCTATAATATAAAAGGCCCCTTTCATAGCTAGGCTCAACAGGACAGAGGCTGTCCTATATCCAACTCGCAGACCTCTAACCAGCTAGAAAAGGGTTTCTCAAGCAACTAGAGCCAGAGCCATATAGCCCTCACAGCTGTATGTTAAATCCCGGATAATCAGTTACAAGACAAGTCCTTCTGTTGCTAAAAAGTCATCTTGTTTATGTTTATAGCATATTCATTAATCAAGTTTCAAGATCATGATTGTTGCACTAGCAATAGAACTACCCAATGCAAACCTCCCAGGATGACAAGGTAATTGAGTATTCAAAATCTAGGAAATCCTACCATAGGTAGCAAGGAAGACACATGCATATGTATTTTAGTGAGCATCATGAATAGAACAGCAAGGAAGGTCCTTAGCTATACTTGCCTTGATCAAAGTTCTCCTGAAAGTCTTGCTGGTCTTACTGGTCGTAGAAGTTCTCTTGATCACCAACGTAAACCTCACCGTCTGAACTCGATCAACAACACCAAGCAGCAACATACAATCATCCGAGCAATCATGCACGAAGCAAACAAAGGGCTATAATTAGAACAATACACCACCAGCAAGAAAACAGTTCGAAAAGTGTATAAAAACATTCTACTCGTCACTACGATCACATAGACGCGAAATTCACCGAAATCGGATCTAAAACGAGCAAGATATGGATTTTCCAAGTTTTCCTATAGACTATTAATGTACTAAACATGAACTCGAAATTTAAAAACTAGAACTGAGCTAACAAAGACACCGACACGTAGATTACGAAATTATGAATCCAACCCAAGTTGAACGGATCAAATCGGAGTTAAAATGAGCATTTTATAAGCATTTGAAATCAGTGACAATTCTGTAAATATCTGGAACTTGATTTTGAATCTGCTAAATGAAAAATACGTTTTCCAAAAGAGAAAACTATTCTCTGGAATACGCTTTGGACTGCGGGTTCAAAATCTAAAGAGCTCAGGGGCTCTTTATCAAATTTTCCACGCGAAGGGGTATCGGCCTCTGCGGGCCGTCTGATCCAAGATGGACGGTTCGGATTAGGTCCGAGGAGGAGGGCGGCGGCGCAGTCGCCGAAGAAGAAGCGGCCGCGGCGGCGCGACATCGCTGGCGAAAGCATACCGGACGTTTCCAGCCACCATTTGGCTCGGGACTTGTCCCAAAAGAAAGAGGGAAGTGAGGCGGTCTCACCTAGCTCGAAGATGGGGTCGGATTCGAAGCGTGGACAACGGTGGGCTCGCGGAGGCGGACGACGTTGAACTGCACACCACGGCGACACGATATGAGCAAAATTGAACCGGGGAAAAGGCTCGGGAAGACTCACGGGATCAAGGCGAAGCTTTCATGCTAGCTTACAGAGGCGAAGGAGCGACGGCCGCGGAGAATTGCGAGCTCGGGCGGAGCTCGACAATGGTGGCTAGGGTTTCGGTGGCTCTGCGGCTCAAGAGCGAAGCGGCGGGTCGCTTAGGGTTGCAAAGGGCATCGTGGACGCGGTCGTTCGGCCTTTATAGGGACAGGGCGTGGCACGGACGCCCACGCGCGGATCGACGCTCAGTCGGTGTCCAGTTCGACACCGAGCCGGAGGAGGAAGAAGGCGACGCTGACGTGCGGGCCCGGTTCGTCAGATAGACAGAGAGAGAAGGGAGGCAGGCTGCGGCCGCTGGCGCTCACGGGCTGGGCTTCGACTTCGGCCCAAGAAGGAGGAGGAAGGAGGCCTGCTGCGTCGGCTGGATCGGCTTGGTCCAAGATGAAGGCTGCGGCGCTGCTGGGCTGAGCAGGCCGAAAGGAGAAAGAACGGGCCTCTCGGCCAAGAACAGTGACTAGCAAAGCTTTTCCCTTTTTCTTTTTATTTTCCAGAATTGTTTAAATGCTTTTCAAAAGGGATTTGAAAACCTTTTCTCAAGCAACAAAAACCAGACAAATATAAATCAAATATGCATCAGCATGTAGGCAGCAACATGTTCTTAGACCTAAGACTAATTTTAATTTCACAAAAAGAATTATTTTACCTATGTTAAATGCTCACACAAGGCTAATAAATCAAATTCAACTATTTTAAAGTGATGCAAAGTTTTGGGTGCTACAATTGGGTCATATCATGCTTCTAAAGTTGCCATGTCAAATATATACAAGTATAATATATCCAAGGCTGGCATATATAACTAGACGTATAGAAAAAACTATCGCCCTGTCCTGCAGCACTATTTCAGCATGCAGCGAACGAACAGTGTTTTACTTTCACTATATTTTAGCATAAACAGCAGCATAAGCTAAATTTTAGCGAAACGAACAGGGCCTATGTATGTATAAAAGTCAAAACGACTTAGGCCATATCTGGTTCAGCTTCTTGAAAGTGATTCTACTGCCAAAAGGCATAAAATCAACCAAATGGATAGAACCTAAATTTTCACAGCACCTTGGATCCTGCTTTCGGCTTTCAGCTTCCAGCTTTTTACAAATGGGTGGAAATAGAGATTTTTTACAGTTGTTTCAGGGAAGAAAAAAAAAGAGAGGATACATGTTTTACAGTTGTTTCAAGCAAACAATTTATAGCGTTTTACAGCATAATAGTTCACAACAACTTTTTCACACTCGCAGCAGCTTTTCAACTTAGTCAGTTTATAAAGACAGTAATGAGTTAATCAAATAGCGATGACTTTCGTAGAAGAAAAAACTAAAGGATCGGAGCTAGAGTGCACTGCTAACCTGCTGGTGGAAGCGGCGGCGACGACGGCTGCGCGATGATCTCCATGGGGCCCGTGATGTTGTATCTGATGTAGCAGCTGTACCCCAAGAGGTAGCCAGCGGTGTCATTCCGTATGTTCGTCGCCAGCTGATCGCGCAGGTACCCGAGGCATTTGGTGCACTCGTCGTGTACCAAGTCCCACCTGCACTGCGCCAGCGCGTACATCTCCAGCGAGTTGCTCTTCGAGTCCATGTAGCTGGAGCTGTTGTAGGCGAACCGCAGGGGCGAGACGGCGGCCTGCTCAGTGAGGTTGCCGACCAGCGCCCACCGCGCGTCGCTCATGCGGGCGGCGTCGGCGGCGGCGTCGAAGGTGTAATCGTTCGAGCGCGCCACCCATGTCGCGAGGTCGAGCTGGTCCGCGGCGCCGAAGAAGGGCTGGTTCGAGTACCGGATGAGGCACCTGTCGTAGTTGACGCTCGCCGACCGGCTGTACGGGCACCCGGCGCCCACCCAGGAAACCGCCGCGTCCAGGCACCTCACGCACTTGTCCCAGATGCAGTCCGCGTAGCACATGAGGAGGCCGAAGACCTGGTCGTGCCCAAATCCGTAGCATGTGTTGAAGAAGCCGCCGTTAAGGGTGGCGCCCTGGCCGAGGGAGCTCGACGAGCTTGTAGACGTTGAATTGGTACGTGCTCCCGGCGGTGAAGTTGTCTGATGAGCAAAATGGCGACGGAAATATATCCGGCTTGTTTGCCGATGGCCCGCAGCCATCGGCGAAGTCTGGATTGCCATCGGCAAAGGCTTTGCCGATGGCAATCCGACGTGGCTGTCGGCAAAGAGCTATCGGCAGACATTTCTTCGGCAAAGGGAGGTTTGCCGACGGCCAACTGTCAGGCCAGCTTTGCCGATGGCCACATCAGCAACCGGCAAAGGCGCCACGTCACCGACGCCGCCGCCGTCAAGCCGATTTGGCGGCTTTGCCGACGCACCGACGACGCACGGCCATCGCAAAGCGTTTTTTTTTTTTTTCGAATTTCTATGGCGGCGGCCACGGTCGTCGACAAACTATTTTGCCGACGACCGCCATCGGCAAAGTTATGGTCATTTTGCCGACGGCACAGGAAGCCGTCGGCAAACCTGGATTTGTCGACAAGTAATCTCAGTTTGCTGACGACGACTGGCCATCGGCAAACCTGGGAATTTTTTTTTCTTTCCTTTTCTGTTTTGCTTGCATTTCCACGACATTTCAACACATACATCACATATATAGCATATGACCCACATATATAGCAACAAAATACCATTTTCATCCGCACATCACATATATAGCATGGTACCCACATATCCTCCAAGTCATCCATACACAAGCGACAAATGTCGATCGTCATCCATACATAGTCATCCATACAAGGTCCAAAAGCGACAAGTGTAGTACCTAGCTCGAGGTGCCGTCCCCAGGGGTCCCAGAGCCCCCACCACCTTGCTCCCACGGAGACCAACTCGGAGTCGTGCCCCCACCTTGCTCCCTGGCTGCGACCAACCCGATCATGGGCCGAATCAGATTACTAAGATCTTGCCCCTACCTTTGCGGACAGACGCCTGGAGGCCCGTAGTGCCCTTGCTGCGGCCAGGAGGAGTACCCCTACAACTGTGGAGGAGGCCAGACGTACGGCTGCGTGGGGAAGCTCTGGTAAGGTGCCCAGCCGTGCGGTGGAGAAGGACCCAGTGGAGGGCTACCACTTGGAGTCGGGTTCGAACCCACCGACGGTGCCTGCACAAAGACCAAGTGATGTAATTAGTACCTATAGGCTGGCCGCACAAGCTAAAGCGAGAATCATTGTACTCACCTAACCAGGTACAGGAACAGGCAGTGGAACTACCGGTGGTGGAGCGAAGATCGAGGCAGGAGGCTCCTGCATTCCTGGGATCTGGGCCCGGAAGTGTAGGGACAGTCCATAACTGTCTATGGTAGTCTTTGCGTAAGTGCGGCATTTGCTTCTCGATGGGTCAGATCCCGTGCGCTGGATAGCCGCTTGGGCTGCTGGCCACACTGTAGCTCTTGGACCGTGGCCTGCAATATTACACCAGAATGGTTGATGGTATTTGAAGGCAAGGTACATCATGCGTGAAACGAGTGAACGACGAATGAAACTCCACTTACCTGAAGTGTCGTCATCATTCGCTGACGCTGCGCTCGCCGCCGAGGCGCTATGGGGATCGCGATCCGCCCCCCTTTGCCGGTCTTCTTTGCGGATCTCGCTCGCCGTCGAAATGACGACGGGTCGATGACGCTGTTGGCCATAAAGTACCGGCCGTGTTGCTTCCTCCTCCAATCCTCATCACGAGGTCAAGTGTCCGGGGCTCGGTGGCGGGGTCGTAGTCATCGCCATGGCGCCTCGAGCTGCTGCGGCGCATTTGGTGAGCTTGTCGAGACGCACCGGGCTGGTGTACTTCTCTCGCCCGAGCGATGAGTCTGACACGGTGGTGGGCGCCGCTTGGCCGATGTGAGCAAGCGCTGCACTTCGTGAACTCGTTGATTTGCTCCCCACCATGCGTCGCCGATCGCGGACAAACACAAACATGGTTACAAGTAGTGACAATTGAGTGCTATAACAAATGCATCAATAGAAGAATACCCATGTTTCCATGAACTCGGCAGATCTGGCTCCCTTGGTGGTGTGAGACCCCGACCTATCGAGCTCGCCTATGCGTTCGCCCTGACGCGCTCTGCGCCTCCTCAGACGCCACGCCGCGACGCCACCCTCCCGACAATTACAAGCCGCCAGTCCTCGTGACTTTGCTGCACCAGCCCGAGGCATCCGCATGACATTCAAGTTTTTTATATTCCGGATAATGAATTGAATGTGTCATGTAAGAAATCATAACGGATGTTTCGACAATTACTTAAGTTTTGATATTACACGCATGTATCGCTCCTCGGTGAGGTCGGTCTCCTCATGAGACATCATCTCCCCGGCTTGCTCCTTATCTACCTTCACCTTCTTGATGTTGGCGTAGTAGCCGATGGCGGCCTCTGAGTGCACGCGCCCGTAGAACATGTCCTTGAGCCGGTCAACAGACACCAAGTCCTCGATGCCGTGACGCCCGCCCGAGGTCCTGCCCCTCCTCCAACTGGAAGTACAACTGCACACAGGCATCAAACATCATTTCATTGTTTGAAGAAAGTCCAACAAATCCGTTGTATTGAGATATGCGATGCGATGCAAAGACTCGCCAGAACTCCCTCTTGATCTTGTCGGCAAGGACTTCGTCATTTTGTCCTTGACAAGGAGAAGTGGTGCCATTTTCTGGGCACGATGTGGTTACCCTCGGCGGTGAGGACCAAGCCAGGGAAGTGCTTTTTAATCAGCAGGCCCTGGATGCTAGTGGGACAGCGTGAAGAACCCCTTTTTGTCACCTTTTTCCAGCCCCTGCATGAGTCATTAACAACAATTGTTAGTATGCAGTTTGAATTTGAAAATGTCATATGAACAAGTAGAGAAATCAACAATGGTTACTTACTTGCCCGCGGGCCGAATCACCGGGCGCTCGTTAGTGGTGGCAGGTGGCTAGGGAGCCTGGTGGGGCCGCGCTGAAAGGGCTTGGCCGAAGCTGTGGAAGTAGAGCCGCCCGCTGTCTCCTCGTCACCGCAGCCGAGGTCATCGTCGTCGCCCTCGGCGTCTCTGCTGCAGACGCCCGCCACCGTCACCGTCACCGTCGTCGTCGTTGTCGCCCTTCTCCGGGAGGCCGTCTCGAACGACCTCCTCTCGACGGCGCGCGGTGCTGCGTCATTGGGGCCCTCACACCCCTCTTTCGTCGACGGCTCCACCTCAAGCTCCTCGTCCTCGTCCTCGTCCTCGCAGGGGTCGGCCGCCACGTGCTCCTCCTCCTCCTCGTCCTGGTCGACCGACGCCATGTACTTCGAGGTGACGTTCCGTCGTGGCCGCCCTCCGCCTGGCATTTTGTCGAGTGCCTG
Organism: Miscanthus lutarioriparius; assembly: GCA_904845875.1. NCBI lineage: Eukaryota > Viridiplantae > Streptophyta > Magnoliopsida > Poales > Poaceae > Miscanthus > Miscanthus lutarioriparius. The sequence goes on along the minus strand of CAJGYO010000014.1, from coordinate 17,323,063 downwards.
CAATAACAAAGATTAAAAGAGTTAGTATTAATAACAAGTACCTGTAAAGAAACATAACTGCAAGGTAATATTAATAACTGCAAGGTGATATTAATAACAATATAGTATTACATGAATTAGAAATTATCTCCGCGAAAGGCAATATTGTTTCAAGTAGCGCCGTCATCATCATCGATCTTGTCATCATCACTATCAATATTGTCGAGCTCTCTTAAGTTGTCATCACTATCAACATCATCCGCAACAACTACATCGCGTCGCATCTGCCATTCATCAAGGATTCATAAGTCCTCAGCATCGTGCACCTCATCACCCTCGTCCTCATCGATGTCGTTGTTTACTTCCATACCCATCAGCGAAAGAATGTCTATCTCCAACCTACCTTCTAGCCCCTCAGGTTGATAGAACTCATCTATCATTCGGTCAAAGTTGTAATCATCATCGTTCGGGACCGCTGCTTTACCGCGTGGCGATACCATCTGCACAAGGCTCCAACCCGCAAGGCGCTTGTCATTTTGGTTTGCCCATGGGAGGTAATAAAATTGCGTGGCGTCTCGGTTAGCCACAATATAGACATCGTCCCCTCCATATTTGGAATCCTGTCGGATTTCGACTTGTCCAATCTTAAGGTTCTTTTTCGTGAACTCAGGATCGAACCAATGGCATTTGAATACCACTGGCTTACAACCTAGGTCTTTGCCAAAGTCAAGCTCCAATATCTCTTCGACGATGCCGTAATAGTCCTTCCCATCCGTGCCGGGAGTACGAACTCCGCTGCACGTGGTTTTTAGGTTGCCCCGTTTCTCTTCGTAGGTTCTCGTGCGAAAGCGATAGCCATTCACGTCATAAACGTCGAATGACCTGACATGTCGCTCGGCGCCTTTGCCCACACATCTCAATGCAAGACTCATTTCCGCATCACAATTAGCCTGCAAGGTTAGGACAGGTAGATAGTTACATTACTCGCTCATAGGAGCAAAGTGGAATCTCAAAGTGGGAACTAGGTTAGTTGGATGGTACCTTTGTACAGAACCAATTGACGAAATCGGGCTTATTATGTCTGAGAAGATGGTCTTTTTCTTCCTCAGTAGGATCCGTACTGCCGCTCCAGGGAAACAATAGACAACGGGGGTCGGATTGATAGGTGGAGGATAGTGGCGGCGTAGTAGCTGAGGACTTACTCTTGATAATCTTGGGTTTCGTCAAGGTTCAACAACAAGTACATCATGATAGTGTGCCACTCAACATGCAGCAAGTACACGTTGGTCCCTGCGCCTGCTCTTCCGAGATCCCCTCTGAAAAGGCTAAGGGTGCATGAATTCTCGTCGATGTTGTAACGAGGGGTTGGATCTTGCGGTCTGTGAAGTGCCTCGGTATAGTACGCCTGTGTGAATGTTGACACCTCCTCCAGAATGAATGCCTCTGCCACGGAAGCCTCAATTTTGGCTTTATTTCTACACATTTTTTTGAAGAAGCTTTAGACACCTCTCGATTGGATAGCACCAACGGAACTGCACGGGCCCCCCAACCGTGCCTCCCTTGGTAGGTGCAAAATCAGATGTTGCATGGACAGGAAGAAGCCGGGTGGAAATAGCATCTCCAACTTGCAGAGCAACAGAGGTGCAGCCTTCTCTAGTTCAAGACAAACGTCCCGAGACAACTCCTTGGCACAAAGCTGGCGGAAGAAAAAGCTCAACTCTGCCAGGACGCGCCACACTGGCTCGGGGAGGTATCCCCGGGTCATCGCAGGAAGGATCCGCTCAATCCAGATGTGGAAGTCATGACTCTTCATCCCTAAGACTTTGCCAGTCTGCACGTTCACTCCCCTACTCAGATTCGCCGCATACCCATCGGGGAACCTTAGTGTCTTCATCCACTCCAGTACTTCCTTCCTATGTGACCTTTTCAGGATGTAATCGGCCGGGCCCTTCTTCCATCTCTTGCCTGGCGCAGGGGTCTTCATCACTAGATTTGGTCTATCGCAAATCGTTTCAATGTCCAGTCTAGCCTTAACGTTGTCCTTTGACTTCTTGCCAATGTCCATGAGTGTTGCCCATAGTGCCTCGGCGACATTCTTTTCTGTGTGCATTACATCGATGTTGTGTGGAAGAAGAAGGTCCTTGTAGTAGGGGAGCCTAGTCAAGCCCGATATATGAGTCCACATGTGGTCGGTACCATATCCTTTAAAACCACCACCATTCTCTTCATCAATTTCGAGAGCCTCTATCTATGTAAGGATGTCAGCTGGGCGCTTTTCCTGAGGGATGGGGCCGGTGACTTGAACACCTTTCATGAAGTGCTTTTTATCTCGTCTCAGTTCATGGTCCTCCTCTAGAAATTGACGATGTTTGTCGAAAGAAGAATACTTGTCACCCTTGGCCAGCCAGGTGAACATCACATCTGTCTTGCATATTGGGCAAGGGAACTTGTCGTGAACACACCACGCGCTGAATAAGCCATACGCCAGGAAGTCATGCATTGAGTACTGGTACCACACATGCATCGTGAAGTTCGTCTTTGTAGCTCGGTCGTACGTCAGTACCCCCTCTTCCCAAGCTTTGTGCAATTCATCCCACACTGGCTCCATGAACACACCCATATTGTTGCCCGGGTGTCCAGGTATTATCAATGTCAAGAACACGTTCTTGGGTTCGAACATGACGCCGGGGGGAAGATTGAGGGGGATCACAAACACGGGCCAACAAGTGTATGGGACCGCCATCATTCCAAACGGGTTGAACCCATCTGTTGCCAGCGCTACGCGTACATTCTGAGCCTCCTCAGCCTTGCCAGGATTCATGGCATCGAAGTGCTTCCATGCATCACCATCCGCTGGGTGCTGCATCTTGTCACTGTATCTTTTGCCATTCTTGTGCCACGTCATTTGTTTCGCGGACTCCTCTGTCATGTACTGCCGTTGCAGCCTCGGTACTATAGGAAGGTGCCGTATGACCATCTCGGGGATCTTAGACTGTTTCTTATTGCCATCACTGCCTTCTACCTCCACGTACCTAGAGGCTTTGCACTTCAGACAGTGTGTTGCTGTCTCGTGGTCTCCCCGGAACAGGACACACCCATTCTCGGGTCATACGGCATCTTGAGTGCTCGAAGGAGCCTCTATGACTCGTATGTGCTCTTCGGCAGGCAGTGAAGCTCCAGAAGCAACCCACCAACAGTCGCCAACACGAGATCAAAACCATCTCGACTGATGCCCAGTGACGACTTCAACCCTATTAGGCGTGAAATAGCATCCAGTTTAGAAATGTGGGTGTTCGCGTGAAGGGGCTGCTGTGCCGCCTCCATCATGGTGTAGTACGCCTTTGCGGTCTCCTCGGATCTTCTTCCTCCACCTCCATTCCTTGAACGAACAGCGCTTCATTAACGCTCCCGCCAAACAAGTCTACCATTCCGACATCTCGCATCAAACCCCTCGAGGTTCGGGTCTCACCACCGCCTCCCTAAGCTGTTATGCGTCCCCATGGAGGATCCAACGGTATAGTTTGGAACGTATCCGTTCTTCCAAATATCATGGTACATCGGCCGCCTCTCTTTTTTTTTTGTCGTTTTACACTTGCTGAGGACACCACACCCAATTGCCCTTTAGCAACTGGGCCAAATGCTTGCTCTAGGAAGTGACCGGTCCCCTTTACCCATTCCTCTATCTTGTCTTTGAACCCCGTGTACATCCACTCACGGTCAGCCATCCTCTGTCATGCGCAAACGTAAGCGAGTAACAGAGGTGATTTATACCTAGGGTGGGGGCGCAGAGGCGGGTAGCGGGCCGGTCGACGATCAGGGTCGCCGAGGTGCTCCGGGTCCCCTCCGACAAGCCCTGCTCTGCAAAACAAGAAAAACAACACTATAAGTACAAAATTTCGGCAGAACCTCCCCTGTGCGGGGAGGTTTCCAAAACCTGCAAGAAAAAGCCGGCACGATGGTCGACGTCCACATTTCGAGCACGATGGCTCACACAACCATAATCCGGCACGAAGGCCATCAACAACACATCGACACGAAGGCCGATAACCCTGGGGCTTTACCTTCTTCGTCGGCGACGCGCAAGGACGACGGCGTGGACGAACGGTACGGAAGGTCGTCGGTCCGAGGTTCTTCCTCCTCCTCCCTCCTCCTCCTCTTCTTCTTCCTCCTTCCTTCATTCTCCTTCTTCTTCTTCCTTTTCCCTTCTTTTCTCCTCCCCTTCTTTTTCTTCCTCCCTTCTCCTTCTTCCTCTTTCTCTTTCTCCTTGTTCCTTCTTCCTTTTTCTTTCTCCTCCTTGTTCTTCCTCTTCTTCCTGTGGCCGATTGGGTTGGGGGGGAGAGGGAGCTCGGCGGGGACAGAGGGGGGCTTTCGGCGAGAGGAGGAGCCCGAGCTCCTCACCCGGTCCGGGGCGCGTGGCGGGCAGATCCTCGCCACGGTCGAGCCACTGCGGGGGCGGGGCCATGGCATGGGCAAGGGACACGGTGGGCCGGTTGGGTTGGGGGAGAGGGAGCTCAGCGGGACAGAGGGGGGAGGTCGACGGGGAGAGGAGCCCCGAGCTCCTCACCGGTCGGGCGTGGCGGCGGCGGTCCTCGCTGGCCGATCGAGCTGCTGGGTGAGGGCGGGGCACATGGGGACACGGCGGGGCGGCTGCAGATCATGGGCGGGGAGCAGGAGCTGCATGGGCGGGCCGGCGGAGATGCATGGCAAGTGAGGGCGGAGCTGTGGTGGTGTGGCGCAATGGAGACTTGGCGGATGGGGTTAGGGGTGGGCGCGATGGGGATGGGGTTAAGGTTGGGATGGGTGGTGGCTGGGCCTCCGCCTTTTAATTTTTTTTAAAAAAAATGTGTTTGTTGACGGCCACGGCCATGGCCATCCAAGAAGAACCATCACGTGGCGGCCTCGGGGGCCGCCCCTGGCCTCCACCTTGCCGATGGCTACCGGGCCCGCCATCGGCAAAAACTGCCGACCTTCTTCAAAGAAAAGTTTTTTTTTGATTTTTTCACATTTTGCCATTTTTTTTGAATTTTTTTGTTTTAATTTTAATTTCAGTTTGGTGCAAGTGTGGTGATGCCTGATGGCCAAACCCACACATCTTCCACAACTGGGACAAGTTTCAGATTTTGTGGAGATGCATGGGTTTTGGCCATCCGACATCACCACTTGCTCGAAACTTTTTGAAATTTTTACCACGGCCTCCACATGCCATGACAACACAACTCGTCAAGTTTCGTGGCCAGATGGTATGGATTTTATATAATTTAAAAATACTTTCCACGCATCGAACTCCCCATGTTACGACGCCAACATGGTCGCTATTTCATGCGTAGCCCTCGGATACGCATCAAAGATACCCTAGAATCATGAATACCATCTTTCGAATCAAAAATCCCATTATTTCATGTAATTCGCAGCTCAAATTTGGAGTCACTTTTAAAAATGCAAAAGAAATGTAAATAATTAACGAAATATAGCTAAAAAACTCAAAATTGTCCCAACTTTTGAAGTTGGGTTATATTTGATGTAGGAAGGCACCAGGAAAAAAATGGGCTGAAAAAACAAAAAAAAAATTCAAACTATGCTGACAGCATGTTAAGGCCGTCGGCAAAGTAGGTTTGCCGATGGCCAACCATCGGCATAGACGGTGGGCCCGGCAGCTCCTGAGGCGGCCACGTGGCCTGTCTATGCCGATGGCCGCGGCCGTCGGCATAGCCTTCCCTTTTGCAGACGGCCTGACGGCAAGGCCATCGGCAAAGGGCACGGCGTCGGCCGGCGTCGGCCGGCGTCTGCCCTGGGCCAATTTTGCCGATGGTCGGACGTTGCCGATGGCCTGGCCGTCGGCAAAGATTAGTATTTGCCGATGGCTCGGGTTTGCCGATGGCTTTGCCGTCGGCAAAGATCGGCTTTGGCAATGGCCTGTCTTTGCCGATGTCTGGACCGTCGGCAAAATATCTTTGCCAATGGCTCTGCTTTGCCATCGGCAAATCAGTCTGCCGATGGCTTATTCTCTGGCCATCGGCAAACCTCCCGGCCGTCGGCAAATAAGCCGTTTCCGGTAGTTATATTTAATGGCGTGTACTCATCCGCGTGTACTCCAGCGAGCCAGGTGGTGGTGGTTGCGGCGAGTAAGAGCAGGACAGGGAGAAGGCGCTGCCACAAAGCCATGTAGCTAGCTTGACGTGGATATGCTGTGTTTTCACAAGCGAGCGAGGGGGCAGTGGTGGAGGGAAATCATCGCACATTTAAATTTGGTCCAGGGCACGATGACCCTAATAACCTATATACATAAAATAAAAGAAAATGGTAGCAAGAGACCAGGACGAGAGCCCGGAGGGTGCTCCAATGCGCGCGCGGTGTTGCTGCATCTTGTCCTTAGCAGCCAGGTCGCTGCCTCTTGCCCATATCGCCCAGGATATGTTTTCTTGCACGTCAGTCTTGACGTTGTAATTTTAGCTATGGCAGCTTTTTTGCTTGCTTCTCCCACAAAGTACCTCTCTTAGGGTCTGTTTGGTTGAGCTGTAGAGCTAGGAAAATGCTGCTGTGAAAATATTGAAAGCTATTTGGTTAAACAAGTATAAAATATACCTCCTATCTTTATCTTTCTTGAAACAACTACAAAAGCATTCTTTATTCCACCCATTTCGAAAGCAGAAAGCCAAAACCTAATCAGCATCCAAAAGCAGCCATTTGGTTGGGATTTTGGCTTTTGGGAAGCAAAAGCAGCCCCAAAAGCCCAACCAAGCGGAGCCTTAGATTTATCTTTCTTAAACCCACACTCTAAATCTTCATTTGGAAGTTACTTAATAAAAATCGCTCTCTATATTTTTTCATTCTCCAACGACTTGTTTATATCTTGTTCGGCAGTTTGGAGAGCCATCTCCACTCTCTATCTTTAGTGAGCAAGAAATCAGGAACATAGGACAAAAATATTTGAAGCTCGAGATGAAAAACTTGTGTCAGAGAGGATTTTTTAACAAAATATATATTTCTATCATTACAGAAAGATATAAAGTGACTCTTACAGTTGCTCTTAAAGGGCTAAAACACGAGCGATAAGATGAATAAGATAAACCTAAGTGTTCTTCCAAAGTTTTGCCGCTGTCCACAGATGTTGGAGCGTGGTGGGGTTTGGGGTGGGCACGGGGGCTACGGTGGTACCAACTGAGGAGGACAAACGAAGAGAGGGAGGGAGCACGGGTACACAACTCAGTTTTACAATAACCTTTTATATCTATTCAAGGGCGGTAGACTTAGTCAACCCCTTCTACAAATACTGTGTGATGCACTACAGCTTACAAACAACTTTTAGAAATCAGTTTCTAGGGGGCAATTCACTTAATAAAACCATCTCTGAAAAAAGCTATACCTATTTTGAAAGACGGGTGACATAAGGAATCGCTTCTAAAATCCTATTTTTAAGCGGTGGATGAAAATAGGTTATTTCTAGGGCCAGTTGACTAAGTCAACTATCCTTACAAATAATTGCCAATAAACAATAAATTCATAACTTCTTTAAATGAAGTCAGATAGAGACAAAATTTATATAAAAATTATAGAGTTCGATGAGATTTCAAATGTTGTAGTTGACAACTTTTATATTCTTAGATTTTGAAATTAAAAATCACACTATCTTGGATAGTGGCACGCCCTATGTTAAAGTTCTAGTGCTCAATGAGATCTAAAAATTTTGTTGTTCATTTTTTTATTGAGATAGTTTAGGTAATGCAAAATGATAGCATCCAATACTTATCACAGACGATTGTGTGATGCAGCGGAGATTATAGGTTCGAATCTCCAAGGACGCATTTGTGGGAAAATGATAAGAAAACAGATCGTTCGAATCTCCAAGGACGCATTTGTGGGAAAATGATAAGAAAACAGATCTCACGACAACTACAACCGCGAGGTAGCTCGTCGGACACACAAAAATATTTTTTCTATTTTTTATGATTTTTAAAAGTAAAACAATTTTTAGAGACGATTGACTTAATAAAACTACCTCTAAAAATCGATTTTTATGGGCGGTTTATGACCATCCTAGAAATATCTCATTTCTCGAATCAGCGTAGTAGTGTTTTTAAGACCGTCTCTAAAAATCAATTTTGATTGGCTCTAAAAATCTTATGTATGATAGTAAAGGAAGACCATTGATGCAAATTTTGCTTTTGATGCTAGGTACGTGATACTTCGAAAAAAAAATCACCAGCATACGAGAGACAGCTGAAATTTGGTTAACAAGGAACAAAATTAATTAGGGAAAAAGAAACTAAAATTCTACGACAAAAACTCAAATAAATGAAAGAAAAAAATCAACCACGGACATAGGCACACGGGCACAAGCACAAATACAGACGAGAGAGGATGTCAGTGGATTTTTGTGTCTGACTATCGATCAGCTTCCACATGATAAGTGTTGGCTAGGTAGCCCCATATGCATCATGAGTAAATGAGTAATGAATATGCAACTGTCTTTAATACCATAGACCATTGCATAACATCCACAAACTTATTATCAACAATATATAATTAGTAAAAATGTGAACCATAACTTCCACAAACTTAATTATTAACAATAACCTCAACTCTATATCATGTTGACGTTATTGTTAATAAGGGTCTGTTTGGTGGTGGTTGACGCGGTGAAGAGCAGGACAGGGAGAAAGTGCCGCCACAAGGCCACGAGCTTTATATTTCTAGCTTGGCGTGGATGCTGTATTTTCACAGGCGAGAGGGCAGTGGTGGAGTGGCCGTCTGGCATAGGAAGAGGGGAATGGTCGTAGAAATATACAACGATGGCCCTAGTAATTAAGTAGTAACATATATATACAGAATTGGTTGCAAGAGGCCAGGAGAGCCGGAGGATGCTTCGATGCGCGGTGTTCGTTCTTAGCTGAGAATCTTGAGATGCCCTTCAACATACCCCGCTTGCATCGCTACCTCTTGTCCATATCACCCAGGATGTGTTTTGATGCACGTCAATCCTGACGTCGTTAGTCTAATTTTGCTATGGCATTTTTTAGACTCCTTCTTCCACGAACTGTTTTTTTAAGAGTCTTAATGGGCACATTCAGGTATTTGGTCAGTTATTTTAGGAAGGGTGCAGAATTCGAGTTGTAAACAGTTTATAACCGGATAAGATCCGACCTATCTGTACTTATAATATTATAAGTGGTAAAATTTCTATTTTCTGTTTCTTACTCTCTTCGTTGTCCGTCCGTTCCCCACTTCTGTTCCATCCCCTTGCTGCTCCGCCATCCCTTACTCTCGCCTTTTTTTAGTTTGAAGCTGATATATCTATACATAATACTCAAAGCGGTAAATTTCGTAAATTTCTTTCTTTCGTCTCTCACTCTCCCTCTAGTCCGTTTGTCCTTCACTTCGCTCCTGTCTCTTTGTCCTTTGTTCCTCACTTTCATCCTTCTCGCTTTGATCTGGCCGCTCGAGCCCATAAGCGTTGTGGCACACGTGTTGGCATGTGGCTCACCTCCATTGTCGCATATGGTTTTAAGGACCATAGAATGCAAATCATATGTATGATAGAATCATTTATTCAATATAGGTGACTCCGGGGCATGTGGCTCGGGGGCTCCTGTTGAGTACTTAACAAACGGGTTACCTAACCCCCCGGATCCGTGCCATGACAATATGATAGACCGACTAACTGATTCTCCTAATCAACCAGGGGGTTGGGAGCTACACCCGTCATAGGCACTCACGTGCACACTTTGGACAATTGCTAAGGCCTAATGGGCCCAAGACGGCCCACTCCAGAAAGAGGCCCCGGTTCCAAGGAGATAAACCACGAGGGCAAGCCCGCCCCTAAATCGCCCGCACCCGAGGGCTTGGCTTGGACCACCAGGTTCCTGACCTTGGAAGGTGACAACTAACCAAGGGCAGCCACGAGTGCCCTTGTGTTGCTCGGCTCTGCTTCCCATCCCGACCGACGTGAGGAATACTTCTCCAGAATCTGTCAGACACCTAAAACCTGACACATGGATAGAGCCATAGAGCGTGAGGTCTTGCTGGGCTATGTTCCCTCGCTCCCATGAAGTCGTATCGGCCATTTCAAGCCTAGGGTCACGCCCGTGGCATGACACATCGTGACAAGGATGGGCACACGACCACCGCCTGGGCGCGCTTGCTCCTGCCACTTAGTCTATCTTTGCATGTGGCCAGGCCCTTAGCATGCGATGGATGCCGAGAGGAAGACGAATCCGGGAATGACACATCGGCAAATCCAACTCTGACAGACAACTCTAGGCTCAGTAGAGAGGATGTCGGGGCTGTTGAGGACTGTCGGCCAAGAACAACGACGAGGGATGACGCCCGACACCTCCACCAACCAAATACTTAGGACACAAAATCCTAGAAACCCCGTGAAACCTAGCCCAACCGACTTTGAAGTCGGCCAAGCTGACTTTTCTGCTCATTCCAAACCGAGTTGTTTCCAAATCGGTTTTTGGATCTATTTTGATGTGGAAAACTTGGTGAACGCGTTTTGGACTTGTTTCCTACTGGGCAAGACCACCTGCTACTATATAAATGAGAGGATCACGGCCGATTGAGGATCCCAACTTTCAATCATAAAAAAATACATCTACTACCTCTCTTTACCCTCTTTTCCCATCTACCTCTTCTCCTCGTTCTTCGTCATTGCTGCATGGCTAGAGGGTTGACAACGATGAAGCTCTAGAGTGGCCAGACCGGCTAGGGCAGCCCATAGCCGCTGCACACCCAGATTGGGTCCCTCCTGGGCATGCGGGGTTTCGGGTTTTAAGAGACCTCGTCGGCGTCGCTTGCGCATCGCGCTCCCGGTGAGGCTCCTCCGGCGACATGTCTTGAGTATCGTGCTCATCGCTGGAGGCACGAGGTTCGGGTGCAGACAAACCCTAGGCACTGGCCGACCTAAAATTCGGCTAGACCCTACATCGAGAGTTCTAGCTCTTTACCGTTGTGGTGACCCAACTCGGCGTCAACACTGTGGTGCTGAGATACATAGTGCTGGTTATAGTTGTACCATACACAAGCAAGGATGGAACAGAGTTAAAAATGTCTACATATTAACACTATTTTCAAGCATGTTAACACTATTTTTTTATAAAGTTAGAAACTTAAAAAAGTTAGACTTCTAAGGATGCCTCATCACTGATGCCGGCCTAACATAGTAACATATTAACTAGTTGTGGTGCTGAGATACATAGTAGTAGTGCTGGTTCTAGTCGTGTCATCCACATGCAAAGAAGGAACAGAGTTCAGCAGTCCGAACGGCACCGGTACGCAGGTTGCCACCGGCATTCTTCTCTCAGGGAGGCTCGGTAGCGGCGCCTCAATCTGCAGAGCGCTAACAACTTGCCTGATGGATGGCCTCAGGCTCGGGTCCTGTTGCGTGCACCAGAGACCGACGAGCAACATGCGCTCCATCTCATTGGGGTCAAACTCTCCGTTCAGGCGGGGGTCGGCCGCGTGAAGAACCAGTCCACGCTCGTGCAGCTCAGAAACGACCCACTGTGCCAAATGGACGACAGTGTCATTAGGGAGAACCACCACGGGCCACCGGCCACAAGCAACCTAAAGAAGAAGGACGCCGAAGCTATAGATGTCGGATTCCTTATTGAATCTGCCGGTGATCGTGCACTCCGGGTCCATGTACCCCATGGTTCCGGCGAGCACCGTCGTGCCCTGGCCGTGGTCGACCAGCCTCGCCAGACCGAAGTCGCCAAGCTTGGCGTGGAAGGAGGCGTCCAGCATCACGTTGCTGGGCTTGATGACCCTGTGCACCACGCACTGCTCCCACTCCTCGCGCAGGTACAGCAACGCCGACCTCAGGCCCAGCACGATCTGGTGCCTGAGCGGAAGCCTGGACAAGCACCTCTATGGAGCTTGTTAATTAATAATTGCACATTTACTATCCTTAGAAGTCAAACTTTTTTAAGTTACTAACTTTATAGAAAATAGTGTTAATTAATATGTTCACATTTGTAACTCTGTTCCATCCTTGCTTGTGGATGATACTACTAGAACCTGCACTATGTATCTCAGCACAACCGTGTTGATGCCGAGTTGAGTCACCACACTGGTAAGGAGCTAGAACGCTCGATGTAGGGTCTAGCTGGATTTTAGGTCTGCCAGTACCTAGGGTTTGTCCGTACCTAGACCTTGTGCCTCCAGCGATGATGAGCACGATACTCAAGACATGTCACCGGAGGAGCCTTGCGGAGAGCGCGATACGCAAGAGACGCTGACGAGGTCTCTTGAAACCCGAAACCCCACATGCCTAGGAGGGACCCCATTGGGGTGTGCGGCAGCTATGGGCTGCCCTAGCCGGCCTGGCCGCTCTAGAGCTTCGTCGTTGCTGATCCTCTAGCCATGTAGCATCGATGAAGAACGAGGAGAAGAGGTAGATGGGAAAAGAGGGTAAAGAGAGGTAGTAGATGTGTTTTTTGACAATTGGAAGTTGAGATCCTCAATCGGTCGTGATCCTTTTGTTTATTTAGAAGGGGGTCTTATCCCAGTAGGAAACAAGCCCAAAATGCGTTCTCCAAGTTTCCCACGTCAAAATAGATCCAAAAATAGATTTGGAAACAAATCGGATCGAAATCTGCAAAAAAGTTGGTGTGGCTGACTTCAAAGTCGGCCAGGCTAGGTTTCACGGGGTTTGTAGGGTGTTGTGTCCTAAGTATTTGGTTGGTGGAGGCATCGGGCGCTGTCCCTCGCCGCTGGCCTTGGCCGACCGCCCTCAACCGCCCCTGACATCCTCTACTAGAGCCTGGAGCTGTCCGTCAGAGATGGAGTTGTCGTTCTGTCATGCCCAGATTCGTCTTCCTCTCGGCGTCCATAGCATAAGGACCTGTCCGCATACCAAGAGAGACTAAGTGGTGGGCCTAGGAGCGCCATGGCGTTGGCCGTGCGCCCATCCTTGTCACGATGCGTCATGCCCCGGGCGTGACCCTGGGCTAGAAGTGGCCGACACGACCTCTTGGGAGTGAGGGAACATAGCTCCGACAAGACCACGCGCTCTATGGCTCTATCAGCGTGTTCAGGTGCCTGGCAAATTCTGGGGGAATATTCCTAACGTTAGTCGGGACGGGAAGTCGAGCCGAGCAACACTAGGGCGTTCACGGCTGCCCTTGTGGTTAGCTGCCGCCTTCCAATGTCGTCAAGGCCCTGGTGGTCCAATCCAAGCACTCGGGCGTGGGCTTGCCCTTGTGGCTTATCTCCAAAGCACCAGGGCCTTCCTCTAGAGTGGGCCGTCTTAGGCCCATCATGCCTTAGCAATGGTCTGAAGTCTGCATGTGAGCACCTACGGCGGGTGTAGCTCCCAAACCTCTGGTTGATTAGGAGACTCAGTTAGTGGGTCAATCATCTTGTCATGGCACCGATTCGGGGAGGGGGGGGGGGTAGGTAACTCCTTTTGTTAGGTACTCAAGAGGAGCCCCCGAGCCACATGCCCCGGAGTCACATATATTGAATAAATGATCTTATCATACATATGATTTGCATTTGGTGGTCCTTAAAAACCATATGCGATAATGGAGGTGAACCACATGCCAACACATGTGTCGTGACGCCCACGGGCTTAGCTGCCAAGTCAAAGCGAGAAGGATGAGAGTGAGGGACAAAGGACTAAGAGATAGGAGAGAAGTGAAGGACAAATGGACTAGGGGGATAGTGAGAGATGAAAGAAAGAAATTTACCGCTTTAGTTTTATGTACAAATATATCAGCTCCAAACTAAAAAAAAAGGTGATAGTGAGGGACGACGGACAAGGGACAGAACATAAGTGAGGGGCAGATGGACAAGGAAGAGAGTAAGAAATGGAAAATAAAAATTTATCACTTTTAATATTAGGTATCGGCAGGTCAGGTAACCTTATCCTGTTAGAAATTGTTTACGACTCGAATTCTGCACGATTCCTAAAATGACTGATCAAAATACCGGGATATGAACGATTCCTAAAATGACTGATCAAATACTGGAATATGGCCATTAAGCCTGTCAACAGTTCATGGAAGGAGCCTAAAAAAATGGCATAGAAAAATTAGATTAACGACGTCAGGATTGACGTGCATCAAAACAGATCCGGTGATATGGACAAGAGGCAGCGATGCAAGCGGGGTACGGTGAAGGGCATCTCAAGATTCTCAGCTAAGAACGAACGACAACGCGCATTGGAGCATCCTCCGGCTCTTCTGGCCTCTTGCAACCAATTCTGTGTGTGTGTGTGTGTCTATATATATATATATATATATATATATATATATATATATATATATATATATATATATATATATATATATATATATATATAGAACCATCGTTGTATATTTCTACGACAATTTCCCTCTTCCTATGCCAGACGGCCACTCCACCACTGCCCCTCTCGCCTGTGAAAATGCAGCACATCCACGCCAAGCTAGAAACGCTTTCTCCCTGTCCTGCTCTTCACCGTGTCAACCCCTACCAAACAGACCCTTATTAACAATAACCTCAACATGATATAGAGTTGAGGTTATTGTTAATAAGTTTGTGGAAGTTATGGTTCACATTTTTACTAATTTTATATTGTTAATAATAAGTTTGTGGATGTTAAGCAATGGTCTATGGTATTAAAGACAGTTGCATATTCATTACTCATTTACCCGTAATGCATATGGTATTAAAGACAGTTGCACAATTCTTTATCTAAAATGTTGAAATATATATATTTGTTTCCTGCTGGTGCAACTGTCCCAAAAAAGAAGTTATGGCTGTAATTCAGAAATTCAATATTCAAGTTAACAACTGAACTTAGGTTGGCCTTTATGTGTGGCTTCAGTTCTTGTTAGATTCTAGTGTGTTATATCACACATCTATATTTTGCTGTTCTATGCAAAAACCTTGAATTCTTGCCCCACATGTAATTTCTGAAAGATTGTGAATATTAGAATAGGGGCAATGTCTTTGTAAAATGACATTAGTTTGCAAGGCATATATATTTAGCATTGTATCAAGGTAAAATTGTCTAATGAACTTGTGGTAAATCCCAAACATGCCTTATATATGAAGAAATAAATAATTTTTGCTTAAAGTCTTATGACATTTGCAAGATCTCTAACAGCAGAGTATTCCACTGCAGGTTTTGTTGAAGAGGAAGAATCCCTGATGCAAGTATTCTAAGGCTAGTAGTGCAAAATAGGCCAAATCTTTGTATATCAAAGGCTGGTAGTGCAAAATAGGCAAAATTGTTGTATACATGGCGTTATTGATGTACAACTGCTAGATTCTTTGCTGATCATTTGTGCCATTTTACATATGATATTTCTAACTGTTGATGTCATTGAAGACATGGATCGATTGTTTTATCTATTAAGTGATTTTTCATGGGTAATTATAACTGATCCATACTAAATTTGAGATTGTTTTATGGATTTTATTTTTTCTGTTGGCTAGCGCATTGTTTTGACGGTATATTGGTGTATAACCATAAGAACTGGGAGTTTCTTTTTCTGACGGTAGAGACCAATTTCCCTGTCGGGTTCATGTGACAGGGATAGAATTGTAGACCTGTTTGCTTGGAATTTTTCTGTCGACACCTGGAATTTTTTCTGTCGACATTGTACCGACAGAGAAAATAGTGTACCAACAGAAAAATTGTATTTCTCTGTCGCTTTATTCCTGTCGGTGTTTTTCTATCGGTTAGCCGACAGAGAAATTGATTTTTCATTTTTTCTATCGGTATTTGCCATTTCCCTGTCGTTTTTACCCCGACAGGAAAATTCGAGTTCCAGTAGTGTCAGTTTGTGGATGTTATGGTCTATGGTATTAAAGACAGTTGCATATTCATTACTCATTTACTCGTAATGTATATGCGGCTACCTAGCCAACACTTATCATGTGGAAGCTGATTGATAGTCAGACACAAAATCCACTGACATCCTCTCTCGTCTGTATTTGTGCTTGTGCCCATGTGCCTATGTCCGTGGTTGATTTTTTCTTTCATTTATTTGAGTTTTTGTCGTCGAATTCTAATTAATTTCTTTTCCCTAATTAATTTTGTTCCTTGTTACCCAAATTTCAGCTGTCTCTCATGTGCTGGCAAATTTTTTTGAAGTATCACGCAGCTAGCATCAAAAGCAAAATTTGCATCAAGGGTCCTCTTTACTACCATACATAAGATTTTTAGAGCCAGTCAAAATTGATTTTTAGAGACAATCTTAAAACCACTACTACGCTGATTCGAGAAGTGAGATATTTCTAGGATGATCATAAACCACCCATCAAAATCGATTTTTAGAGGTAGTTTTATTAAGTCAATCATCTCTAAAAATTATTTTACTTTTAAAAATCATTAAAGAAATAGAAAAAATATTTTTGTGTGTCCACGAAGCTACCTCGCGGTTGTATGTGTCGCGAGATCTGTTTTCTTATCATTTTCCCATAAATGCGTCCTTGAAGATTTGAACCTATGATCTCCGCTGCATCACACAGTCGTTTGTGATAAGTATAGGATGCTATCATTTTGCGTTACCTAAACTATCTCAATAAAAAAATGAACAACAAAATTTTTAGATCTCGTTGAGCACTAGAACTTTAACATATGGCGTGCCTCTATCCAAGATAGTGTGAATTATTAATTTCAAAATTTGAGAATATAAAATATGTCAACTACAAAATTTGAAATCTCATCGAACTCTATAATTTTTATATAAATTTTGCCTCTATCTGACTTCGTTTAAAGAAGTTATGAATTTATTTGTTTATTGGCAATTATTTGCAAGGATAGTTGACTTAGTCAACTAGCCCTAGAAATAACCTATTTTCATCCACCGCATAAAAATAGGATTTTAGAAGCGATTCCTTATGTCACCCGTCTTTGAAAATAGGTATAGCTTTTTTCAGAGATGGTTTTATTAAGTGAATTGCCCCCCTAGAAATTGATTTCTAAAAGCTGTTTGTAAGCTGCAGTGCATCACATAGTATTTGTAGAAGGGGTTGACTAAGTCTACCGCCCTTGAAAAGATATAAAGGGCTATTGTAAAACTAATTTGTGTACCAGTGCTCCGTCCCTCTCTTCGTTTGTCCTGCTCGGTTGGTGCCACCGTAGCCCCGTGCCCACCCCACACCCCACCGCGCTCCCACATCAGTTGACAGCAAAAGCATTGCTCTAGTTTGGGGACTTACGACAAGCTAAATCTTTGGAAGAACACTTAGGGTGTATCTTGTTCATCTTATCACTCGTTGTTTTAGCCTTCTAATAGCAACTATAAGTGTCGCTTTATATTTTTCTGTAATGATAGGAATAAACATTTTGTTAAAAAATCCTCTCTAAAGCCTTTCATCTAGAGCTCTAAATATTTTTGTCTTATTTTCCTGATTTCTTTGCTCACCAAAGATAGAGAGCGGAGATGGCTCTCCAAACAGCCGAATAAGATATAAACAAGTCGTTGGAGAGTGAAGAGATATAGAGAGCAATTTTTGTTAAATAACTTTCAAATGAAGACTTAGAGTGTGGGTTTAAGAAAAAGATAAATTTAAGGCTCCGTTTGGTTGGGCTTTGGGGGCTGTTTTTGCTTCCCAAAAGTGAAAATCCAAACTAAATGGGCTGCTTTTGGATGCTGATTTTTTTAGAAGCGACCGCTTTTCCGTAGCATATTTTTGAAAGCATCTCAGACTCAGCTTTTGAATTTTTGGCTTTCTGCTTTCGAAATGGGTGGAATAAAGAATTCTTTCATAGTTGTTTGAAGAAAGAGATAAAGATAGAAGGTATATTTTATACTTGTTTAATCAAATAGTTTTTGGTTTTTTCACAGCAGCCTTTCTCCACGGTTACGCTTAACCAAACAGACCCTAAGAGAGGTACTTTGTGGGAGAAGCAAGCAAAAAAGCTGCCATAGCTAAAATTACAACGTGACGTGCAAGAAAACATATCCTGGGCGAT
Source organism: Miscanthus lutarioriparius (assembly GCA_904845875.1). Classification (NCBI taxonomy): domain Eukaryota; kingdom Viridiplantae; phylum Streptophyta; class Magnoliopsida; order Poales; family Poaceae; genus Miscanthus; species Miscanthus lutarioriparius. Next base: position 17,305,170 of record CAJGYO010000014.1, on the reverse strand, counting down.
ATGGGCAAGAGGCAGCGACCTGGCTGCTAAGGACAAGAAGCAGCAACACCGCGCGCGCATTGGAGCACCCTCCGGGCTCTCGTCCTGGTCTCTTGCTACCATTTTATTTTATTTTATGTATATAGGTTATTAGGGTCATCGTGCCCTGGACCAAATTTAAATGTGCGATGATTTCCCTCCACCACTGCCCCCTCGCTCGCTTGTGAAAACACAGCATATCCACGTCAAGCTAGCTACATGGCTTTGTGGCAGCGCCTTCTCCCTGTCCTGCTCTTACTCGCCGCAACCACCACCACCTGGCTCGCTGGAGTACACGCCGATGAGTACACGCCATTTCCGTCGCCAATCTGCTCATCAGACGACAACTTCACCGCCGGGAGCACGTACCAGGTCAACGTCTACATGCTCGTCGAGCTCCTCCGCCAGGGCGCCACCCAAAACGGCGGCTTCTTCAACACTAGCTACGGGAGTGGGCGCGACGAGGTCTTTGGCCTCCTCATGTGCTACGTGGACCATAGCTGGGGCGACTGCGTGACGTGCCTGAACGCGGCGCCTGCCTGGGTGGGCGCTGGGTGCCCGTAGAGCCGGTCGGTGATCGTCAACTACGACAGGTGCCTCCTCCGGTACTCGAACCAGTCCTTCTTCGGCGCCATGGACCAACTCTACGGCCTCCCGGCCTGGATTATAAGCACTAACTTGGAGTTGAAGTTGCACGCCGTCGACGCCGCGCGCATGAACGCGCTGGTCGGCGAGCTCACTGACCAAGCCGCCAACTCGCCCCTGCGGTTCGCCCACAACAGCTCGAGCTACATGGAGTCGAAGGGCATCTCGCTTCAGTTGTACGCGCTGGCGCAGTGCAGGTGGGACTTGGTACACGACGAGTGCACCAAATGTCTTGGGGTATTGCGCAATGAGGTGGTGAACAACCTACCGTATATATAACACCTGTGCCTTTTACTTGGGGTACAGCTGCTACATCAGGTACAGCCTCACACACCCCTTTGAGATCATGGCGCCGCCGCCTCCACCAGCAGGTTAGCAGTGCACTCTAGCTCCGTTCCTTTCCTTTTACAAAAGTCATCGTTATTTAACTCTTTATAAACTGACTTTGTCGGTGTGTCTATATATTAATACACTTATAGTACATAGTCCCTCCGTTCTAAGAGTGCGCAACGGCCTGTTTGGTTCAACTAGGAGCAGTGGAAAAGTTATTGTAAGCTATGTGCTGTAAAAAAGTTATAAACATTTTAGTTCAAACAACTATAAAACCTGCCACTCTCTTTTATCTCCCTTAAACAACTATAAAACATTTCTCTATTTCCACCCATTTAGAAAAGCTGAAAGATGAAAGCCAAAAGAAGGGTCCAAAGTGTATGTGAAAACATCTGCTTCTAGAAAGCAGCTCCAAGTTCTATCCATTTGGTTGGCTTCGATTTTTGGCAGCATAAGAACTTTTAAGAGAAGCTGAACCAAACACAGCCTAAGTCGTTTTGATTTTTATACCTAGATAGTTTTTCTATACATCTAATTATACATGGCCTTGGATATATCCTAGTTGTATATATATGACATGGTAGCCTTAGAAGCAGATAGTGTAAGAATTAGAGATGGGTGCCAAAGTAGCCACTCCCTACTATCTCAGACTTGGAATAAGAAATAAGGTAAGAATTAGAGATGGGTGCCAAGTATATCATTGATTAGTGTGCATGTACACATGAAAGAATGAAGGGCCTGAGTTGGAGCTACTCCTTCGCTCCGTCTGAAAATATAAGGGATCTTCAAAATTTATACCAAAATATAAGGTATTTTAGGTCCTCAACCCCTTATCTTCTCTGTTGCAAATTTGGTGTCATCTAAAAAGTCAATCGATAACTAAGAAAAGTAACAACTTAACTATAAAGTTACCTCTGTTGATAACTACAACTTTGATATATACTTCCTAGTCCCACCGTCCTGAAATATAGCTCAGTCTCGCAACTTAGGAAAAATAACGGAGAGGGCAATAGACACATGTATCCCTCACTTAACTTCCTAATCTATTGAAATCCGATTCTATTCCCCATAATTAAAGGGTGGATTCTCAGTTTCCTCATACAAAAATATCACAAGTACTTAATCACATAGATCATGTTAACACTCGAGGTTGATTTAAATATTCAAAAGTTTTAATTACAAAAACATAAGAACTTAAAAAACTAACACTACTAGATACTCAAATTCTTCTGTGTGTGCAAAAACCCACGGAAAAATGCGAATACCAACGGAAAAATATTTTTCTGACGGTGTACCGTCACAAAATAACCCACAGAAATAGAATGACAGAAAAATTGAATTTTTCCATGGGTTTGCCGTCAGAAACAATTTTTCTGTGGGTCTCGTACACACAGAAAAATTACGTTCGCCCAGATTAAAAATAATTTTTCCGTGTGTTAATTCTCACAGAAAAAAAGAAAAACCGACAGAAAAAATATTTTTTCTGTGCGTTTGTCCCGTCAGAGTTGCAGAGGTGCATTCACAGGAAAATTGTAATTTTCTGTTGGTTAAATGTGAACGTATAGAAAAATTGGGGCGTTAACAGACCACCGACAGAATAAATACACTTACCCATGTAGCAAATTGGATACAATAATTAAATAAAAACAGTAGCAACAACATATTAAAATATGGACTGTCCATAGTAATTTCATCACAACATAATAAATAGCATACATATAAAGATCCAAATGTTTAGCATATTCATTCATAGCATCCGGGCTACATATAGATGATGTCCAAATGATTCGGCATCAATACATTCAAAAGCATTACCATCTCAACTCAGCAGTTCAAGTCTCAGCCAAGATGCATAAAATACCAGCATGCATCATTGAGTCATATTATAGCCAAAACTAAAGCTAACAGATTAGAGCCATCTCCTAGTTAATGTGCAATAGCACAACTCTACAAAAGAAGAAACCATCACCACATCCATGTTTTGCAACTAAACTCAACCATCACATTATCGATGCATTATCTCCATTGATGTCGGAACCTTGATTGTTGCCAACGTTTGCAGCATGAAGATCCCCATTGGTGTGTCCAACATCATTAGCATTATTGGTAGATTCTGAGGCAGCATGAGAAGAACCAGTTGCCTGAATGTGAACAAAGTTACAACAGGAAGTGGAATTGTCTCCCAACAATATAACACTTTTAGCAAAGCTTCTAAATTTGAAGTGAAGTCATTTGAATGTGGTACCATGAATTAGACAAGGTTTAAAGTGTTCAAACTGATGGTTTTCAAGGTGTGAAACATTACAAACCAACATAAGGCCACTTCCTCACTGCAATAGCCATGCAAATTCATTGCAGTAGCTATACAACAATCAACATGAGGCCACTTCCTCACTGCTGCACTGTGTGTTGCCATTCTAAATAGTACCCCACAAAATACTAATTAGTTTCTACTTCCTTTCCATCTTAAAATCTCTAAGTGATGGATCTGACAGCTACAAAACATGTTGATAGCGGAATGAAGATATACTCATAATTGCTTGCGTAGTGGACAAGCGTCGTAACGCTTCTTCTGGTACAACCCTTCCTGAGTCCTGATAAAGTTTCTACAAGTGCATTGCAAGCACAAATATTTCAGATTCAAATCATTAGATAATTCACATATAATATTAGTGAAGTATTTATAGGAGCAGTGCACATATCAGTACCAAGTCTACAAGAACTTTGTTTTGCTCAAGTGCGTTGTCCTTTTTACGATTCTCTTGCTCTAGCCTTTCATTTGCACGACGTAGCTATTCCATTTCGTGAGACATGTTTTGCATAGTCATTGAATTTGATGGACGCACACTTCTTTCCCTTCCGGTTGCCCTGACATCTGAAGACTTAACCGCACCATTTGCTATGGCAAGACGCCCATGCTTTCTCGGGACACCACTAGACACATCATATAGCGCCTTCCCATTCAAATATTGCTGCTGCTCAACCTCATGCCTATCCACTTTCATGTCTACAGTGTCTCCATCCTCTTCGTTTGCACATTCTATCCTCTTAACAACAGTAAGGTAGTCATCCTACAAAGACCAGATCAAGGAAACATGTTCTACAGATGCACAGATAGCCAAAACGTGCTAACGAAGTATTCTGAAATTTCTGGACAGCAGCAAGATAGTCACTAAAATAAATCATAACTAGAGTTCTAGATCACAGAAAATTATGTTCTTTAACACTTTGGAAAGCTTAATAAGTTCTCCACATCTTTCTAGTTATAACATAGACCTGATTCTTAAGTTAACAGGGTGAAAAAGCACAAAGAAGCATTGCTGCACAAGTATGAACATAACCTGACGGGAAACTTCAGAAAATTGTAACTCCCAAACCTGATGACCTGAAGTCATGAAATTTTAGGGCAGTGAAGATACCTGAATTATCTACAACTTTTGTATTCAGAAGTTCCACAAAAAGATGTCATTTAAATACTCGAAGTAGTATACACACTAGAACTGTACAAGCAGAAATTTTTAGCACACATGTCAATTTTCATAACGAGACATCACATACATACCATCCGTGTTTGTGCTTTGCAGCTACTGATTAGACCACATCTACCATTGCTATTCAGGCTTTTCAAGCCAGATTTCATCGTACCAAAAATATTAATAGGGGTTGCTTTCTGTGGTCCAAAGTTAGCTTCCTAAAGAATATTAAATTTTCAAATGAGATATGAATATACAATAGGCTACTAAGTTCCTAAAAATACATTAAAGAATATACACATGCATACCAATACTTGTTGTGTCTTTGTGAATGGTCTAGATCCTCCTCAGTTTTGAGCAATATCTTCATTACTTGAGCGAGATGTTTGTCCCCTCTTACGTTTTACCTTGTAGTCATCTGAGCACCAATAAGCACAAAGGAGGAGCCACACCTCATCATTTAACCACTCGAGCTTTCCTTGCTTGTATTGCTCATACTCAAGGTCAATATGGCATGCTACCGCATCTTTGATTTCTATGTTTTATTTCCCAGTAGTACTGCTTGACGGCATCCACACGGACTTGATACATCATGTCCTTCACCCTTTTCTTCAAAAGGCCTTCTAAAACACAGTCCGCATCTTGCTGAACTCCTGCTGCAACTTGGAACAAACGCTGCATGTGTACAGAACCATGAACATATGTTTCCGATTGTATAGATTTCAGAAATTTCAAGTTTTAGATGTTGCTCAGAAATTTCAGATTGAACATCTTACCCAAAATTCGGAAACCACATTTTCTCCCCTTGTCATTCCCTTAGCACTAGGATTTTTATGGAAATAATCAGCCCAATCCAGAGCTGGGCGCTTGAATTCATCACCGTTCTCATCCACCTCCACAATCACACCTGGATATTCTCTTCTAACTATGACCCCAAGCTGAGTAGTGTATTTGTAAGGTGGCGGGTAGTAAATATAATTGAATTGCCTGTAAATAAATATTATACAGTAATAGGTCAGCACAAAAGGTTGGCTGCAAGGATTATGTGCATATGCTAGCAAAAGAACATCATGTGCGTCTGCTAGTAGATAAAAAAAACTGCACACTTAACTGAGACACTGATAGATTGCTATGCAAAGAAGAATCAAGCTAATAAATTACTAGCACCAAAGATCAGGAGCCAAAGAACCAAAATGTTCAGCATTGGAATAATGGAAAGTTGATGCTGCTGTAGCAAGAAATGGCATTTCACAAAATAAAAGCATCCCATGCCAAGCTACTGCTCTCAATCAAATTGCATAGTGCAAACCTGAAACTAAACAACACACTGAACTAGTGTACATATGTTCTGTTGCGTTTGTGAACAGCAAGATATTGACATACTTTCAGAAATTAGTATCATTTTCAGCTACCCCAGGAATTGAAAATGCACTATTCAAGAATTCATTGGTTCCATCAATCCATTCATTTGAGGGAGCTTTGCCACGTTGCCAACCATTATACATCCATGTTCGGTTTGACATATTAACTAGTTCTGTTTTAAATATTAATATATTAGATATCACAACAAAGGAAGCTCAAATATTTTTGGTGCAAGGATAGACATTCCAAACTCAGACAAGTGGGCACACAAATAAAATGTAGAATAACAACATCGTCATACAACAAATAAAACTAGTGAAGAAAGAAGTGTACCTTGAGTCTCACAGGTACTCAACAACTCTTCACTGTCTACCTACAATAGGAACCTTCGGTCCTTGCTTAGCCCAAAATCTTTACTGTAGTACACCAGGGACATGATATTAGAATTTCCAGTAATTTTTTTATGCTATTAATGAGGCCACTATGGCTGATATGCTGCCTATAGGTATTGAACAGGTACATGTCATGAAAATATCAATAAGAATCATAGATACTCTAAATACACAAGGAAAACATGCTTTACTTATCCATACATTTTTAGGGGAGAACCAGATAACTTGAAAACTCGATTCAGATTTGAAGCAGACAGCACCGCTGACTAAATCTTGATGGAAGCAAACTTCAACTGAAAATTCATACAAATGGACACTCAAATAAACCGACATCTCATACAAAAAATAGAATTAGTGAAGAGAGAAATATACCTTGACCGAAGTGCAGTGCACTGGTGGCCAGATCTGGAGGTTGGAAGAGCAGGGGCGGGGGAGATCAGTGGAGGGGAAGGTCCCACGACCCTGTATAGCCGGCGGAGGGCCTAGGGACGTGCCCCGGAGCACCGGCGGCTAGCGGCTGGCACCCAACGGCCAACGGCTGGCACCCAACGGGCGACCGGCGGACTGGGGAGAGCGAGGGTGCCGAATCGGTGGTAGCGGCCGGAGTGGAGCTTATGTTGGCGTGGATCTAGAGGCTGTCGACCTGGTTGCGGTGGACGGCATGGGTGCGGAGCTGCTGCGGTGGCGGGGCGAGTGTGCGTGCATAGCTGCAGCGGCGGCGCAGCTTGTGCGTGCGTGCGTGAGGAGCCAAGCGGGCGAGTCCGCGAGTGTGTGCGTGTTGTTGGGTCGAGTGCGTGCGAGGGTGTTTGGGGGCGCCGGCCGGCGGGTTAGGGTTAGGACTTCTTTGTTTTTATTTATTTATTTTATTAATTAAAGTATTTTTTCACGAGAACGCGCGAACGCTGAAATGGAAAGCGCAAACACCAAATCCTAGTGGTCATTTGAATTTTTTCTGTGCATTTTAAAATAACTGACAGAATAATAATATTTTTCCTGTGCATGCATGTATTTTTTCTGTGTGTTTTTAAAGAACCGACAGAATAAGTTGTATTTTTCTGTGAGTGTTGATTTTTTCCATGTGTGTATTGTCACACACAGAAAATCCATATAATTATTCTGTCGGTTTTTGCATTTTTCTGTCGGGATATTTTGGAACCGACAGAATAATCGCAATTTTTCTGTGCGTACCGAAAAAACGCACAGAAAAATTCATCACCCACAGGGCAATTCGAGTTTCCAGTAGTGTAATATTTATGTCTCTAAACTATCTCAAATCAAAAGGTTATCAATTACATAGTTGTATATCTTGTAGAGGTATATAATTTTTACATAAATTTTGTCTCCATCTAACTTCTTATGAATAAGTTGTGCGTTTACTTGTACGGCAGCTATAAGCTACTGCATAGGCAGTTTTTTAAACTAGCCTCAGGCAGTTTCTTTAGAGGTCCCCGATAGTTAGGCCTCTTAATTATTTTTAGAGGTGGTTAAGTACATACAAGGATGAACGATGAAAAGCATCGATCGACACGTAGGCGTAGCACTCCTGTTGGTTGTTACAGAAAAAGAAAAGTAATTAAGGCCGTTTGTTGATGATTCCAAAGACAAAAAACGAAAATGGAGACAAGTTTCATCGTCCGCGAGCTAGCTAGGAGAGCGGCAAATTATGGTGGCCACGACCACGAGAACAAGTTATTAGTTGTTGGTATCATCGTCATTACGGAGTATTCACAACGCACAATATAATTTAACCGTACCGTGGATTATTGCTCCCTGAAACTGACAGCCTACACAGCTACATATAGATTTTACCGGGGCGACGGTACATCTAGCAGCTAATTTTAACTGCTGGCGTCGCCGGCCGCACCGCACGCCATTTCTGAAGACAAATAAAACCCATGAGAATAAACGTAGTACGCCGCTAAAAAAAACAACAAGAAGAAAAGACAAAGAAAAATCCATGTCCACCAAAATGGCCACTGAATTTTCCAAGACACAAGCGAGGAGGACCAGCAGCCACGTCAACAAAAGTACGTCGATGAAAGCGTCGACACGTAACTCTCTAGCCATCTCACAGTAAATCAAATGAGCTGGAAACTGCGCGCCACATGCCTATAGACATCAGTTGTTGGCCACGAGAAGCGTATCTCGGCCGGAGACAGCATGTGCCGGGGGAACCAACCAACCAACGAACGAACAATGCAAGGTGGCGGTGGCGCGCGTCTGCAGCTAGGTTCAGTCGAAATAATTAAAAAAATTCATGCATTTGCTACCGGCGAGGTGGCGGCCGCGGCCACGACGACGACGACGTGGCGGAAGGCTATGGCCCGTCGCCTTCCTTGTGGACGAGAGGGAATTGATCGGAGCTAGCAGCAGTGGTCGATGAGGAATTGAGGACACGCGGGACAGCGAGTGAACCAAGGAGCTAGCATTGATTGGATCCATGACGATGTGGTTCATTCATCGACGAACAGCAAAGCAACGCCGTCCCTGGACAAGCACATCTATATTTATATATATATGCCGTGTCCCTGGACAGATCGACACGGTAAAAATTTAAAATGTTTTAGTGTTGGTTATACCGTGTCTGTTTTTCGTTGCTTATATGTTGCGTGTATATACGTACTTGCATGTTCTAGTACAGATCTCATTTTAATCTTTTCGAGTGCTCGAGATAGTTTATTACAATAGGGGATACGAGAGTGATGAGCTAGTTCTCTAATATGGGTTCAATCCCCGTAGGATGGCAACGGGTACCTATCTGATGGGTACTGCCACTCCATACCCATACCAACTAGGTGTAATTTGATTCGTCGGGTTACCCGTATCCACACACAGGTAGGAAAATTTATCCGTACCCGTACCCCGTGCATGTAATGCTATCCGATGGGTAACCCGTACTTGCAAGCATATCAGCCAAGTTTAGTGGGACTTGAACATGAGTAGGCTGGAACGGGTGGCTCTCGTGTCCTGTTCCCAAACCTAGTTCGCTTGGGTTACTACAGATTTGGATATTAATGTCGGATTTGTGAGAACCGCCAGTGATGTATCTTCACCGTCGGTTCTGAGCTTGAAAATAAGAAAATGATTGGGGCTGGGCTAAAACCGACAGTGAAGGACCACATCACTACCGGTTTGTAGCTTGCACCGGTAGTGAGTTGAAGACCAAGAACCGACAGTGATTTGGTGCTATCACTGTCGGTTCTAGCCCAGAACCGACGGTGATACAATGACAGTACAAAAAGCTAGCGCCATCCTCTCCTTCCTCCTCTCTTCCATCCCGAGCACACAGGCACGCGTTTGGGCTGCTCCCTCCATTGTTGCGTCCGCTCTTCACCGTGAAGCTAGCTCTTGGATTTGGAAGAATGGATTGATATTTTTGCTTCAAGGTTAGTAACAAGCATCCACTCCTTTGATTTTCTTGCTTAATTAGCGTTGTTTTGATGACTACAATGCTGGATTCTCATTCTAGTTCTTTCTCCATTATAGAGAGCACTTTTCTAATTGGACTTTAAGGCTTCCAAGCAAATTATGTTGAATCCATCATCCAAAAGGTTGGTGTCTATGAACACATTTAAATTTCTAGCTAATTATTACATGGTGGTCAAGATCGTCATAGTTAGTATGTGATGCTATAATTAGTTCTTAGGAGTATAGTATATTCTTTTACAATTTTTATGAGCAAATTAATCCATGTGTCACCTAACAACGCATTGTTTGGAGCTACATTGTTGTTCATGACCATGTCTCCAATTTTAGTCTTTTTTTTAAATTAGTGTCTTCATTTTTATGTGACATGTATTAGAATAATTGTTCTTCATTATTGTGCAATAATTATTTTTTTATGAGGCTATGATTTTCAATTTATATGGCCGAGGCTACCAATTTTAATTTTCTAATAATTAGTGTACAATAATGTTTTCCAAAAATGGAGTGACTAAATTAAATAAGTGTAGAATAAATGGTACTTTCGAGCTATAATTGTTGTTCATGAAGCTCGACTTCTTATTAATTTCTCTGTAAATACTGTCTCAATATTTTTTGTGTAGAGATGGATTGAGAGTGGATGTATCTGTCCCGAACGGACAAGCGGTACATGCATGGCGTCAGCCAGTTTATCACCAATGCCAAAGCCCATGTAGGGAATGGGAACCCTATCTTCTGCCCATGTAAAGATTGCATGAATCAAAGAAAATGGGCTCAAATTGAGTCTGTACGAATGCACTTGATTACCAAGAGATTCATGCCAAACTATACGATATGGACTATGCATGGTGAGGTTGGTGTGAATGTTCCGCAGAAAAACGATGATGATGTGGCCATGCCTGACGTAGTCATCCACGATGCTAACAAGGAAGCCGGTGTCAACACGGAACCTATGGCCATAGTTAATGATATGTTTAGGAATACGCTAGTTGACGATACCGAGGATAATGATGGTATTTCTTAGCTACTAAGTAATGCAAAAATCGGAAGTCTTAGTGAAAGACAGCTGAGAAAGCTAGAAAAAAATAAGATAAGATGACAAAACACCATTGTATAAGAATTATCCAATGAGTAAACTAAAAGTCGACATCATGATGTTAGAGTTCAAATCAACAAACGGATTGAGCGATAAAATGTTCGATCAGTTGTTAGGTATAATAAGAAAAACGCTCCTAGAAAAAAACAAGTTGCTAAAAAAGACATACCTAGCCAAGCAAATGATCTGCCCCATCGGCCTCGAGGTTGAAAAAAATCCACGCATGTTCCAATGATTGCATATTGTACCGTGGAGAAAAATACAAAGACTTGGATACGTGCCCCAATTGTGAAGCTCCACGGTACAAGGAAGGGCCATTAGATGAGGGTACCAAGACCAGAGGAGGCCCCGTAAAGGTCGTTTGGTATGTGCAAAGTCAGCCAAGCTGTTGCGTTGGCATGACGAAGAGCGTAAGAAAGATACAATGATGAAGCACCCTGCCGATGGGAAGGACTAGAGGACTATCAATATTATGTTCTATAAGAACATTGGTAGAGAGGTAAGGCACCTTTGGTTTGGTTTGAGCACAGATGGGATGAATCCTTTTGACCAGTTTAGAAGCAATCATAGCACTGGATCGATCTGAATGAATCTGAATCCCCCTGTTGGAAGAGAGCGCATCGCCTTTTATAGATGAAGGGGATGGCCTTACAAGTGAGAGGGAAGGAGTATGTTTGCTGCTAAGTCTTGCTTCCCACGCTGGCGGGTACAAGATGATGGTAGGCGCCCACAACACTGTTGGATGTCAGATGCACATGGGAGGTTATGTTGTCTTCTTCGGGTATGGTAGACGTCGGCGTCTGCCACACTGTTGATACCTGGAGGTTTGCAAGGGGTTTTACCATGTTCGCCTGGTACGGTAAATGCCGGCGCCCACAATACTGTCGATGCCTAGAGGCATGTAGGGGGCCTTACCGTATGGGAGTTAATGGCGCCCACAATACTGTAAGAGAAAATGTTGGAGCCTACAACACTGCTTGGGCCCTATTGTGCCAGAGAGGTTGCAGAGTACTGTTTCTGCAGGTGTATAGAGTACGGTCCCCGGTATCGTGGTTTGACTTGTGCGCCCTGCCTTACTTTCTCCATCTCTTTCCTTGTCGGTTGGTCCCAGTCGGCTCTGATCGTGCTAGTCGGAGAAGAGCAGTGAGCAGGGGTTTAGCGCATCCCCGGTCGGAGACGCGGGTCGGAGTCGGAAGGAGTGCTTTGACCAGGCCTTCCGGTCAGAGAGGCCGTTCGGAGGCGGGCTGGAGACCGAAGCGAGAGCTCCGGTCGGAGAGGTGGCTGGAGTCGGAGAAACGGACGCCGTTCCTACTTGGCCAGACCTTCCGGTCGGTGACTGGATCACCCTTCTGGCCTGTTTGTTTACATACTTGGGCCAGCCCTTGAGTTGCGCATTGTCTGCTTGGGCCGAGCCTTTGTTGGGAAGCCGGTCCGTGAGGAACCCCGGGTTTATGAACCCGACACCTTTCATAGTGGCAAAAGTGAGTAATTGAGATACAAATTTAGGGGTTATCTTAAATTATCTTACATAATAAAAGAGATGGGCAATTTTGGTGCAAATTTAGGGGGTTACTTTATGTATTTTTCATAATTGCAGTGGTGGGTAATTTTTTTATACATGCTAATAGATTCAATGACTATAATTGGAGATGATGTTAGAGTCTACCAAATTAAAGGACATATGCTTCTAAATATTGTGAGAATTTTTAGGATTTATCTTTTTTATAGCGTGTCTGGTGAGAATTAATGTCGAGGCTCCAATGAATTTCTAGGATTTATCTTTTTTATAGCACGTCTGGTGAGAATTAATGGAATTAATGTGGAGCCTCCAATGAATATTTACATGTGGATTTGAGAGATACTTTTGCTTTTTTTAATGGACGATGCAGATAATTTATATATAAATGAAAAGATGTTATTTTATATTATCTTTAATGGCACACAGGGTAATTTGAATGATGCAAACTTAGCAATAATTGACATTATCTTTCATAATAGCATACCTAGGCGATTTAGATATCAATTGAGGGGGTTGTTTTCAAATTATCTTTTAGAATGGTAAAGGTGGATAATTTAGATGCAAATTTATGAGTTACTTTGAATTATCTATCATACTGACAAAAGTGAGTAATTTAGATATAAATTTAGATGTTATTTTGAATTATCTTTCATAATGGTGAACGTGGGTAATTTTGATGCAAAGTTAGAGGGTTGGGTAATTTTTTTATATATAAGCGAACAGATCCGATGGCTATTATTGGAGATGATGGTTATAGTCTACCAAATTATATGATAGATGTTTTTATTTATTGTGAGAATTTGTAGAATTTATCTTTTTTTTTAAATATTGTTTCTGGTGAGAATTAACGTAGAGACTCCAATGAATTTATTGGATTTATCTTTTCTGTAGCATGTTTGGTACTGAGAATTAACATGGAGCCTGGTTAGAATCCCCAGTTAGAAATAGTACGATAAGAGATCAATGCAGGCGCTCGTCTCATTAGGAATGGCAAGATTTTCCATCTGCACGGCACATGATGCCATCACCCATCAGTTACGGCCGCAAAACCGTGAAATTTCCGCGCGGAGAGCCAGAGCCAGCGGGGGAAGAGTCGTGGAGATGCTAAATGCACGTGCGATCTGCGCAACTGAGCCTGCCGACACGTGGGACCACCCAAGTCCCTAATCGCGAACCGATGGCAACATAAATCATTTTTAAGGTCGCTGGGCTGTCAAGGTAGTCAAAGTGACCAAAGACAGTCCGGGCGACGGACGACTCAAGACACAACGCTGCTTCCTGTTACTGGCCCGGCCTCCGACGATTGTACCCAGGCGCAGTCGGTCCACAGACACAGTCCACCCGCCCCAGATCATCTCTGCGGCCCAGATAGCCCGCTTCTTCGTTGCGCGGCACGGGCACCGAGATTTACTTGATAGTAGAGTGTTGCATTGCCGCACGCGTGTTGATACAAAAGCCCGGGTCCGGCCACCTCTGCGCCTCTCGAAAAACAATGGCCTGTTCCTCTTATCCTCCCGTCTCGCGCGTCTCGGGTCTCTCTTCTTTCTCTCGCCTCCATCCTGGTCCGGGGTCGCTCGCGGTCGCACGCAGGTACGCGCCCTTGACGAGCTCGCGCATCTCCACGAGTGCGCTACGTACGCCCACTGATCCGTCGGATTAGTCAGCGCGTTTCAACTCGTGGACATGGATATCTGATATCTCCTTTACCTCCAGTTCTGATTCTTGTCGTTGTATTTCTGTGCATCCGCCAGGTCGCGGGCACTAGTGCATTTTTATGCGTGGCGCTGGTGGTTTTGGGGCGCGGAGTCCACATCGATGGTCATGGACGCTGGCCTGCACGAGCCGTGCGCGCTGCTGCCGGGATCCAATCGCGACGGCCACATGCCAATCTACCCCCAAATCGCCGCCGCCGCAGCCAGTGGGTTCACGGCGGAGGAGCTCGAGTCGCTGCTGTTCCTGTCGCCTGATGGAATTAACGTGGAGCTTCCCGAATTGCCTATGATCATGACTACTGCCGTCGATACATATACTAGCGGCGATATGAATATGATGATCATGGCTACTGCCGGCGACGGTAACAGCACTCTAGGCCGCAGTCTTCTTGACTTAATGCAGGAGCTTGCAGCGGCACCGCCGCATTTCGGGTTCATTACTAGATCATCAGGCGGACGCGGCAGAAACGGCGGTGGCGGCGGCGGCGTCCACCCTGCTTTGATTGAATTCTTGATCCGGCGTTTGTGGCGTGACTATGACTTGGAGGCACAACGGCGTCTCGAAATATTCTTGGCCAACTCTAACTTGGAGGCAGGAGGACAAGCTCATCGGGTTGCCCACCTTCTCGCTGCTGCCGCCGCTGCTCCAGCTCAAGAACCATCGATAAATTCTTGCTCCCATCAAATTCACCTCCTACTTAGTGTGTTTCTTCTTCTTCTTCTTCTTCTTCTTCTTCTTCTTCTTCTTCTTCTCAAGGTTTGTTTTGTTCTCGAATAAAAATACACTTAAAAAAGATCTCTTTTCGCGCCTAAAAAAACTGCCTCCTTTTCCTTACAGGATATCGCCAAAATGCTCAAAGGTGTTATGGTGCAAGCTTTTGCCGCGTTCCTACCAGCGTGCGTGACGGCGTACCCTCAGTTAAAGGACGCTCCTGATCACGTCAAGTTCACAACTTTTGGTGCCCTGGCGTTCATCACCGTGGGCTTGTTCGCCGCGATCCTGTCCAGATCGGTGGCTCGTCACGGGCTGTCCTTCCGCCTGGTGTCTTTTTCAGCTATTGCCGTCTTGACGTTCGGCGTCGCGTCTCTGTTCTCTTCACCAACCTACATCGCTTTCACTGCGCTTGTTGGAGTGGCACTGAATTTAATCGTAATGTTCCTACGTATACGGTTCTAGGTAAATAAGATGTTCAATGTTTTGGTTTTTTTAGATACATAATTTTTGCTATGTACGTCGATATATGATACGTCTAGATACATCATAAAAATTATGTGTCTAGAAAAGTCAAAACGACTTATAAATTAGAACGGAAGGAATATAATTATGTGGATGGCATCGGCATGTATTTGTAGATAGCCCTATATATGATGTGCAGTAGAGTAAAGGTGGGGTAAACCAGCACCGCTAGACCCAGATCGAACGGTGCAAATTAATTTTGCTGTCGTGGGCATGCTGGTTGGTCGCGAAGCTAGCTGCTTTAATAAGAAGAAGAAGATGTGTGAAATCCATTCAATTAGCGTCAAATTGAGGACCAACTACAGAGGTCCGTCCCTCTTTTCTTCTGCACTAGCTTGTATATATGTTGGCAGATTCAACATCCTTGTTTTATTTCGTGCTGTCCGGTTCGTGGTTCGCGCCGCGTGTGCCGTGCGCGTGTACGTGTTCGCTCTCGTCGTGTCGTGCCCGTGGGGGCTGTGGATGGAATGTTGGCTGGGCTGCAGGCCCATATGATTCTTCTCGCGATGGTCCACGTCGAAGGAACATGGTATGCTGGGCTTCCAGGCCCATGTTTTGCTTCGCTGCGGGCGGATATGGAATTGGAAATCCTTTTTCGGGACCTCAAACTCCGAACATGGCGGTTTCATCCTTCTTTAATTAGAAAATCCAGTAAGCAGATGTCTATCTAAACCATAAAAATTAATTCTAATCTTCAAAAAAATTGAGAAAAAAAATAGGGACAGATTGAAACACAATAAGCATAAATAAAATATTTACTAGCAAATATGTCCATGCTGTGTAATGAGAGAAAAAAACTATTAAACATGTGGCAAAGAACAATAAAAATGTTATATATTTGTTTACTTATGTTTTATCATTTTTTAATAAAATTTTAAAACTAATTTATTTTATGATGACCATGGCGTTCATAATATAAGTTAATATTTACTCTAATTGTAGGTTTTTCTGAGCATTATAGATTATAGCCATTATTGGATTGAAGCCTAGTACCTTTGCAAGATTGTCTGTTTCATTTGCCTTGTTGACAAAGATATCCGAAGCAAATTGAATTCCATCTATTACCATGTAACTCTTGTTCGTGATACACTCCAGTATTTCTTGGCCTTCAATATATTATTTTTAAAGAATCGCACATCGTGCCCTTAGCATTTTTTCAATAAATATCCAATTGTAATCAAGCACATATCATGGGCGTGCTTGATGAGGACATCCCTCCATCAGATACAATCCCTATCAGTAATTCGACACTGAATTCTCTAGAAGGACCAATGATAAGGGCTCTCGCTCTCTCCCTCCGCGCAAACCCTAGCTCGGGCTGCCGCTCTCCCTCTCGCACGCCGCCTCAGCCGCCGCCGCCGCTCTCGCTCTAAGCCTCCGCGGCCAACCAGATCCAGCTCCTCCTCCACGCCCCTAGATCTAGCTCCTCCTTGGGCCCTAGATCCAGCTCTTCCTACGCCGCCGCCCTGAGCTAGGTCCTCCTCCTCGGACTCGTTGATGGATGGCTACAACATTGACGGCTACGGCGATGGCAACAGGAACGGTGATGGCTATGGCGATGGTGACCGCACTAGGGACTTCTTCTCCGAACCTAATCCGTTCTCCCCCGCCGGTGGCTACGAGAACATCAACGACGCGGCTTATCCCTTTTCGGCCTCGAGCAGCGTCAATGCTCCTCGGGCGGGCATAACGGCGCTCGACCTCAACTCCCATGGCCAAGAGTGGCCTGGAATGGCGGGCTATGAGGACCTCCTTTGCTCCGGCCCGCAAGGTGGAGGCACCGGCGACGGCATGGGTCCCCTCCCATTCGCGTCCGCAGCGGCAGTCATACTCTCGGCTTACGCGTGGCTCGTAGTGGCGGTGGAGGAGGCGCCACGGCCGCTCGCGCCTTATCGTCATCCTCCGATGGTGGCAGTGGACCTCCGTTACCTCCTATGACCGCCGGCATGCGCGCTTCGCCTGGATCTATAGGAGCCACGGTGGACATCGATGACCCGTGAGTACAGCTGTTGCGGAAGACAACTTCGACGTCAACAACTCTTTAGATGCTGATGATGACGAGATCTTTCCGAACGCTGCAATCCCGATAAATTTTCAGAACCATGCACAGTTTGGTTTCAGGTTGATTGTTACCATCTTCGTAATATATGTTCGTATTCTTGTTATGCATCGTTTAGGATAGTTGGTTAGAAGAAAATACAGGTAAACTGTGTGAGATTTGGGTTGACCAAATCACTAAAGGTAACTATGTGAATGGTGTCATGAACAAGTCAGGGATGAGGGAGGTCATAGCAAGGTACTATGTTGCAACAAATTTGGTTCATGACAGAACCCAGATTGGTAATAGGATTAGGCAATTGAAGGGATATTGGCAATTCATGCAAAGACTGCGTAATGACACTGGCTTAGGCCGTAGATATGATGGAACTACTGATGCCACTGAAAAATGGTGGGAAGACAACACTAAGGTAATTACCAATATCCCTGTTTCCTGTTTGTGTCTAGAAATCTCTTCCCTTGGTCACTCAAATAAGCTCTGCAGGGCCACACAGATTGGAATAAATGCAAGATTGTTTGGCCAGGTTACATCAATGAACTGGACTAAATGTTTCATGGTGTAGCTGTTGATGACAGCATGGAGTTCTTCATTGGAACATCTACACCTCATGGAAGGCTGGGCTTCATTGAGAACTATGGGGTCAACAACTAGATCCTCTTTTCTTATCTATGTCTGTCATTTGAACAATTCATGTCTGTTATTGTACTTGAACTATGTCTGTTGTTGTACTTGAACTATGTTAGTTGAACTGTGACTGTTGGACAATTCATGTTATTTGAACTATGTCAATTGAACAATTCATGTTATTTGCACTATGACTATGATGTGAGCTTGTCATGCATGATCAATTTTTGTACTGCCATATATAACTGAGATTGTTATGCATTTATGTGTCAGGATGCTAATGCAGCGAGGGATGGGGACAATTATAATGGAGATAGTGATGAGGATATCTACAAAATGCTTTTTGATGATGATGACAACGATCGTATCTATGGTATGTATCAGTATGCTATTCACATTGATAAATACTACAATAGGGTTGAGTGGAGGCAACCATTGCTAACTGGACTAGAATGGGTAGAGAGAAAGCTAGGAGATAGAAACAGCTACTACAACATGTTTAGAATGAGCCCTACTGTATTCCATCGACTTCATGATGTGCTGGTTAAGTCATATGGCCTAAAGTCTAGTACCAAGAGTACCTCTGTTGAAGCTTAAGGAAAGTTCGTTTAGATACTTGGAGCACCACAATCAGTTAGGCAAGCTGATGATAGATTTGAGAGATCACTAGGAATAGTTCACAACAACTTTGAGAAAGTTTTGAAGTGTGTGGTTAAGCTAGCTTCAGACATCATTAAACCAGTAGACCCTGAGTTCAGAACAATTCATCCTAGGTTGACAAACCCTAGGTTCCATCCCTTCTTCAACAATTGTATAGGAGCAATAGATGGCACTCACATACCATGTGTGGAGCAATAGATGGCACTCACATACCATGTGCCGCAAGGGCATGACAACACAAAAATGTGATGGCAGTTTGTGACTTTGACATGAGGTTCACATTTGTTCTTGCTGGATGGCCTGGTTCAGTACATGACATGAGAGTGTTCAATGATGCTCTGACCAAGTATAGCCAACTATGTTCCACCTGAAGCATCCTGCTCTCAGCCACGTACTAGTCAAACACCGGCAAGGGATGAATCTACGATGATGAATGCTTTCCGTGACTCGATTGCCCTTGGTTTGTTAAATAGATCATGACAATTCGAATTTGAGCTTGAAATGTAACATGTGTTTTGTTTTTTATAGTTGCGGACAATTGAATTGTGTACCTGATATATTCAATAATTGTGTAATAAAGTATAATTTTTGATGGTTCCTTAACAATGCCGGGCATGGCATCAAAGTGAGCTACAGCAAGGGTGAGCAGCTCACCGAGCAACTCTGGCGACTAGCACAAGGGCACCGGCGTGGTGTCATGAACATGCATGGCTGTGCATGTAGTAATTAATGAAACAAATCAACCATTAAATGAGGGCAAATCAGTCTTCTATTCATATGGTGCTAAAGTTTTGCTGTGGATCTAAACACCTAAGCCTAAAGTTATAATGCCAAAACTTTTGCATCTAAAAGATTTGGTGCCAAATCTTTTGGCATGGCTGTTGCATCTAAACACCCCCTTAGTTATAATTTCCACGAAATTCATTAGGCTAGCTAAGCTAGCTGTTGCGAAACGAGGACCAGTAGTAGTAGACTAACAAATTGCAACGACGAAAAAAGCATCCATACCTGCATGAGTCTCTTTGTTCTGAGTATTGCTTGATCATTCCCCGGTAATAGAACCTCAGATTTGATCATCGTCATTATTCACAGCGCGCAATTTACCGTACGTACATACCATGAATTCCTGAAACTGACAGACTACATATCTAGATTTTACCGGGGCGAACGGTACATCGAGCTAATTTTAACTGCTGGCGCCGGCCGCACAGCACGCCATTTCTGAAGACGAAACCCATGAGAATAAACGTATGTATGCGCCGGTAAAAATTAAGAGAAGAAGAAAAGACAAAGAAAAATCTATGTCCACCAAAATGGCCACTAAATTTTTGAAGACACGAGGACGGACCACGTCAACAAGATCTTTGCCCCTCAACAACAAAAGTACAACGACGACGATGAAAGCGTCGACACGTAGCTCTCTCCACATACAGGCCACACATTATATGGGCATCATCAGTTGTTGGCCACATGCCACGAGATGCTTATCTCCAAGACAGTGTGCCGGGGCAACGAACGAACGAACAATGCAAGATATGGTGGTGGTGTCTGCATGTTCAATTGAAATTACTAATAAATAAAGGCATGCATTTGCTACCGACGAGGCGGCGGCGACGGTGGCGGCGGCGTGGCGGAGGCCATGGCCTGTCGCCTTCCTTGTGGACGAGAAGGAATTGATCGAAGCAGCGGCAGCAGTGGCCGGAGAGCGATCGAGCTAGGGGGGAGGGTCGAAGACGACACTCGGGATAGCGAGCGAACCAATGAGAGAGCATTGATTGAATCCATGGTGATGTGGTTGATGGACGGAAACCAGTGTCGACAAAAGATGCTCGGCAGTCCACCGAGGGGTATCCCACGATGGTAGATTTGTCATAGAGGTGAGTGAGATCAGGAGCGAGATGATAATACAAGCACCAAGACACAAGATTTAGACAGGCTCGGCCGTCAGTATGACGTAATACCTACATCCTGTGTTCTGGTGTATTGCATTGAGATGTCGAGTAGGGGACCCCTGCCTCTCCTTATATACTCTAGAGGGGTAGGGTTACAAGGAAAGTATCCTATTTGGTACTATACAATAGCTTGCGGTGCATGTCGAGCAGCGCCGTGCACGTCTTGATCTTGTGGGCTGGCCCACATCTGATGGTGCGTCCCATGTCTTGTCTTGTGGATACCGGGGGCCATACCCCCACAGCTAGTCCCCGAGCCTGACAGTAGGTGACATAGTCACGTGGTGCCAGGGTCAGAAAGTAGAAGACCAGCCGAGCAGGCAGCCAGTCCCCGGGCATACACTCGAGATGAGAAAAGTGCACATTTACCGCAAGGTGAAGTGTGCTCACTTAGTCCCCGAGCCTGCTGGAAAATGAAGAATAAATCTTGTAGCAGGGTCAAAGAAAAAGAAGTCTGAAAGCTTTCCCGACGTCATCTGACATGCGCGTATCAAGACCCTATATGTGATGCCAAAGATCAGCACCCTGATCCGAACAGCATGGAGCAGCTTGATAGCACACTGATGAGACGTAGCAAGATCCGACCACCAAGGACGATGTCCGAGAGCCGAGGAGTCCCCGGCATAGCTGGCGACATCCGAGCACTGAGGAGTCCCCGGCGTAGCTGGCGATGTCCGAGCACCGAGGAGTCCCCGGTGTAGGCGGCGATGTCTGAGCACCGAGGAGTCTCCGGCATAGCTGGCGACGTCCGAGCACCGAGGAGTCCCTGACGTAGCTGGTGATGTCCGAGCACCGAGGAGTTCCTGGCGTAGCTGGCGATGTCCGAACACCGAGGAGTCCCGGGCGTAGCTGGCGATGTCCAAGCACCGAGGAGTTCCCGGTGTAGGCGGCGATGTCCAAGCACCGAGGAGTCCCCGCCGTAGGCGACGATGTCCGAGCACCGAGGAGTCCCCGGCGTAGCTGGCGATGTCCGAGCACCGAGGAGTCCTCGGCGTAGCTGGCGACGTCCGAGCACCGAGGAGTTCCCGGTGAAGCTGGCGAGGTCCGAGCACCGAGGAGTCTCTGGCGTAGCGGGCGATGTCCGAGCACCGAGGAGTCCCCGGCGTAGCTGGCGATGTCCGGCGTAGCTGGAGACGTCCGAGCACCGGCGTAGCTAGCGACGTCCGTGCGGTGAAGTGTGCCCACTTAGTCCTCGAGCACAAAGAATCCGAGCGTCGAGGAGTAACCGACGTATCTAGCGATGAAGCACGAGCGATGAACAGTCACGCCAACCGTCGACAAAAGATGATCGGCAGTCCTCCGAGGGGTATCCCATGAAGGTGGATTGATCGGTGGAGGTGCGCATAATCAGGAACCGGATGGTGACACAAGGCGCGGAGACAGCGATTTAGACAGGTTCGGGACGTCTGATCGACGTAATACCCTACGTCCTGTGTCTTTGGTGCATTGTATTGAATATGAGATGTATCGATCTGTGCACTAGGAGACCCCTGCCTCTCCTCATATACTCTAGAGGTGTAGGGTTACAATGAAAGTATCTTATTTGGTACTATACAATAGCTTGCGGTGCACGCCGAGCAGCGCCATGCACGCCTTGATCTTGTGGGCTGAGCCACCTCTGATGGTGTGGCCCATGTCTTGTCTTGTGGATACCAGGGGCATACCCCCACAGCTAGTCCCCGAGCCTGACAGTAGGTGATGTAGTCAAGTGGTGCTAGGGTTAGAAAGTAGAAGACCAGCCGAGCAAGTTGCCAGTCCACGTGCGTAGCCTCGAGATGAGAAAAGCGCACATTCACCGTAAGGTGAAGTGTGCCCACGTAGTCCCCGAGCTTGCTGGAAGATGAAGAATGAATCTTGTAGCAGGGTCAAAGAAAAAGAAGTCTGAAAGCTTTCCCGACGTCATCCGACATGCGCGTATCAAGACCCCAAACGTGCTGTCCAAGATCAGCACCCTGATCCGAACAGCATGGAGCAGCTTGATAGCATACCGATGAGACGTAGCAAGATCCGACCACCAAGGGCGATGTCCGAGCGCCGAGGAGACCCCGGCATAGCTGGCGATGTCCGAGCACCGAGGAGTTACCGGCGTAGCTGGCGAGGTTCGAGCACCGAGGAGTCCCGGCGTAGCTGGTGATGTCCGAGCACCGAGGAGTTCTCGGCGAAGCTGGCGAGGTCCGACCACCGAGGAGTCCCCGATGTAGCTGACGATGTCCGAGCACCGAGGAGTCCCCGACGAAGCTAGCGAGGTCCGAGCACCGAGGAGTCCTCGGCGTAGCTGGCGATGTTCGAGCACCGAGGAGTCCCCAGCGTAGCTAGCGATGTCCAAGCACCGAGGAGTTCCCAGCGAAGCTGATGATATCCGAGCACCGAGGAGTTCCCGGTGAAGCTGGCGAGGTCCGAGCACCGAGAAGTCCCCGGCATAGCTGGTGATGTCCGAGCACCGGCGTAGCTGGCGACGTCCGTGTGGTGAAGTGTGCCCACTTAGTTTTCGAGCACGAAGAATCCGAGTGCCAAGGAGTAACCGGCGTAGCTGTTGATGAAGCACGAGCGATGAACAGTCTGGTCAACTGATCGGCAACGAAGTGAGCATCGAGTAGAAGTGACCGGCGAACAGTTTGATTAACTGGTCGGCGATAGAGTCCATGAACCAAGTGTTCTGACCAGTTGATCGGTAGAGAAGTCCGAGCACCAGGTGGTCCGATCACCTGGATGATGATCCTGCAATACAAATATGTAGAACGGGTAGTACATGATGTAAAGATATATGAACTCCGGAGAAAAAATAGCGTATGTAAGTTGGAGTGAAGATGTATTTATATTTAATATAAATCGCCCGACCAGTTAGTGTGTAGCTGAGTCTCCAGCCCTAGCTAGCCCATAGTCCATAATGTCGAGCGCGGAGCCTGTGCACGTGTAGGAGGAACAGGCGTGACCAAGGAGCCGCTGCCGACTACCCATAACGCAGAGCGTGGAGCCCGTAGCACGTGTAGGGAGGAGCCGGAGACAGGGCCGTCTCTGGAAGCGCCCGAGCATCGATATGACTGTTCGAGGGTTCGGAAAATCGTTTGGAGAGCAAATGAGAAAACAGCTCAGAGAAACATTATGACGATATATGGAGATTGGAGAATATTTAGAAAAATATTAAAGCGTAACTTAGCTTTAAACAAAATGTATGGTTGGCGGCGTATGGCTTTATCTGGTCGGCGTTGACGGCGAGCACCCGGCGGGCGGTGAGTTGTTGGTGAAGGCGACCTCGGAGGTGGTTCCGAGATCGGATCTAGTTTGCTAGAGATGTGAAGTCCCGTGGCAGGCTGCTGGAAAGTCGTCGTTGCCGTGATGTCGAGCCCGTCAGGTTGCTCACACCGTTGTGGAAAATCGAGTTGCCACGAACGGCGTTGATCTTGAGATCCCATCGGGTTCGCCATGGATCAGCGCACACAGCCCCTGCCTGGCGCGCCAACTGTCGACAAAAGATGCTCGGCAGTCCTCCGAGGGGTATGCCACGAATGTAGATTGATCGGTGGAGGTGCGCGTAATCAGGAACCGGATGGTGACACAAGGCGCAGAGACAGCGATTTAGATAGGTTCGGGCCGTCTGATCGACGTAATATCCTACGTCCCGTGTCTTTGGTGCATTGTATTGAATATAAGATGTATCGATCTGTACACTAGGGGACCCCTGCCTCTCCTTATATACTCTGGAGGGGCAGAGTTATAAGGAAAGTATCCTATTTAGTACTATACAATAGCTTGCGGTGCACGCCGAGTAGAGCCGTGCACGCCTTGATCTTGTGGGCTGAGCCACCTCTGATGGTGCGGCCCATGTCTTATCTTGTGAATACCTAGGGCCATACCCCCACAACCAGGCACATCCACATCCTACCTGCGAGTGATCGATTGCTTCCGTGAGGATCAGACTCGGCTTTAATCTAATAAGCCAGTATATATATACAAAAAACATGTGGAATATCTTACTGCTTTGGCTGTCCAGCTGCACATTCAAACCATATCAGGTAATTTTTTTTCTTATATACATCTTGAAATGGATTGAAGAGGTCACTTAATTGTCTTACTAAGGAACGAAAATAACTTATTGTCACAAATACCGCTAGTGCACGTATACCAAGCAATAAGCGTACATGCATGTTAAATACAAAAGCTACTCTCTTGCCATTTCAAATTATAAGACGTTTTTTTTTCTCTTTTACACACGTAGTTTTTGCTATTCACTTAGATATATACTTTATATCTAGATATATAGTGAAATTAATGTAGGTAGAAAAGCCAGAAAACATCTTATATTTAAAACAGAGAGAGAAATAACAAGGTTATTAAGCTCCACGTTAGGCGCCACATAGTAAAATATATCTGAAAAAACAGCATCTTTGCTTTGCTAGTAGCAGTTATATACAAATTAATAAATAGGCTAGGTAGTGGTAGATCACCTGGTGATAGTATAAGTATGCAAATACAGTGACATGCATGTCGACAGGTGGGGCTAGGAGGTGGGCGGCGTGGCGAGGCGGCAGGAGCCGCCGGTGGTGGAAGTCTAGGGTGGGGGCGGGGTAAGGACGATGATGGCAGAGCTCACCGACCCTATATTTAGGGGAGGGCGGGGGCCGGAAGCGGGTGGTGCGGCGAGGCAGCACGAGTGGAAGGTAGGGCAGGGGTGAGGCGAGGATGTCGGCGAGGAAGAAGACAATGGGAGTGGGCGTCGCACAGAGGTTGAAGACGTGTCACGTGTTTTCCAAACGCGCAACCGCGTTGTCTCCGTCCAAAAGAAAATGCAAGGAAACAATAATACTGAGGTTATGTCGTCCGCATGCAAGCAGCTAGAGCGGCACATTTATGTATTTTACATACCTAGCTAGGCTGCTAGGGTATAGACGCATCACTACTGGATTCAGGTTCTTTGCTGAGTGCCTGAGCCACTCGGCAAAGAACACACGGTAAAAAATTGATCGGCAAAGCCCTCTTTGCCGAGTGTCTTTTATCGGGCACTCGGCAAAGGCTTTGCCGTGAGCCTCGGGGGCACTCGGCAAAGAAAAACGACCGTCACGGCGCCAGCCCCGTTGACGGTCGCTTTATCGAGTGCCAACCCTGCAGGCACTCGGCAAAGATTTTTTATTTTATTTTTAAAAAATTCTTTGCCGAGTGCCCTCTATCCGGCACTCGGCAAAGATGTTTTATTTTTTTTCTAAAAAATCTTTGCCGAGTGCCCCCTGGCCGGCGCTCGGCAAAGTTTGAATTTTTTTTAAAAAAAATTTCTTTGCCGAGTGCCCTCTGGCCGGCACTCGGCAAAGTTTGAATTTTTTTTAAAAAAAATTCTTTGCCGAGCAAAGCTGGAAAAATGGTTTTCCATTTTCCATTTTTCCATTCCATTTTTCCAGCTTTGCCGAGTGCTATGACCATGGCACTCGGCAACGGGGTCCTTTGCCGAGTGCAACACTCGGCAAAGTGACCTAAAATGGCAATTTTTAATTTTTTTTACATTCCATCATGACAAATAAATTCATACAAACATATATCATATATATATCTCATCAATCACATATATATATCTCATCCATCCACACATCCATCCGCACATATCTAGCCAGCTGGAATCCAGCCAGCCTCAAGATAATATCTATCTACACCACACCCTATCTATGGTGGTAGGATATGAGTGCACGGAATGCAAAGATAAGGATGGGTTACCTGAAGCGCGTCACGAGATGGTGGAGGAAAACAGAAACCACCACCCGGGCAAGCTCGTAGCCTGGGCACAGGCGAGGTCCGCCGCCGAAGGGAGTGAACAGACTGGCCCCTTCTGCGTTCTGAAGCTTATTCTTGCTCTGCACATGCAATGGGAGCCATGAATTGTTCTGCGTGTCTATATCTTTTATAGAAAACATTTCGCGTATACGCAACTCAGCGCGTCAAATATCTTTGCTTTTGATTATAAGCCATATGTAACAGAAAGTGTGTTTCTTTTAGATTGAGGAAGGAATAGAGTGATCCAAGGCAAGCACATTAGTGCATAACAGAAAAGATATGTAGAACAGCATAGCAATATTCTGAAGGCCTACCTGCCATCTCCAAGGGTCAAAGGTCCGAGCATTCTCGTAGTGTTCCAGATTAAGGTGCACAGCTCGGAACGAAGCGAATATTTTGCAGCCCTTTGGAATAACGTAATCTAATGAACAAAACAGAAAGTTATAAACGATCGAATGAATATCTCAGCTGGTAAAAACTTGGAAGACTTAAAGATAGCTTCTATAGAAATAACCTTTAAAATGAATATCAGTGTTTGCACGCCTGAACACCCCGCTAATTAAGTTCGCCACGCGCAGTGTTTCACTTATCACCTGCAACAATGGGGACATCCGATTGTGCTGAAATGTTCTTTTCAAGAGATATATATGTTTATTGGAAAAATGAAACTGCCAGATGGCATTTTGCCTTTCCCATGGTAAGGGCAAGAAGGTGATTTGAAGAAATAAAACAGGGACTCCAGACTGCTTACACATTGTGTAAATGGCATCGACTTGTAGTCGCTCCATTCCAGAGGTTGGTCTTTGCCTTTTATGCCTCTGATATTGCCATGCTCTTCCTGTAAATTCAGCAAGTATCTGGAATAAATTTCACATGTCCTAAAGCAGAATAACATTTGGACCACAGCACACGATTATGTAACTTAAAACACTGAAAATAAATAAAGATTCTATAAGGTGGCTTAAAATTCAGATCCAGTCCCACTATGATGTTGCTACTATTCTTACTTTCTGCTGTTCCTTTGGATAGCCTTGGCATACTTCCAAGATCCAAAGTACAGAGGTGGATGAGAAGGAATAAAGCGCTTTTATTTATGCACAAATAAGAAAAGATGGCCCAGGAATAATTCAGTAGTACTAGTAGTTGTGTGTGTAGCAGATTCATTCTTGGACAATAATAAGGTAAGGAAATAGGCAACATCACATTCACATCAGCACCTGTTGCAGGATGCTTATAGAGAATCAAGCAAATTGGGTGTAGTAGCAACAACTTTGCAATAAACAAAACTGACAGATGAACTAAAAAATTGTACTAGAATTCCACCTAAAAACAGAATCCGGACGGCCACCCGACTTTCTTTTGGACAAGAAAGACTACCGAGTATTGATGTATGACAGGTTAAGGTAATCTACTTAAACTATAATATCATATTACGAAATCGGTTGACGTATCGTCTCCAATGTCCAAGCCAATTCAACTGTTGGCAGTCCCTACCACCACCCACACGTGCGCAAGGATTGTGCTAGCTACTAAGTTAGTCAGATATACCTTCAGCTGCGCCAGTGCAGTGGGTGTCTCGGTGAGGAACTTGACGGCGAGCGTCATGAGCACGGAGGTGGTCTCGTAGCCAGCCACCAGCAGAGACAGGCAGAAATCCACCATCTCCTCCACGGAGAAGCTCCCACCCTCTGCTTCGAGAAGCTCCTCCACCATGTCCTTCTTCTCCCTCATCTCCTCATCCTCCCCATTTTTACTGGCGCCACTGCACTACTACAGAAATCATTTTTGCTGGCACGTTGTTTTTTTTTCACAGGCGGTTCACAATTTCATGACGCCAATACAAAAAATAGGGTGGGTTCAAAGAAGAGAACCTTTGTGTAAAACAATTTACACAGCGGCTCTCTATCTCTACGCTTTGTGTAAATACCAGATTTACACAAAGCGGTTTATAATGTCGACCGCCTACCAGTATTTTACAAGCGGTTTATAATGTCGCCACTGTGTAAATACTATTTACACAAAGGGTGACATTATAAACCGCCTGTAATATATAGTATTTACATGAGATAGTAGAGATAAGAGAGCCGCCTGTAAATTGTTTTTTACAGCGGTCCTCCTACCAACCGCTTTGTGTTAATCTTTGTGTTAATTTGCTATAAATTCCCTTCGTTCACCTATAGACAAGAACAAGATTACTTTCGCGTCTTTGTGTGCACAGTGGCGGACTGAGAAGTGGCGATTCCAAGGGGGGAGGTTTTGAACTTCATTTCTTTGGTGAGAAACTTCCAAAAGGTTAGTTAGTGTCGTTGCCGCCATTTTTTTTAGTGATTCTTTGGTTCAATTCTTGTATTGGAGGTGCTCTAAATTTAGGGTTAGGGTTAGGGTTCATAGCTAGGGCAAGAGAGAGAGTTTTAGCTATTTTTTTTTGTAAATTCATAGTAAATTGTATCTTGCTCGGATTATAGAAAATAAATACTTTTTAGAATTCTTGTGAGTAGATCTATGTAATAGAATAATGATTAACACTTTATAAAGTCTTGTCAATTGTTATACTTATTTCCTGTAATTATAAACTGTGAATTAATTTAGTTTTTTAATCTACGTACTTAGGGTTTATGAATTAATTTAGTAGTTAATGTTTTGTTAATTAGGGTTAGTTATTATTGTCTATACTTAGGGTTTGTTAAATTGGGTTAGTTATTATTTCATGTACCTTAGGTTTTTCAATAATTTTTGTTAGTAATTGATGGTTTATTATTTAGGGTTAGATATTTCATGTACTTAGGGTTAGTTAATTAATTTAGTTAGTAATTAATGGTTTATTAATTAGGGTTAGTTAGTATTTCATGTACTTAGGGTTTGTTAATTAGGGTGTTATTTTTGCTTATACTTAGGGTTTGTTAATCAAGATGCCATCTCCGTTTAATTAATTCTTATAATTATAAAAATGAGTTTAAATAATTATTTAAATTTTTTATTTTGTAAATTCTGTAAGAGGTAGGTTTTCATATCTATTTAATTGATGGAGGATAGAATCTTAGTTATGAGGGGTTATTTTCGTTTTGTTTTTAGAGTGACATACAATATTTTCCTAACTAATTACAGATAAATATGGAGAGGTCATTATGGATGTACAACTTATCAAGATTAGACCCATCTTATGTAGTGGAGGTCCAAAAATTTATTGATGCCGTGAAGATACATGCTCAGAGAACAAAGGCGAAGCACATATGTTGTCCATGCGCAGACTGTAAAAATATTGTGGTATTTGACAATGTGGAAGCAATCACTTCTCATCTGGTTTGCAGAGGATTTGTGGAGGACTACTTGATTTGGACAAAACATGGTGAGGGTAGTTCTACACCTTATATGCGGACAACTGACAACACTGCAAGTAACATCAATGTGGAGGGTCCAATGCCATATCTCAATGAATGTGATGCTATGCCAGATATCAATGAAACCCATCATGCTATGCCAGATGTCAATCAAACTCATAATTCTACGTCCGATGTTAATGAAACTCAGCATGTTAACACTGATGCCATTGAAGATGCAGATTTCTTAGAGGCAATAATGAACCGTTGTGCGGATCCATCAATATTCTTCATGAAGCGAATGGAAGCCTTGAAGAAGGCAGCAGAAGAGCCTTTGTACGACGAGTCGAAAGGTTGTACCAAAGAGTGGTCGACACTACGGGCTGTTCTTGCTTTTTGACGATTAAGGCTAGATATGGTTGGTCCGATGCTAGTTTCAATGATTTATTGCGTGTACTTGGAGACCTTCTTCCTAAGGAGAACAAAGTGCCTGCTAACACGTACTATGCAAAGAAGCTAGTCAGTCCACTTACGATGGGTGTTGAGAAGATCCACGCATGTAGAAATCATTGTATTCTATATCGGGGTGATCAAGATAAAGACTTTAGACAGTTGTCCAAACTGTGGTGCTAGTAGGTACAAGACGAATAAAGATTATCGAGAGGAAGAGAATGCAGCCTCTGTTTTTCTTGAGGAGGAAGCGAAAGAAGACGCAAACAAAGACTCAACAAGACAAACGTTCAAAGCCCACTAGCAATATCGGAAGTGGACTATTATGCGTTGAGAAGAATTCTGCATTGGTGATATGGTATCTCCCCGTGGTTGATCGTTTGAGGTGTTTGTTTGCAAACCCCGATGATGCGGAACTTATGACCTGGCATGCTTCTGATGAAAGGAAAGATGATGGAAAGTTACGACATCCAGCCGATGCAAAGCAATGGCAAGAATTCGATAAGAAATATCCAGACTTTGCCGAGGATCCACGAAATGTAAGGTTTGCTCTGAGTACTGATGGAATGAATCCATTTGCCGAGAGGAGCAACGCACGACAAAGACATGGCGATGATCATGACAATATACAACCTTCCTTCATGGTTGTGTCAAAAGAAAATATCTTTTGCTAACCATTCTTATTTTCGGACCTACACAACCTCGGAGTTGATATGGATGTATTTCTAGAGCCCTTAATGCAAGAGATGCAAATACTATGGGAAGTGGGTGTGAAAATGATCGA
This sequence comes from Miscanthus lutarioriparius, assembly GCA_904845875.1. Taxonomy (NCBI): domain Eukaryota; kingdom Viridiplantae; phylum Streptophyta; class Magnoliopsida; order Poales; family Poaceae; genus Miscanthus; species Miscanthus lutarioriparius. The sequence goes on along the minus strand of CAJGYO010000014.1, from coordinate 17,274,363 downwards.
TGCGTTCCGCAAAGAGACATTCACATCGAGAGCAATTATTATTGTCACAATTAATGATTATCCCTGCTCTCTTCTCATTATCGTGCCAGTTCAAGGGAAAGGTTGGTTGTGTAGAGTGCATAGATGGAACATGGCACGTGTCTCTTCCTCCATCTAACAAGATAGTGTACATGAGGCATAGGAGGTGGCTACCGGTAGGCCATAAGTACCGCTTACAAAAGATGAATAAGTACTTTGACAATATGGATGAATCAAAATCTCATTGCTCCATCGGGGTTATAGTAAAAGGCACAGAGTGTATAAGATAGTTGAGAATGTCAAGTTTGTGTTTGGAAAAAAGACCAAAGATGGGAAACCAAGAAAGGTTGTGAAGGCAAATGAGGGGGACACATTCAAGAAGAAGTCTATTTTCTTTAAGTACTTTATCGTCTTTGGAAAGACTTAGACGCATACGACATGCGATCAATGGTATGCATGTTCGTAAGAATGTGTTTGACAACAGAGTTGGAACTTTGCTAGACATAAAGAGCAAGACAAAGGAAGGTCTCAATTCACGTTTGGACATGCAACATTTAAAGATCAGAAAAGAACTTCACCCTGTACTCCTAGAGAATGGGAAGTACCATCTACCGGCAGCAAGCTATAACCTCAAGAGAGGAGAAACATGCAATGTGTGTGTGGTTGAAGAATTTAAAAGTTCCATCTGGTTTTTCGCTCCAACATAAGGAGTCTTGTTTCGATGAAAGACCTTACACTCACCAACTACAACTCACATGATTGTCATGTAATGCTGACCACTTTTCTTCCTATTGCCATCAGGGCTATAAATCCAGTGTTCTTAAATATGGCAATCACACGGTTGTGCTACTTCTTCAATAAGATATCTGAGAAGGTAATTATCCAGATGAGTTAGAGTCCCTACAGAAATTTGCTGCAGAGACATTGAGCCAGTTGGAGATGTGCTTTCCCCCATCGTTCTTTGATATCATGGTACACCTTATTGTTCATTTGGTGCCTCAAATTGAGGCATTGGGCCCCATGTATTTCCATGAAATGTGGATGTATGAGCGTTTCATGTCAATATTGAATGGCTATATGTCAAATCGTGCTCATCCGGAGGGTTCCATGATAGAGGCATACACTACAGAAGAGGCCATTGAGTCTGGAGGACCATTATGTAATAATCTCCTAAAAGAGGCCATAGAGGCATACACTACCTTGCTGGGCCTGCTGGGCCTGGCAGGCCGCCTTGCCTTTTTTTTAATTAATTAGTAATGTTTTATTAGTGTTTGTTAGGTAATTTTGTTAGTAATTAGCTAATTTAGTTAGTACTTTAGTTAGTTAGTAATTTAGTTAGTTAGTAATTAGTTAATTTAGTTAGTTAATTTAGTTAGGGTTTGTTTGCAAAATTTAGGAATGTTTTTTGTTATGGTTTTTTATTAATAGTTAGTAATATTTTTTGTTAGGGTTTATTTAGTAATTAGTTAATTTAGTTAGTTAATTTAGTTAGTGTTTATTAATAATAGGTTTGTTACTTAATTTAGTAAGTAATTAACGGTTATTTATTCTCTTTATTTAGGGTTTGTGAATTAGTTTAGTTAGTAATTAATGGTATGTACTATGTTTTTTGTTAGGGTTTTTTTCCATAATTTAGCTATGTTTTTTCCATGTTAATACTTATATTTCATGCAGATGAGTACTCCATCAAATCTTCGAAAGGTGCCGATGCCCAGAGATAGGTACACGGGATCGACTCCTCTGGATCCGAACCTTATATAGAGCCCGAGGCGTATCACCACATGAATCTCCTAGAGCTAAGAAGGTCCGTCTTGAGTTGGAACGTGACCCTAATTACGAGCCTGAAGATAAGCCAAATGATGATGAGGTATATATGCTCGTAGATTGTCTATACTGAGAGAATAATGCATGTGTATGTATGTACCTAACAATTGAATTGACAGGAGGTGTTCTCTCAAGTTGTTGCCGAAATGGAGGTAGAGTCACAAGATGTTCATAAGGACACGGCGCCTCAAACGACCGGGACATCCTCCGAGCGAAGAAGTACAAAGAAAAAGAGTGATCGACACGAGGAGATAGAGGAAGGAATAGATTTCGGAAGAAGTTTATAGGATTACAGAGATTAGCCCGAGCGGAGAGCCCTTAGCACCTCTAGAGGCGCTACCCAAATTTAGGGCCGCCATTGGATGGTTAGTAAAGGAAGAATTTGATATCACCGGAGTGATTGGAGTATGGTGCCCGAAGGAAAGAGGAAGAATTGTTGGACTCGATTGTGCACTAAGTTTATTTTCCCGGAGGAAATGGAAGGTTTGGTCAAGGGTCATGTCATGAAGCGATTAGCAATATCATTCCGGGGCAATAGGCACGATATGAATAAAAAGTGGCTGCAGAAGGGCGGGACCCAACGTTGCGGTACCCTATCACAAGAGAACAAAGGCACGTTTTAGTGTCATAAAAACTCCGACGACTCCAAGGCTAAGAGCCAAGCCGCCTCAAGACTTGCGAAGAAGAACAAGTACCACCACCACCTCGGCCTTTGGCGGTTACAAGACCAAGATTCCTAAATGGAGGGGCGTAAGACGAAGCAAAGAGAAGAGAGGGCAAGTTGGCATTGACAGATATAGTGCCGTAACGAAGTGCGAATTGGCTTCGCTCGGAAGGCAAACATCGAGAGCGATGAGATCTCTGTCCCAATGAGATCAAGCCGCTTGCCGAGAAGGTTTTGGAAGCAACAAACACGGAAAAGACAGGTGCCTTCAAGTCACGAGAGGGAGAGGGACAGCCTTTCCCATGCTCTAGGTAACAAAATTATATTTTCCATTTTGTTCGAGTAAAATAGAAATCACACTTCGACATTAAATATCATGTTGTAGGTAACCCCGAGCATCCGTGTCGGTATGGGCGTCTCATCCGTAACCACCGGAAAGAAGGGTTTGGTGAAGTGTGGAAAGGCATGTATAAGAAAAGAGAACGACATAAGGAGCACATGAAGGATTTTTTTTGCAGCAGAGCTGCCAAAAATTTAGGGATTTGATGGAAGACTTCGTTAAAAACCCCGATCCTCAAGTGATGAAGCGGTTGGCGGGAGCAAAGGTTCCGCTCAAGAGATGTCATCACAAGCTCCTTCATATATGCAAAGCATGTCCCAGCTCAACCCTTGGGTAGCTGAGGAGATGGCCACACAATCTATGCCCTTTCGAGCAAATATAAGCGTCAACATCAAATCGGGACCATTATCTAGTTGACGATATTGATAAACCTTGGCCTTGCTCATTGTTAATTGGATATGGCCTTAGGAATCAGCATACAAAGCAAGTGGCCACAGCAATGCCATCCCCGGACGTAGGTTCCATGGTGTCGAGATGCAAGATGCATCTTTGCGCAGGTGGAAGTGTTGACGATCGAGAGTGGATATGACGACGACTTCATCGACATCCCGACCTCTCGAGGGTATAGAGAAGCTTGGACAAGCAATCAAGAACTTCATACAATGGCCGAGACGGCATGCGTAAGGTTGATTGATCCACCAACGGCACCCTCTCCACCGATTGCATCAAGCATCCCAAGAGGTCGAAACAAGTCAACACCAAAGATCGCCAATGCATGCCCCAAAGATCCCGTATATTTATGAGCCACCGTCGTCATCCCCAATACATGATATGTCATTCTCATTGGATGAGCTCGAGGGGCCAGCCAAGAACATGCCGAGCAAAGAGACTCACTTGACCAAGAAGGACACAACACACCAGAGAAGGAGGTAGAGCAAACTCCCCGCCACCACCAAAGCGAGAATGAAGATGAGCAAACTCCCCGCCACCACCAAAGCATAAGGAAGCAGAGCAAACTCCCCCACAAGCACCGGCCTCCAAGAAGGCAAAGAAATTTCTAATTCCAAAATTGGTTTCTCCCCTATGAGCCAAAAAGGGAAAGCAAAGAGCCTGATTCTATTTCGAAAGGGCTTGAAAGCGTGCGGACGGCACGAGTCGTTGAGCTCGAACCAAATCACAGAATAAGGAGAAGCCGCGGCCAAGCAATCAAGCCGTGCCACCAACAAAGGAAGCCCCAAGTGGCGATGTACATGTCGAACCGCCATCAAATACACCATTGACCCTTAAGGATATAAGAAAGCCAACGGTTGATGATTATGTCAATGTCCCCGGTAACTATGTGCCGGAAGGCCTATCTTTGCAATGGACGGTGCTTGAAAAGGGTCCATGGACGATAAAAAGGTTTCATGATGGTACATGAGAGCAAAGTGAATGCTGGCTCGCATGCGATTAGTGTTGACATACCAGCAGACGTGTTTACATCGGGCAAGGATAAAAGCGGGCATTTGTTACCTTCGAGGACATGCACTCTTTGTTGAACTATAGGAAACTTGACGTCCAACTCATTACAATCTGGGTGCCTGTAAGTATCACTCATGCACACACATTGTTATTATTAAATTTGGAATGTGATAAACTCTAATATGTGGATGTTGTATGTAGTTTGCAAGACCACGAAAGAGAGATCGTTAACTACGAGGATCGATGGTCGGTTACACCGAGTCCAATCAGTTACAAGAAAATATGCACAAATTTGTACTTACAAATGAAGATAGAGCAAAGATAGAGAAGGACAAAACACTGAACAAGTTGCAGAAGCTGTAAAAGGAATTGCAACGAAAATACGAGGACAAATATGCCCTCTATCTCGGTAGAGCAATGCCGAGATATAAGTACTGTGGATTTTATATTGGCACCCTACAACTTTGGGTAAGCGTGACCTCGTATCGCACTTCAAATTATCGTGTTAACCCTAAGTACATGTGTCGCTCACTCGTTTATTCATGCAAGTGACCATTGGATTGTTTTTATATTTATCCATTCAACGGGAAGGTGCTTGTCCTAGACTCCTTACATTATCCTCCTCGGTCGTATCAAACATTCCCGATTCATTTAGAAAGGTGAGCCAACATGCAACCACATCCGTATTTATATGAATTAGAGTTTCTAAATAACTATAGTGTTTTATATTCGATATCTATGTGGCATGGCGGTTTTATAAGAAGCAAAAAGGACCGGTCGACGCCGGCCGCTTAGATCCTAGTGTGCCATTGACGATACAACACCATTATCCGGTAAGTTGTCCGAACACATATCATCATATAAATAATACACAAGGCATGACAATTTTAGTTTAATCTATTGCTCATTAATTACATAGTGCCACAAGCAACCACCGGATCGGCTCATCTGTGGATACTATGTGTGTGAGTTCATAAGGCAAGCGGGGACGATACGTCAGGACAAAAATATGGTAAAAAATATCTATGTATGAAGTTTTCTCATTAAAGTTGGAAATATTAATATTGGACATGTGTCAATGATGCTTTTAAACTTTGTTTCCAGCCGAGAAGCAAAGGAAAGGACGTGCCATTCACTCCAAAAACTATGGAAGATATAGTAGCGAGACTTGTGCGGTTTTATTATGAGAGAAATAATTCCAAGTACGGATCATATTTTTATGAAGCCGATGATTTAGCAAGTGAAAGATTTAGAGCTACCGATGAGACTAAAGAGGTCTCTAAACTTGAAACGAAATGACATGTAAACACCAAATGGTTGAACTCATAACATGAAATGACGTGTATTATATGTAATTTTATGCTTGATGTTTGATTTCTTGTGTACACATCTGTAATATTTATATGTGTTGTATGTATGATGCAATTTTATGGTTCATGTTTGCATATCTTATATATATATATATATATGTGTGTGTGTGTGTGACAAATATAGTGCAGTGTGGAGGCAAATATTAAAATTTGAAATAAAAAAAATAATAATTACAGGCGGCATTAGAGTGAGCCGCCTGTGAAAAATGGGTTTTCACAAAGTGGTGACAAAGTGAGCCGCCTGTAAATAACTATTTACACAGGTGGTCGACAAAGTGAGCCGCCTGTGAAAAAACTTTTTTCACAGGCGGCTCACCATGCCCTTTATGCATGTGGGCCGATTAGTATCGACCCCTAGTACAAAGCGGTGGACTTGGCCGCATCAGATAAATGCCTCTACCACCACTGTGAAAACGTTTTACATATCAAAGTCTTTGGTTTCCGCCTTCTCGTCCATCCTCTTCCTTATCACCTCTGAAGAGCTCCGCCACCTTCTTCCTCGCCTTTGAATCGAACAAAAATGCATCTTTATATCAATTTCTCGAATGCAATGTTGCATATATAATAGTAGGGGAGAAAAAATGGGGAGAAGAAGAAAGGCAGATGGGTTTGAGCACCTTGAGGGCCTGGCCGTAGGCGGTGAAAGGGAGGAGGTAGGCGAAGGGAAGGGATGGAGAAGAAGCCGTCGATGAGCTTGACGTACTTCATGGGCGGACGCTCTCGCCCATGGCCCGGCTCGATGTTGACGAGCTGCCAGACAGTTAGGTTGAAGGTGATCTTCTTGGCCTCGAGCGAAAGGCGGTAGCAAGTGGCGGGTGGCGGCGTGGCGCGGGCGGTGGTGGTGCGTGCGTGTGTGTGGGCCGGCCTAGCCTGCGGGGTTAAGTCCCCTTTTGCCGAGTGTCTCCGATCTGGCACTCGGCAAAGGTTTTTTTTAAGTTTTTTAGCCATCTCTTTGCCGAGTGTCACCTGGCCTAGCACTTGGCAAAGAAGGTTTTTTTTTTTAAAAAAAAATCTTTGCCGATTGTCCCAGATCTGGCACTCGATAAAAGATTTTTTTTTTGAAAAATACTTTGCCGGCGCTTGGCAAAGATTCAATATTTTTTTAAATGTCTTTGCCGAGTGCCCCTGTGAAGGCACTCGGCAAAGAGGAAATTTCTAAAAAAAATCAAAAACCTCTTTGCCGAGTGCCCCTGTGAAGGCACTCGGCAAAGACCCCCTTTGCTGAGTGCCATGCCCCGGCACTCGGTAAAGTTTTTTTTTTGTTTTTTGGCCTCCAAATTTTCTGTGTAGCCCTTTTAAAGTACCAGGAACTCCTCGTTAGAATTTGGGGATTTTTTGAGGCTTTTTGATATATTTAGTTAATTTATTTTGTTTACTTGAATTTTTTCGAAAAATATAAATCTGAACTGCACGTGGTATGAATAATGGAATTTAATTATTCAAAAAATGATAGTCATGTTACTGAGTGTAGTGTGAGGCCGTATCCAGGAACGGACCTGAAATTTCGGACATCTTGTTCACGAAACATGACCGCGAACTTGCGTGCGAAGTGTTTTTAAATTCTATAAAAAACAAACGAAGTCTGAAAATCATGAAACTTGTTGAGATGTCGTGATATCGTATGTGGAGGCTATGATAAAAATTTCAGAAGATTCCATGCACGTTGTCTCGTACGATGCATACAAACCAGGATATCTCTACATACAATATCACGACACATGTAAAGATGTCTTGGTTTGTAAGCATCGTACGTGACAACGTGCACAAAATCTTCTGAAATTTTTATCATAGCCTCCACATACGATATCACGACATCTCAACAAGTTTCATGATTTTCGGACTTCGTTTACTTTTTCTAGAATTTAAAAACACTTCGCACGTAAGTTCGCGGTCATGTTTCCTGAACAAGATGTCCGAAATTTCGGGTCCGTTCCTGGATACGGCCTCACACTACACTCAGTAACATGACTATCATTTTTTGAATCATTAAATTCCATTATTCGTACCACGTGCAGTTCAAATTTATATTTTTCGAAAAAATTCAAGTAAATGAAATAAAGTAACTAAATACATAAAAAAGCCACAAAAAATCTCCAAATTCTAACGAGGAGTTCCTGGTACTTTAAAAGGGCTGCACAAAAAATTTGGACGCCAAAATAAAAAAAAAACTTTGTCGAGTGCCGGGGCATGGCACTCGGCAAAGGGGGTCATTGCCGAGTGCCTTCACAGGGGCACTCGGCAAAGAGGTTTTTTGAATTTTTTTAGAAATTTTCTCTTTGCCGAGTGCCTTCACGGGGGCACTCGGCAAAGACATTTCAAAAAAAATATTGAATCTTTGCCGAGCACCATATCAGGGGCACTCGACAAAGTATTTTCCAAAAAAAATCTTTGCCGAGTGCCTAACAACAAGCACTCGGCAAAGAAGGACGTGGCCGAACACTGTTACGTGGGGTAGCCTATGCCGAGTGCCGCGCTTTTGCCGAGAGCCTAACACTCGACAAAGAAGTCCTTTGCCTAGTGCCCTTTTTTGCCGAGTGCAATTCTTTGCCGAGTGCTCGATTTTTGACACTCGGCAAAGGCTTTGTTTCCAGTAGTGCATGCATAGTATATGTGTGTTTATTTGAACTGATTAGTAGCTCCCAGGTTATTATATTACATATCATACATTTGATGATTGATCGTCATTATTCACAACGTCGCCTGCCATGAATTATTATTCCTGAGACTGACAATATATATACGCGGTTATCGATCTATCTTGCATTGCTTTTGCCGGAATGGGGACGGACGACGACGGTAAACCTAAGTAACTTTAACTGATGGCGCCGGCTTTTCTGAATAAAAAAAAAATACACGTGAGAAACGACGCGACGACGACGGTAAAAAAGAAGAAGAAATTATGTCCGTCAAAATATGTGGCCACCGAATTTTCGAAGAACTCAAACAAGAAACATTGTTTTGCATTGGCGGAGAACCGAGGACCATGAAAATTAGTTATTGGCGGTTTCCTCTGGAGGTGATGTACATACATACGCTGGCCACGAGAACAGCGTATCTCGGGATAGCTACCGGTCGATGGAACGAGGTACGGACGTGGTGTCTTTTTTTTAGTGAAATCATCAGGAGAGGCAAGCCCCTATTGGCTAATACTCCTTCGTTCTACTTTTTTTTTTGCGAAAATCCATCGTTCTAAATTATAAGATGTATATATACAGAAAGTTAAAATGTCTTATATATAGTTTAGAATAAAGTGAGTATATATATAAATAGAAAGAAAGTTTACAAAGGGCAAAAAGGGGAGAACCTTTTTCAAGAAATAAAGAAGGAAATAGAGAGAAATTAACCAAGCTAGCAGGGAGATTAAACGAGATTGTTTACCGATTGTTCGATGTAAGGGAAATAGCTTGGATTCTTTACACAGCTTGCATTTTATAGTTTTAGCTGCCTACAAAATTGTCTAATTAGTTTCCATCATTTCCCTTCTCAGAGTCATGGTTTCTTTGTTATGTCCATTAATTGGTTGTTAACAATGGTCATATCATACCCAAACCTTCACTATTAAGCGAGTAACAAGCAGAGGCTACGACAGTAGCAGCGACGATGAGAGCTCACGCTCGAACGAAGAAGATGATGGAGCAGGCCCAATGGAGGTGCGCCGCGCAACCCCAGAGTACGGCCAGAGCCCCCAAGCCCGTCCCCGATGCGGATGGAGGGACCACCGTGCCGTCTAGGCGCCGCAGCAAGTAGTTAGAGCACACAAGAAAGGAAGGAAGAACATCGCAGCACATGTGAAAGTCTCTCCACGCATATATATATATATATATATATATATATATATATATATATATATATATATATATATATATATATATATATATATATATATATATATAGACGTAGTTGTGTAGGTGGCCGCAGAATAAGTTATTCTGTGGCCACTTTGAGTTACGATAATTACTATACTAATTTACGAGATTATGGTAACTCCCTCATAAGTAATTTACTATAGCATTATGGTAAGTATCATCTTGAATTATAGTAACCCATGTATCGTAAATGTGTATTGTTATTATCGTAAATCAAGGTGGCCATAGAATAAATTATTCTGTGGCTAGCTGTAGAATAGCCTTACCCTATATATATATATATATATATATATGCAAAGCAAAAAATTTAATAGGTACTGTACTGTGTAGTAGAGAGCCCATGGGTCGTAGTATGTACTAGTACGTATTAGATTCCTATTTAGATTATACTCTTATCTTTTTCCTATTCATATTAGGATCCCTATTTAGATTATACTCTTATCTTTTTCCTATTCATATTAGGATTCCTATTTAGATTATACAATAGAGGATCTATTTGATTAGGATTCAGAGGCCGTTTTCACATTCACGGAGTTAGTTAGGGGGGCCAAAAATTTAGGAAAAAAAACAGCATAGCTAAAGAAATAGATTTTGGAAAAATAAAATAGAACCAAGCGGATGCACAACAGAGGAACGTGCGGGCCAGGTAGAAAAACTTGCAGAGAAAAACATTAGGAACGTGAGGACAAAAGGTTGTATATTTGCCTAATTTTTACTCTTATTTCCCTTTTCTATTTAGATTAGGATTAAGATTCAATATCAAACATTGTCAGGTCTATTTCGATTAGGATTCTAACTCGAATGAGCAAGGGTTATCTATATCTCTTATAATCCTAAACCCCACTAGAATATTATCTTGACATGTAAGGTGTCCACCTCAGCAGTCAACTATCACTTGCAATTAAAGTTCACTAGCATAAGCAATTATGATACCCTCGTCAAGCAGACACAGCATCCACTAACATACATTTAGTTGTCCATATAAACGTGCCACATTATCGATAACATTAGTTTATAATAGTTAATCCCTTCCCAAGAATTGTATGAATAGTTTAATCTCATTCCAAATCAGTAGTTTCTCGCAGCAACGCGCCGGGTATACTTCTAGTATATATATACAAGTCTGGATTGAAGAAACTCTTCATTGTCCGGTAGTTAGAGGATGACTGACAAAAAAATTGAACGGACCAAAAAAATGTGTTTATTGTCCGGTAGTTAGAGAAAGATGGACAAAAAAATAGATGGACCAAAAAATGAACTGAAATTTTACCTCTTTATTATTAAAAAAAAGATATAGAGGTACAGATATAGATTATTCCCAGAAGATTGAGGATCGGTGACTCGCTTTTTATGGCAAGTGACTAAACAAGTAGGAGTCCAAAAGAGTCAGGCATGTCGTACTCGCTTTTCGCCACCCCTAACAGTGCGGTAGATTTTCTAGGACACGTGGTTTCTATTCGAGTGGGCGTGCACGGAGACGCCGGTGCAGCAGCCTGCACCCAATTTTTTTTCCCAAATTACAGAACGCTGCTTGGAGGCTAGTTGAGGTCTTGATCAGGCGGAATCAGAGTTGGCATCTATCTATGAATCACGTACATAGGTTTCTTCATCATATCTATCGCTGACGTGAGATTGGCAATAATCATCTGGAAAGCTCGCTCTTGTTCGCTTCCTGCGAGCAAGAGATGGCGGGATCATGGCGATTAGATCCTCGAGTTGAGACCCCAAAGCCTCTGTCCGGTCGATCCCGTCTTGCTTTGTTTTTGGCATGATCGAATGGATCGGATAAGCAAGTGAAGTCTAAGTGACGCTGCAAGTAATAAAGTACTGGTTACAACCAATACAATGCTGAGGTTTGGCCATACGTAAGTTCAGTGAGCTGCCAGCTGCAACAAGGGTTACGTTACGTTCTAGAACTAGAAGGTGGCATCATCAGTCATGTCACTAGCTACAAGTGCACCGTACCAGTTGCCATGCAATGCAAGTGCACCAGTTGGCCTCGATCGATGACCTCTTCTAGTAAGTACTACTCCCTCTGTCCTTCTAGTAGCTAGTATGTAGCTAGAAAAACTAAAAAGACCTATAATTAACTTGGTACAAATGGAGTAGTAGGTCTAATTTATCTCTTGCGTGGCCATGCTAGAGAGAATATAATTCAGAAAGCTCACAGCATCTTATCGTGCGTCTGCCTAACTTGCTTGCTCTTTCTTTATATACCAGTATGAAATGCATGATGAAATGTCACTGTATGAATGTATGTACGTCAGAATCGTCATTTATTTGCAATGTGCAGCTATTCCTTGAATATTATTATTGACCACAAATGTACTTTGGGCCAGTGACTGTTGAAAGAAATTTATTTATTAATTGTTAGGCTGCAAAACCAGGACCAACGACCAAAAAAAAAAGCGTCCATCAACCTAAAGTACAGTGACGAGAGCGTCGAGCTAGGAGCGAGGCTGACATGCATGCATGTTGCTCTCCTGTACGTGGTTTTCTCGGGGCAACAAAAAAATAGCTTGGAAAATAATAAGCTGGTGAGCACGGCCACAGAAGCATTTACGAAAATTGACAGGCAACTTGGGCTCATGCTCTTGCTACTGAGCTTTCCAGGAAATTCATGAGGAGTTCAGGATGTTGCGAGACGAGGACCAGTAGTACTAGACTCTAACAAGTTAATTTGCTGCATCCTGAAAATGAAAGGTGGTGTCGAAGCAAGTTTCATCCTACAATTGACTTATGGCTAGAAGCTTACGTGTAGTTCTCCTTATCTTCTTTGTAACCTTTTTTGTTTCGTGATTTTGTTTTTTAGACTTGTATTTAATCTTTTTGCAATAAACCACAGTACGAGCTCACATCCCTCCTATTTCAATAAGTAAAAAAAGGTGGTGTCTCTGTCTCTCTGAAGTCCGAAGATTATTTTTGTTCATATAATATCCCATATGGGAATATAGTAAGGGCCTGTTTGGATCCACTAGAACTAAAAATTAGTAGCTAAAATTGGTACTAGTGGATCCAAACAAGCATGCTAATTATAAACTGGAGAGCTGTTAACTATTAGTTCCATTAGCAGATTTGGAGTTGCTAATATGTGCTAATAGTTTATATACACCTTCAACCCACAATCTAATCACCTATTAGCATGTGGATCCAAACAACCACTACTAAAAATAGCTAGCTAAACATTAGCAGCTATTGGCTATTAGCTAGTTAATTTTTATAGTACTAATGGATCCAAACATGCCCTAAGATAAGATTAAAAGACACTCTGATACAGATGCTATATATGCTGCGGGTAGCTCTGGTCATAAATGGAAGGGCATCAAACTGATTATGTTAGTAACCGGCGTGTCCGTCACCGGCACAGTGGGGTTCTTGGCCTGCCTCGGTCTATGCCGTCAGTACCACTTGCAACGGCGCAAAGGCAGAACGGCGGCAAAGAAGAATTCCGCCAGAGCACTGACGTATTTCCGAGGTGAAGTTGTGGAAGTCATCGAGCTGGAGCTAGGGACTACGGGACCAAGGAGATTCTCCTACGAAGAGCTCGCCGCCGCCACCAACAACTTCTCGACGACAGGAAACTAGGAGAAGGTGGCTTTGGATCGGTGTACCGTGGGTTCTTGGAGGACCTGAACCTGGACGTGGCCATCAAACGGGTCTCCAAGACTTCTCCGCAGGGCTGGAACGAGTTCACGTCGGAGGTGAGGATCATCAGCCGTCTCCGGCACCGGAACCTCGTGCTGCTCGTCGGCTGGTGCTACGGCGACGGCGATGGCGACGACCTCCTGCTCGTCTATGAGCTGGTACGCAACGGCAGCGTGGACGGCCACCTCTACAACCCAAACAAGAAGCTGACATGGAGGGTGAGGTATCAGATCGTGCTCGGGCTCGGCTCGGCGCTTCTGTACCTGCATCAGGAGACGGAGCTGTGCGTCGTGCACCGCGACGTCAAGCCAAGCAAAGTGATGCTGGACGCGTCGTTCACCGCCAAGCTCGACGACTTTGGGCTGGCGAGGGTGATCGAGGACGGCCGGAGGTCACGGACGACGGCGGCGGCGGGCACGACGGGGTACGTGGACCCGGAGTGCCTGAACACCGGCAGGACGAGCGTGGAGTCGGACGTGTACAGCTTCGGCGTCGTGCTCCTCGAGATCGCCTGCGGCCGGTGCCCCGTGGTGACGCTGCCGAACGGGAGCACGGTTCACTTGGTGCACAGGGTCTGGGACCTCCACGAAGCTGGGAGGGTTTTGGAGGCCGCGGACCCACGGTTGGACGGGGAGTACAGTGTCCAAGAGATGGAGCGCGTGCTCGGCGTCGGGCTCTGGTGCGCGCACCCGGACCGAAACCAGAGGCCGGACCAAGGTTTTTAATTTTGGTATCGCCAAAATTTCGGCCACCATCGAAATTACTGAATTTCACGAAATTCGGCTGAAATTTCGTGAAAATTTTTTTAGAGATTAGCACATGAAGTATGTTTTTTCTAAAAAAATTTGGATCTAAATAAATATTAGTATGATTTATGACTACATATCTATTAAATAGAAGAATATACAATATAAACAATAGAAAAATATAAGATTAGAGTTATATAGCACATGTATTAGTGTATTAAAAAATTTCGGAGTTTTCTTTCGGTCACCACCGAAATTACCGAATTTCGTGAAATTCGGCCGAAATTTCGCCGAAATTTTGAACCCTGGGCCGGACATCAGGCACGCCCTTAATGTGCTGCGGTTCGGCGCGCCGCTGCCGATCCTCCCCGCGAAGTTGCCGGCCGCCGCAGCACACCTTCAGCCTGTGGCCAATGCGTTGTTTGATTCTGCAACCAGCAGCTGCGGCGCACCTGTAATCAGTGCGGCCGGCTCCAATGACCGCGGCATTGAGCTGGTTTGACCGAATAATATAATGGCAATAGGTGAAATTATTGTGTTTACAGCTTTTCATGTGTCCTGCATGACTGAAGCCGGCGCCCTCTACAGATCAACTTCTGATTCTGCTGGATGAGGTGGCTGTTTATCCTCACCTCGGAGGTGTATTCATTTCCTTCATCCCCTGCTTGCAAGGTTTTAAATAGATGACTAGCTAACCATTTAATGATAGCCTCCTCCAGTACTTATACAAAAATATGGCGGATAGTAGTATTTGGTTAAAAAAAACATAGGAATTTTCAATTAATTGTGCATATAAACATAGAACTAAGAGCATCTCTAGCAAGATCACCAACGGGGCAGGCGGAACCAACTCCTGAGAGACAGAGCGGCTAGGAGAGCGGTGCCAAACGGGACCTTACAAACACACTGCATTGGGAAAGCGGTGGAGAGGGATTTTTTTCACATATATGTGTGTGGCAACCAGTCTTGTGCTAGCCGTAAGAAAATTTTCGGCGTGAAGATTCGTGCAATCAACTCCTTCCCTCCTCCCTCCGGCGTGTAGGTGGCTCAAGGCGGGCGCTGGGGGCATTGGGTGGAGATGCTTTGAGTTGTCGAATAGGGGTTGCGGGGTGGGGGCCATGGTGCGCAGATTGATAATTAGGACAACTATTCCATCAACACGTGCTCTCACGTGGGCTAGAATTTTAAGAGATATATTGTTTAATACATCTAACCAATAAAGAATTATTTATATTAAATTGTATGTTTTTTCTTTGTTTATTATCAACAAAATATGCATAATAGATACTTCATAGTCTATATCTAATTATCATAAACTTATTAATTATTTTTTGTGATGGACTTATTTATATTTTCGTCATCCATATATATATTTTTACTTTTCATGACACCTTCCTAAATTTTTATATGCAAGAAATCGTGCCATTGACTATGGTGGCCTTACTGCATCACATATCTTATAACGTCATGAATCTAATTTTTTGTTTTTCAAATTTTATTCTTATTGACTGCTATAGATTTTTCTCTCATGTTGAAACTCTTATTCTAATAGTATGTTTTATTAACTTACGTTTTTGCACTTTTTAAAAATAAGGATTTTAGGTCATAGAATATGTTCTCAGGGGCGGATCTACAGCTACTTATAGGGGTCAGATGACCCCGATGACTTCATGCAAAATCAATTGCCATTTCATAGAGAAAAATATTATATAAAATCATGGTTACTGTATGCTGACCCCGGTGGTTAAAATTTGTAGCTTCGCCGCTGTATGTTCTTAAGTATTACAATAGCATAAGCAATGATTTGAAACCTGCACAATGTCACTTAAAATAAGTGATGGAGCTAGAAGTGAGATCTCGGATCTAACCTCAAGAGAATTTTAATACTTAAGTCATATAACGATCGACTTTTTACTCTAAGTAATCTTACAGGACTGAAAAAATATTGCCCCGAGTGGTCTCTCATACTTTACAAGATGATTGAATTTTCCTATCAAGGAGTTGTACGTATGTGCAATTATAGTTATACCATCAATATAGATATGTCAAACATTTACTTACAATTATGAATATATCTAAAGTAATAAAATATGTCATGGTTACTAATATGTTTTTAAATAATTTGTTGGTATTATTAGTATATGAGTTGTTAAGGAATTATTTTTTGTGATGAAACATGACATATTTTATCGCTCATCCGTGTTGGCACAACAGGTATGCTTACTTTAATTAAATCTTAATATATTAATAATACTGATAGATGTGGATAATGCATAAACATATACGTGCTCTATGGTTGTTTAAATAATTTTTTAATAGAAGATGTTGCTAATTTTTAGACGTAGATTTGAGAGTATATTTAATTTTTCAAACAATAAAATAAAATTTGGGTTTTTTAAATTATCTATTATGATAAGTGTCACGGTCCTTTCCCAGGGGCTGGTTGGGACGGCTAGGGCAGGGGAGTGTGGTGGTGCTGGGAGCTAAGGGGGCGGTGTGTGTGTGTGAGAGAGAGAGAGGAGAGGGGCGGCAGCGCAAGAGAGTGGGAGGAGAGAGAGCTAAGGGGAAGAATTTATTTCTTGCTTACCCGGAATAGTTACAATGCACCTGTATTTATAGTCCCTATTGGACTTTGACCCTCAAGCAATCTAGACTTAATCTCCAAGAAACTAAGGACGAGTCCTTGTAGATTTGGACGGTTTCCATTACAAGTAAAATTATTTATTTCCTAACAAATCCTGATCTATTTGTCTTAGGCAATTTCCTACTTATTTTCCCTTTTTTCATCTATCCTACTTATCCTAGATCTTTCTAAATATCGGGAAATTTTGTGCACGGTGGTGACCCGCCCCCCTGGTGGCGCCCTCCCATCGCAGTAGGCGCCCCAAGCCAACCAAGGCCCTATGCTTGGTCTCGCTAGGTCCGCTAGGCCTATCGTGATGGGTCCATATTGGGCGCATGACATTAAGAGTATGTGAGAAATTTGATACAAATTTAGGAATACTTTAGATCATATTTCTTAATGGCATATGTGGATAGTTTAAATATAGAGTCATGTGTTACTTTATGTTGTTTTATACATTAGCAGAGGTGGGTAAATCTTTAGAATATAGAATAGATCCAATAGCTATTATTACCAAAGTGATTAGGTTATACTGAATTGATGGTCAAATGTGTTGGATTTATGTGAGAATTTCTAGGATCTATCTTCTTTTTTTCTACCTTGTCTCATAAGGATTAATGTGGAGGCTCCATTAGGGACCTCTAGTTAGATTTTCTAGTATGAATCTTTTTCTTGCGTGATATGTATTTAACCTAATATTAAGATATATAATCTCTAGTTGTGTACTTTTTTCACATGTTAAATAGAAACTCTAGTGTTTTTTGATCTTTTATATTTATTTAATAAAAAGAGTTTAGGTTCTAGTAGTATTGTTTTCCATATGTTAATTAAGTCGACACTCATATTGCACCCTAACACTAAACTTGTTGAATTTGTTATACCACAGAATTTTATGTGTGTAGTATTGTTTTATATATCATAGAGTGCTTAAAATTAAATTATCAATACTGGTATAACATAATGTTTCAACTAAAACATATAAACTTATTTAAAACAACAACTTATCAAATCAACTATCATCTAGTAGTAATATATTTTTAAAATGAAATGTCTATGTTATGTTATTGTTATGTGGTTTGTCAATTAAACATTTTTTCCATGCTTCATAAGCTATTCAAATAAATATTTATCCTAAGTAATCTTGTGTATACATGGTCAAACGTAGCATTATGGTTATTTAATTTCATGGTTGTAGAAGTTTACAATTTAGAAATATATATGCCTTGTACTTTGTGTGGATATCGATTTATTTTTTTGTAATAGCATATATTAGTATTTACATATAGATTTGAGAGATGTTTTTGTTTATTTTTATATTGGTTGAGGTAGATATAAATATATTATATTTGATAACGACCTATATGGGTAGGTTGAATGCAAACTTAGGAGGTTATTTTGCATTCTCTTTCATAATTAAAAGGGTAAATCTTTAAAACAATTATGGTGTATTTCAAATTATATATTCCATAAAAGCATATTAATTTTTAACAGCCATGAATGTGAAATAGCTGTGAAGCCCAGAGACATGATTAGGGATTACTTTGGTAACATCATCAACATGCATGTGGACAGAAGAAGTCCTATAGGAGTACACATTGTTCTTCATCAGTCTGTATACAATTTTTGTTTAAAGATTTATATAAGGATCTTTTGCCGATTGCTTCATAGGTTATCTACTACCTGTTTTATGTGAATCAGGATTTATGTTTGTACTCTACTCACACATCATAATTAATCAACCTTGAAATTAGGGTTATTTTATATTATGTTTCACAATAGCAAAGACAGGTAATTTATATACAATGTGAGGAGGTTATTTTGATCTTTTTTCATAATAGCATATGTGGGTAATTTATAGACATATTTAGGGTTTATTTTGAATTTATTTTCGTAATAGTATGATTTACCGACTCAGTCTTCGAAGATGCTCATAGGGGTATGGTTTGCGTCATACGTTCATAGGGGTGAGTGTGCATGCATTGTGAGGGTCTGCGTTGTACTGTGTAATCGCCAAAAAATTAGGAAAATACTTTATGTATTTTTCATAATGGTAGAGGTGGGTGATTTTTTATAAATTACAATAGATCCAAAGGCTGCTATCGACGATGATTAATAGAGTCTACCAGATTAAAAGCTAGATGTTTCTGATTATTATGAGAATTTCTAGGATTTATCTTTTTTTCTAGTGCGTCTGA
Source organism: Miscanthus lutarioriparius (assembly GCA_904845875.1). Lineage (NCBI taxonomy): Eukaryota > Viridiplantae > Streptophyta > Magnoliopsida > Poales > Poaceae > Miscanthus > Miscanthus lutarioriparius. The sequence continues at coordinate 17,255,611 of CAJGYO010000014.1, read as the reverse complement.
TGAGAATTAACATGGTGCCTCCGTTTGAGTATCTAATTAGATGTTATTTGATCTTTTTCATAATGACATATGTGGGTAATTTATAGACATATTTAGAGGGTTATTTTGAATTATCTTTCGTTAAAGCAAAGGTGGGTAATTTAGATGCAAAATTAGAGAGTTACTTTATGTATATAATGACAGGGGTGGGTAATTTTTTAAAAATTACATTAGATCCAATGGCTAATATCGACGATGATGATTAGAGTCTACCAAATTAAAAGATAGATGTTTTTAATTATTGTGAGAATTTGTAGCGCATCTGATGAGAATTAACGTGGTGCCTCCGTTGAAGGCTAGCAAGATTGCACCATGCAGCAGTGCGGAGACTGGAGACATCGTTTAATTTTCTTTACCAGGCGTCCTCACTGCTTTGTTGTGAACTTCTGTTAGGCATCTCACGCTAGTCCTGTCTAAGAAATTGGATTAAATCGATAGTGATAAGAGCCGGCATGATAATTAACATGATTCAAGCCAAACACAGGCCGGCAATGTCGATGGATTTACCCAAATCACATTTGACATGGTCCAAAGCCAAATCACATTTCACTTTTTATTTATAGATACACATGATGTTCATATAGTATACATGTAATGTTTTTATAATGTATTTTTTGATGTCCATGAGTAGAAATGTGATGTTCTACGATGTATTTTATGATGTTTAGTAATCATATATTGATGTTCTAGGATATATTTTATGATATTCGGTAGTATTTTTCTTCTTTTTATTTGACTCTATCTAATTAATTACTTCGCTCTTGTTTAAAAAATTAATTACTTCACTAATTTTATTATTTTATTTTACATTTTTCATGATATTTATGATATTCGCGTAGTATACATATCATGTTCTATGCTATATGTAGTGATGTTCGTGTAGTGTTAATATGATGTTCTATGATGTATTGTGATGTTCAGTAGCATTTTTTCTTCTTTTTATTTGACTATAATTAATTACTTCACTAATTTTATTTTTTTATTTTTTATTTTTTTATATTCCATGATATATGTGATGTTCACGTAGTATACATATGATGTTGTATGTTTTTTCTACGATGTTTGTATAGTGTTAATGTAATATTCGACGGTTATCTTTAAATACACGTTCATCATGAGATAAATGTTAGTTAAAAAACCTTATCGAAATGTATCCATTGGGGTCTTGTTTTGAAGAGTTTATTACAAGGAGCACGATGAGGCAATCGGATTTTAATTTGCATACTTAGTTTAGGAGCTATGACTTTTTTTTACTTCAAAAAGTACGTGATATATGCTGATGTTAACAAATTTATTTTTTACCGCATGGCTATTGCTTGGTGGACTGTATGGTACGCTGAAACAGTCCCTGAAGGCCCACAAAAACAATTGAATTGGCCTGCAGCAAATTATTTTCCCTTGGGGGGGTGTGGGGGGGGCAGGGGGGGGAGGTTCGGCGTGTGCTACCTGCCACCTGGGTCGGCAGGTAGGTGCCCCTGGACTGCTACGTACTGTTCTAGAACCAACAAGACATCCATTCGGACAAGAGGAGTAGTACACTTCTCCATAAGCTTACAGACCATTCTAACCACTCTTGTGAAACTTCCAAACGGATCTTAAACCCTGCAAGAAGCTCAAATGTGTTCCAGTGCCTTGACTGCTGACTCTTTGAAAGAGTAGTAGATTACTTGTTGGCTCTCTAGATTTTTTAAGTAAAAGGTAGAAGATCTGCGCTCAATTAAGATGGAAAAAGGGAGTTTAGGTACAAATTCCACATAATGTATATCACAATGCCATTGAACCACCTACGGTCTTGCTTTTGAATCTTGCTTGCCACCTGCTCCCACCATTCAGCAATTGAGGCAGGGTCCTGTTGTGGCCATTGCACCACAAAGTTTTCCCAAGCTAGCACTTGATCCCAAATGGCTTTTGCGAAGGGGCAAAGCAAGGAGAGATGACACCCTATTTCTAGAGGACCCTTACACAAGACACAATGTTCTTGGTGTGGCTAACTCCTCTTTTGTAGATTGTCTGCCGTTAGGATTTTGTCGTGCATGAGGATCCAGACGTGAATCTTGCACTGGTTCTCTGATCTTGCCTTCCAAATGAGGTCATGTTGGAACTTCCGATGTGAGCCTCGTAACTGTGTCCTGTACGCCGAGCTAGTGGAGTAGGCACCGTCAGCTGTCCGTTTCCAATTAAATAATTGTATCTTGCACATCGGCAGCTAAACATTCTGTAATCTAATTCATAGGCCAATGAATGAGGCGATCTGTGTCATCGTAGGCGACTTCCATTCTCATCAAAGCATTGGGGTCATCACCCCATTCCTACCAAAACCACCGGAGGCGAAGGGCCGTCCAAAATCTATCCAGGTTTAGCACTCCCATGCCGTCCAAATCCTTTGGCTTGCAGACTGTGAACCAATTCACTAGACGATGACTCCCATTTGCGTTTCTCCTCATCTTTGCAGAGGAAGGATCTTCTGATTTTGTCTATCTTCTTTCTCGCCCAAACCGCTAGGGGGAACACAGTCAAGTGGTAAGTAGGCATTGAAGATAGCACCGAGGTGACTAAGGTTTGCCTGCATGCTCTATTCGGCATTTTGCCTTTCTAACCTGGTAGACTCTGGCCGATGCGCTCAATGAGGGTTGCATGGACTCCTCTGCAGTGATCTAGTATGCAGCTGCAAGCCCAAAGCTCTATAGATTTCTACGTACCTGCTTTAACGAGAAGACAGTACACAGAGATGCCGAGTCCTTTTGTCATGCACGAAATGAACAACTAATGACGAGGAGAAAAGAGGGTGACCTGACAAGGAACAGAGGGCATGGGCGTCCCCGGCCATGGCTTCCTGCCTTCTCCTTCTCCATCTCGCCTTCCTCTTCGTTGCAGCAGCGGGGCAGGACAACATCACCATGGAGCCGGCTTATGCATCCTGCTCGACGACGAGCAATTACACGGGCGGCAGCCAATACAAGAAGAACCTGGACCAGCTCCTGGCCGCGCTCCCGGCGGAGTCCAGCAGCAACGGCGGGTTCTACAAGGGCAGCGTCGGGGCGGGGGCCGACGCGGTGTTCGGCCTCATCATGTGCTTCGCTGACAGCAACGCGGCCGAGTGCCTCGATTGCCTCTCCAGGACGCCGGCCGGGATCACGGCGGCGTGCCCGTGCAGCCAGAGCGTGAACGCGGTGTACGACGCGTGCGTGCTCCGGTACTCGGCGGCGCCAATCCCCGACGCGGCGGACCTCGACTACGAGCCTCCGGTCTCCATCGCCACGCCTAACACCTCGGACGCGGTGCGCACGGCCTGGGTGCCCCTGATGTGCAAGCTCGCCGGCGGCATGGAAACCTCGCCGCTGCGGATCTCCAACGACAGCACGCCGTACTCGGGGCCGCAGAAGGACCGGATGTACGGCCTGGCGCAGTGCACCAGGGACCTCAACGCCAGCGAGTGCAACAGGTGTATCTCGAGCTACGCCGACAAGCTGTGGAGCCTGTTCCCCAACAACATCTCCGGTGCCCTCAGGGGGTACAGCTGCTACCTGCGGTACCAGGTGGGCGCGTTCGACGTCACTCTGCCACCGGAGCCGGCTCTGCCGCCGTCACAGGCGGTTCCTGGTACACGTCCGGCTTACCCGCCGTCACCACAGGAAGTTCCAGGGTCTTTTCCCCCCGCATGGCCTTCGTCTTCGTCCAAGACAGGGGTCGTCACGGTCGGCATGCCCGTAAGTTTGGTCTCCGTCCTGGTCACCCTTGGCTTGTCCGCGTTTCTCCTTCTCCGGCGACGGCGGGAAAAGGATAGATTTCGTGAGGAAGCGAGGGAGCAAGAGCGGGAACAGTGTGATTTCTTTGATGATGACGAGCCGGAGATGGAAGACGAGTTCGAGAAAGGGACAGGGCCGAAGCGGTTTCGCTACGGCAAGCTCGCCATTTTCACCGGCAACTTTGCCGATGACAGGAAGCTCGGGGAAGGAGGAATTGGATCGGTGTACAGAGGATTCTTGAAGGAGATGAACCTTCACGTCGCCATCAAGAGGGTGTCCAAGGGCTCCAAGCAGGGGAGGAAAGAGTACGCCACGGAGGTGAGGATCATCAGCCGGCTGAGACACCGCAACCTGGTGCAGCTCGTCGGCTGGTGCCGCGGCGGCGGCGACCTCCTCCTCGTGTATGAGCTCATGCCCAATGGAAGCCTCGACAAGCATCTCTACACTAGTGGCAGCGACGACGCCGACGACACGCTGCTGCCATGGCCGCGCCGGCACGACGTCGTGCTGGGGCTAGGGTCGGCGCTGCTCTACCTGCACGAGGAGTGGGAGCAGTGCGTGGTGCACAGGGACATCAAGCCCAGCAACGTGATGCTGGACGCGTCCTTCCACGCCAGGCTCGGCGACTTCGGCCTCGCCAGGCTCGTCGACCACGACCACGGCTTGCACACGACGGTGGTCGCGGGCACGATGGGCTACATGGACCCCGAGTGCGTCATCGGCAGGGCCGACGCCGAGTCGGACGTCTACAGCTTTGGCGTCGTGCTCCTCGAGATCGCCTGCGGCCGGCGGCCCATGGTGGTGGCGGCATCTCGCCGTGGGGAAGAAAGCGAGGGCGTGGTCCACATTGTGGAGTGGGTGTCACTACTAAAAAAGCATTTCTAGGGGCGGCTGGTAACCATTTGTAGGGGCGGTTTGCCCAGCCGCCCCGACGCAAGGGTCTCTACAAATCATGTATTTGTAGGAGCGGTTCCCAGGCCGCCCCTATAAATCGATTTGTAGGGGCGGCTCGTATTACCAGCCGCCCCTACAAATCTATTTGTATGGGCGGCTTGTATTACCAGCTGCCCCTACAAATCGATTTGTAGGGGCGGCTGTAGTACCAGTCGCCCCTACAAACAGGTATTTGTAGGGGCGGTTCAATCTAGAACCGCCCCTACAGTACGTTGTCCCGCAAAAAAAATTCAAATTTACAATTCAAAATCGCATTGCCGAATGTCCCACGACCAACGTTCCGAACCGCGTTCGCGTTGCCGAATGCCCCGCGACCAACGTTCCGAACCGCGTTCGCGTTGCCGAATGCCCCGCAACCGTGACTACAAGCACAAGAGTATTCTATAAACTACAATTACAAGTCCAATTCACAAGAATATATACAATCCATCATTAAATATACAAATTCCATACACATTGTTATCAACGTCCTAGAGCTAGCCTTTCAGTCTCACGAAGGTGTTGGTACTGAGGATTTGTACCTAACTAAGATTCTCGGTCATGGTAGGCGCCTCTGACGTGTACAATCTGGTCCAATATGAAGTTGCAAAGGTCGCCGACGAGCTCTAAGAGTTGGTCATCCTTGTATGGGGCTCTTTTCATTCCTTTCTCTTCTCTCCACTGCAAGAGAACAAGTTTCGGTTTAGTATTTCATACCATGTACGAAGTTTTTATACTACGAGTGAAGAGGTTCAAACTTACCCTCAAGGGGTGTCTCCTGTAGGCACTGGTGTTACTCATCATAGAACATATATAGTATCCACAATGTACACTCCAGGCGTCTGCTTGGGGCACTGCGTGTTTTGCATATGAAAATGTTAAGTAATGCTTTTGACAGCCATGTAACGGAATACTGAAGAAGTAAGTTACACTTACCGCACATAGTGTTTTTATAGCCAGCTTTTCCTTCCTTACTGGATCATGCCTTCCATAATGATTAGTGACATAGAACCTAAATGTCCTTTTCGAATTATTTTAGCAAATACAACTTGTTAGTATCCAAAAGTGAACGTTACAAGTATATATACAAACATATAAGCTAATAAGGATTGTCGATATATATACGTTTTGAGAATCGATATGAAGTCTTTGTATGTCACCGTGTCCTTATCTAATGAATCAAAGACCCAGGCCATGCTCCTCCTGACATCGACGGCTACACAAATCCAGTGGTTGCTGCATGGATTTAATCATAGAACTAGATAAGCTCTTTTGCATCGAATAAAATATATTGAACAAAGCTTTAAGTATAGAGTTGAACTTATTCGAAGTTGTATGGTAGCCATATAGTAGAGTGTTGTTGGAGATTTTTGAAAGCCAGGGCAATGTATGCCGCAACCTTAAGGGACTCTTCCCTTAGTTTCACCGTACGGATGAGCTCTTTCTCCCGAAGAGTCTTTGCAGCAGCTAGCTCTTTAGCATCCAGTGTCTACCATTTAGGGTAATTAAAATTTGTTTGGGCTATAGCTTGAGGGTCTACATACCCGGCTTTCACACTTGGCATTTGTTTGACAATGTGCACTTGCATTCTACAAATCACGACGTGGGTTAGTTACAACAAAATTCAAAGATTACATTCATATCATATCGGAAGGACAAGGACTTACAAGCACCACGTGCGAATTAGATTCATCTCCATTTCTCCTAGGTGAAAGCATGTGTGCATGTCATTGAAGTCAAAGACAATTTTCCCGGCTGAGCTTCCAAATGTACCGGTGGGGAAGCATGCTTGTATGATATCTATGCTCGTTGGGAGAACACGCAAGTATCAATCATGGAACCTTCTCATTCCAAGTGGTAGACGCTGAATGTCCCGATTTAGTAGGAAGACAACCTATGAGCCTCCACCTAATGGCTTCTACTATACATCTTCCGTTGTGACGGGAGGTAGCAGCAGCACAGACTCCGGCACCACTCAGTCCAGCATGACAATCGCAACTTTCCTGCCCAAATGACCTCAGATCATACGCGACTGCAAAGACAACAAATTCACAATGCCTAGAGATCTCTGGTACACTGCTTTTGAGAGTTATAAGTACCTTCATCATGTTCCTTTAACTAGCAAGGTGACCCACGCAAACGTTCTTTAAAATACTTTGCAATTATTTTTATTTGTTTATTAATTGAATATTTCTCGCTCCATGTGTCCACATTCATTGGCATAAACTTTGTATAGCATAGCATAGCTATCTTTTTTTTTTGAAAGATCCAGAACATAGCTGGAATATATTAATAAGGAGAAGATGGAATTACATGCGCCAGCTGGCACAAACAGTTCACTAGATTTGGCAGACCACCAAGCTAAGCGAGGATATATACTAGGCCTTGTAATTTAAATATATGGGCTAAAGTTTAGGGGTGTCACATGGCGATGTCACGTGGTAGTGTTTTGATAGTAATAATAAAACAAATTACACAAGTCCTCAGTAATCTACGAGACAAATTTATTAAGCTTAATTTATCCGTCATTAGCACATGTGTGTACTGTAGCACCACATTGTCAAATTATGAACTAATTAGGCTTAAAACATTCATCTTGCAAATTAGTTACAATCTGTGCAATTAGTTATTTTTTTAGTCTATATTTAATACTCCATGCATGTGTCAAACATCCGATGTGATAGGGACTAAAGTTTAGGAGGGGAAAACAAACGAGGCCTAAAAGCACTACCGGAAACGTTAAATTTGCCGAGTGTTTTTATGTTTGCCGAGTATATTATCTCGGACACTCGGTAAACAAGTTCTTTACCGAGTGCTGCGCTAAAAACACTCGGCAAAAAAAACACTCGGTAAAGAGGAGGTTTGCCGAGTGTAAAAAAAAAACACTCGACAAAGAGGGGTTTGGCGAGTGTTTTTTTTACATTCGGCAAAGAAATAAAATCTTTTTTCTGGGAAAGAAGGAGAAGAAAGAAAATGAAAAAAAAACTTTGCCGAGTGCCCAGATCTAGGGCACTCAGCAAAGCAAAAGAAATCTTTTTTTCTGGGAAAGAAGGAGAAAAAAAATAAAAAAAACTTTGCCGAGTGCCCAGATCTAAAACACTCGACAAAGAAAAAAGAAGAAAAAAAAAACTTTGCCGAGTGCCCTGATCTAGAGCACTCGGCAAACAAACAAAATATTGTACTTAACCAGCGCCCAGCGCCCAGCGCCCCCTCTCCTCCCGTCCCCACCCCTTCTTCTTCCCCTCTCCTCGTGGCCCCCAGCGCCCCCTCTCCTCCCACCGGCGCCGCCTCCCTCCCCTCCTCTCCCGGCCGCCCTCTTCCCCTCCAGCCGCCGCAGAAATCTTCGAATGCTCCTGTCGTCCTCAGGGATTCATCACGTGTGTCCGTATGTGATTTCCGTGCTACTGTGTTCTAGTTTTCCCCCTTTTTCGTTCTTGCTTCGATCTGTTTGATTCGAGGTTTTGGGGGTGTTTCGGTCGGCTAGATTCGTGCAATGATATGTGCTGATGTTGCTCTATAAATGAATTCGATTGAATCAAGACGAGAGCTAATTTTCGGTTTTGGGAAAAGTTTTCGTCTTTGGCTTCGATCTGAATTTTCCGGAGGTAGAGTTTAAATTGGGCAATGATTTCTTGAGAATAGCTTCCCTCCTCCGCTGTGATTGCCTGTGCAAAATTTGGGAACGATTCGTTTTGATTTGATTTAGTTTTCATTGAATTTTTTGGTCGCGTCCCTTTTCTGCTTAAGTCCGTCGGCTCTGTCCGGCGTCCGCAGGAGCGCACCCAGCGCCCGAGTCCGTGCTCGCTAGCGCACAGAGCGCACCGGTGTGGTACCGTTGTTGGGCCACCGGATTCAAGGTCCAAAGACCCTGCGCTGGTCAAAAGTTTACTTGCATCTCTTTCTCTCTGTTCGGTGCCTGATTCTGTGTGGTGCTCAGCTGCAAGAGAAATTAATCCAACAGTTTTTCATGCACATGCGTGTGATCAGTTGTATAAATTCTATATTTCTTCTCCTGGACTTATATCTGCTAGAGTCAGTGAAGTGGATCTCCTAGCAGACCTTTAGTTTTTTGTTTGGTTGGCTGCTTGCAAATTATTCTCTAACTAGCATGAAACTGTCTGTGTATTGGAAATTGTCATGTATGATAGCGAATTGGGAAGTGATAGCAGCTTGTTTTGAAGAGCCAATTTCTCACTTGTGTGTATCTATTTTTGGATTGCTTGGAATTTGGTTGCTAATGAAAGTTTCATGCCTCTTGCAGTTTCCCATTGACTTGGAACAATATGACCAAAGAGAGCCAGTTCTTGCGCTACTGCAAGCAGCACACAGGTGCTAGCTGGCGAGTGTAATTCCTAATTATTTTTTTTCTTTGGAAAATAGGTTTGCCGAGTGTAATTCTGAAAAACACTCGGCAAACAACAATGGTATGCTGAGAAATTTTTTTTTCTTTGGAAAATAGGTTTGCCGAGTGTAATTCCCAAAAACACTCGGCAAACAATAATCCTTTGCCGAGTGTTTTTCCAAAAACACTCGGTAAACCACTTTTTTTTGCCAAGTGTCAAATTTGACACTCGACAAACCATTCGCCGAGTGCGCGATAAAAAACACTCGGCAAATAGCTGTTTGCCGACCCACAGATGCCGTGTGTTGTATGCCGAGTGTTACACTCGGCAAAGCAGTTGCCGAGTGTTTTTGGGATTTTGCCGAGCGCCCCTGGCACTCGGCAAAACTACTGTATCCCGTAGAAGGACTGCTCACGATCTAGGAGTACAACAATGAGCCACACCAACCGGCTCCCAAACAGCAACACAGTCTACCTTCATCTTCTAACTCGCCAAGAAAGGTAGCCACCGATGTGAAAACCACCACGCACAGCCCACATGTGGCGGTTTGGCAGTTGACAAGCTGTGTTGCCAAGTCAATCAGGTCACCGTCCCAAGCCACCAGGATGCCTCCCGTTGTGCCATTTGCAGCCAGGTATTCAAAAACCGTGTACAACCTACCCAGGAACTCCGCTGCCATGAAGCTGTCCACTGTCTCTCTTCTTGCAGCACAGTTCCAGCACAAAAGCTTCAAGTCCCAGAGCAACGGAAGCAGCAGGGCGTAAACAGCTAAGTAGCAACCTTCAGTTAGACTGAAAACGAACCACAGAACTTCTTCCACAATACATCATATGGAGGAGGCCCAAGCCAAGGAACCACTCAGGGGCTTCAACCAGAACAGACACCACCACTTCCAGGAACAAACATGACAAGGGGAAACAGCTAAGTTGGCTGGCATAAGATCAGCCACAAACAACACTACAAGGGGGTACATCGGTCGAGAAGATGTGCCTCTCCTCAGCATCTGTCGTTGCATACTCATGGGACCTCCGTCTCTGCAACTCCAGTGTCTGCCGCCACCGCTGCCAGGGCTTTGGAATGTTTCTTGTTCCCCAGTCTGGTCGCCGACCTGATCGCCTTGACTGCCTCTTCTGAAGGATCTTGTGCATACAGGTCCAGATAGGCTTTGACAGCACAACATCAGGTGCAGGGGTATAGACGTTGATGAAGTCTAGCTCCCTCATGAGCTTCTGCTGGGCGCGCCGTGCGACCGGAACAGAAGAGGGCTTGGATGCCAGGCGAGTGCTGGATCTGGTGGAGACCGCCGGCTTGTGCTTGTCCCCTGGTAGGAAGCTTTCCTGTGCCCACAGGGTAGCGAGGCAGGTTGCGGCCGGGAGGATAGGGGCCGGGATGCACCTGAAGAGGCCACTGCGAAAAGGTGGAGCCTCCATTATCACCTTCCAGCTCGCCTACAGCATCCTCACCATCTCCCTGCAAGCCGTCAGGACCATCAACTTCTGAGGCAGAGGTTGCGCGGCGCCCGCCGCCCGGCTGCTTGGTGACTTTGTGTGAGTCGGTACGGTGTCGATGTCCATCTTGTGGACCAAGTCGGACAGGTTGTCCGTGGGTGGCCCAAAGGGCACCTCGGGCTGGTAGGTGCTGGGCTGGGTCTCGAGGCGGCACCGTGAGCTCTCACCAGCCCAGAGCGTGCAGACTGGCCTGCAGGTTGGCGGGCAGAGCGCGCCGTCGTTGTCATCCTGTAGCATAGGCACCGCTGGTCCTTAGGGCGAAGTTGGATTCTTGGACCATTATTGGGTCCTCCCTGATGGACTCAAGTGTGCCCTGAGACACCGGCACATCCACTTCCCTACACAGGTCAACCAAAGGGGGCTCACCGGCTGGGCGCGCGGCTGTAGGTCCGCTGTCCAGAGCCCATCCCGACGGACTAGAGAGCGTGAGCGGCGGCGCTCCTAGTCTTCTGAGGCATGGGGGATGTAGTCCCTCCTGCGTCTGGTCCTCACGGGTGAGCGACTTAGGTCACGCCCACGGTCTATGGCTTTGTGGTCACCAAGAAGCGCCTGGTGGTAGGAAGGCGGAGAGCGCGTGTGAACGCGTACCGCACGTTCGGAGGCGCATGCGGGGAAGAGTTGGCGAACCCTGGAGCTCTTTGGAGCAGCGCCGTTGCGGTGCCGCGGATCCTAGCTACAAGTCATCGTCTGGGTCATGGTCCCTGTGCGGCATGGGTGTTGGCGGAGCGTGGCATCCAGAGGGAGGCGCCTGCCAGCCTGGTGTAGGCCAACCGTCGAGGACACCCGGCGCCCAGTCGAAGGAGACGATCGTTGGCGCCTAGTGTTAGAATTAGCATGTTTACATTTCACTTTCTATTTTCATTCATGTAATCCAGTTGTAAGCACTGCATATTTGGCTTAGTTAGCGTGTAGAACCACGAGCCTGGACGGAGATGTGCCCAGTCCCGGGTGTGGCCGCGCAAGTCGGGTGCGTGGTCACCGCCACTACATGGTCGTCGTGCATGTCGCTCGGCGTGGCGCAAAAGCCAGATCGAGCAGCGATCGTGTGGTGGCGGGGGACGGGCTCTGGCCCATGTATCTGCATTGTACATAGGCAATGGAAAAAACGAAAAGGTTGCATCGGTTGTGCAGCGAAATACTTGTGTTCAGTTCCAGTTCATCGTGCGAGTTGTGATTGTGTCCGGTGACCGTGCTCAGGCGATCACCGGCGTTCCAGCAGTAGCAGGAGCTCGACGGCAACCGTTGTCTCCAACAATTGGTATCGGAGCGTAGGTGTATGTTCTACGGCGGGTCCGTGAGCCCACCGCGAGAACCTCCCCGAAAGAAGTTCGTGATCCCGAAGAAGGCGGTGGCGACGATGCCGGACTCCGGCGCGTCGGGCAGCACGACGTCGGGCGGCGTTCGCGAGAGCACCCTCTTGTGGCCAATGCTCACGCGCACGAACTACTCCGAGTGGTCGATGCTGATGCAATGCAACTATGAGGCGATGGAGATCTAGGAGGCCATTGATCCGGGGACGAACATGAAGCGGCCCCAGGATCGGCAGGCCATGAGCGCGTTGCTGCGATCCGTGCCAAAGGAGATGTGGGCGACGTTAGGGAACATGAAAACCGTCAAGGAGGCCTAGGAGGTGGTCAAGACGATGAGGCTCGGTGCCGATCGCGTCAAGGATGTCAATGCCCAGAAGCTGATACAAGAATTCGAGAACATCAGTTTCAAGGAGGGGGAGACAGTTGACGACTTTGGCATGAGGATAAACAGTCTTGTCGCTAATCTCAAGAGTCTCGGGGAGACAGTAGATGAGACCCGAGTCGTGAAGAAATTCCTTCGAGTAGCCCCAGCAAAATTCACTCAAGTTGTGGTGTCTATTGAGATGTTTTGTGATCTCAAAGAACTTATAGTTGAGGAACTGGTGGGAAAGCTGCGTGCAGCGGAGGACCGCATGGAGGAGAAGGTAGATCAGATAGTCGACAAGGCCGGCCGGTTGCTGTTGGCGGAGGAGGACTGGTTAGCGAGAAACAAACATCGCCTTCAGTCCAACTCCCCCAAGGATGGCAACACTGGAGGCGGCAGTGGCGGTCATGGAAAGGGCAAGTCGCCGATGAAACCAGATGGTGGCGGATCTGGCGGTCAGGGCACCATCAAACTCATGTGTGAGGGGACTCCTCGGCGTAAAGGTAGGTGCCGCAATTGTGGCATCTATGGGCACTGGGCTGAGGATTATAAATGGCCCAAGAAGGAGAAGAGACCGGAGAAGAAGGAGGCAGCGAACTTGGCGGTGGCAGATGCGCAGCCGACGTTGTTCCTGGCATCGGCGAGCGGTGTCGTGCACGGGCCATCCAAGACCGTACAACTGGCCGAGGAGAAGGTCGTGCTGATGTAGTGCGACAATGGCGTGTGGGTGCTGGACACTGGGGCAGCAACCACATAATAGGGACACGGGAGGCACTTAATCATCTTGATGATGAGGTGTCCGGCACAGTCCGCTTCGGTGATGGCTCCTACGTCGAGATCAAGGGGCTTGGCTCAATCGTCATGGAAGGACGAGATCAACAGCATAAGGTATTGACCAATGTCTATTATATTCCCAAGTTGAAAAGCAATATCATCAGTCTAGGACAGCTAGAAGAGGCTGGTTGTGATGTGAGGTTGAGAAATGGCAGACTTACAGTGGTTGACTCTGAGGGTACATTAATAATTAGTGCTCCTAGAACCAACAATAGACTGTACACCCTGAAAAATGCAGTAGTTTCACCTGTTTGTCTGCACATGAACTTGGAGGATAAGAATTGGTTGTGGCATGAAAGGTTTGGCCATTTAAATTTCAGAGCACTTCGTGATCTAGCAAGTAAAGGGATGGTTGAAGGTATGCCAACTGTTGATCGAGTAGAGCAAGTCTGTGATGGGTGCACATTAGGCAAACAACACCGAATTCCATTCCCACACCAATCCTCTTTCAGAGCTAGTCAGGGATTAGAGCTTGTTCGTGCTGATTTGTGTGGGAAGATCAGTCCACCAACACCTGGTGGCAAAGAATATTTTCTGCTAGTGGTAGATGACCATAGTAGATATATGTGGGTGGAGCTATTGAAAACCAAAGATGAGGCACTGTCATATTTCAAGAAAATTAAGCAGCAAGCAGAACTAGAGCATGACAGAAAGTTGAAAGCATTGAGAACTGACAGAGGAGGAGAGTTCAACTCAAATCTGTTCACTGTCTTCTGCAATGAAACAGGGATAAAGCACTACACCACCACTCCATATTCCCCACAGCAAAATGGAGTAGTGGAGTGTCGAAACCAAACAGTGGTTGAGATGGCTAGGTGCCTGTTGAACTCAAAAGGAATGCCACCTAGGTTCTGGGGAGAAGCCGTTGTGACAGCAGTGTTCATTTTGAACCGTGCTCCAACGAAAAGTCTGAAGAACATGACACCTTATGAAGCTTGGCATGGGAAGAAACCCAGGGTGGATCACTTGAAAACCTTCGGGTGTGTGGCTCATGTGAAGGTAGTTGGACCCGATATCACAAAGTTGTATGACAGATTAGTAAGAATGGTATTTCTTGGGTATGAGTTAGGGACCAAAGGATATCAGGTGTTTGATCCAGAGAACAATCGACTACATGTAAGTCGGGATGTTGTGTTCGAAGAAGATGCAAAGTGGAATTGGAATGCCCAAGATAGTACAGGCTAGGCTGACTCTGAAACATTTACAGCTGAGTTTCAGTCTACTGTAGCTAATCCGACAATAGATTTTCTAGCGGATTCAGTGCAAGGTGGAGGTAGTGAGCAATACCAAGGGGGACAGGGTCAAGAACAGTCTCCCCAGGCATCCATACCAGCAATGCCGGGGTCACCATCAACACCGATCAATCAAATAATCGGATATGCAGCAGGATCTAATACCACAGTCTCAAATTCTGCAGGAAGCTCGGGATCAAGTCAGGGACCAGTTCATCTCAGAACCCTGTCTGATCTATTAGATGCAACTGAAGAAGTACATGACTATGAGTATAGTGGGTTATGCCTGCTAGCAGCTGATGAACCAAGGACTGTTGATGAGGCTCTTGAAGAAGAATGTTGGAAGAATGCCATGAATGCTGAACTGCAGTCTATCAAAGAGAACAACACTTGGAGCTTGACAGAATTACCAAAAGGTCAACATGCTATAGGGCTCAAGTGGGTGTTCAAGGTAAAAAGGGATCCAGCAGGGAACATTGTAAAGCACAAGGCAAGACTTGTAGCTAAGGGGTATGCACAGAAACAGGGGGTGGATTTTGATGAAGTGTTTGCTCCTGTAGCAAGACTAGAAACAGTGATACTACTTCTAGCTATGGCTGCCAATGGTGGATGGGAGGTTCACCATATGGATGTAAAATCAGCTTTTCTCAATGGAGAACTACAGGAAGAAGTGTATGTTCATCAGCCACCAGGTTTTCAGGAACCAAATAATGCAGGAAAGGTGCTAAAGCTGAAAAAGGCCCTTTATGGGTTGAAACAGGCTCCAAGAGCGTGGAATGCAAAACTTGATCAAGAGCTGTGTAGACTTGGTTTCAGAAAAAAGTGAAGAAGAACATGCTGTGCACAGGAGGAGTGAAGGTGATTCATTTCTCATAGTTGGTGTCTATGTGGATGATCTTATTATCTGTGGGCCAGATAGCAACAAAATTGCTAGTTTCAAGCAGCAGATGATGAGGCTCTTCAGTATGAGTGATCTAGGCCTACTGAGTTACTACCTTGGGATTGAGGTGACACAAAATTGTGGAGAAATAACGATATGTCAGAGTGCATATGCAACCAAGATAGTAGAACAGTGTGGTCTGTCAGAATGCAATCCAACAGACACACCAATGGAGCAGCGTGTCAGGCTTGTATCAAGAACTGCAGATAAGGCATTTGATGTTACTAAGTACAGAAGCATAATAGGGAGCCTCAGATACTTAGTCAACACGAGGCCAGATATAGCATATGCAGTTGGGATGGCAAGTCAGTTTATGGAGTCACCAAACAATGAACATTGGGCTGTGGTTAAGAGAATTGTTAGATATGTGTCTGGAACAACTGACTATGGCTGCAAATATGTGAAAGGGGGAGAAACAGGTCTGAACCTGCTGGGATACACAGACAGTGACAATGGTGGTGATCTCGTGTTGTGGAGAAGCACTACGGGCATGGCTTTCTTCCTAGGAAACAATTTGGTGACATGGACTTCACAGAAGCAGAAAGTTGTTGCATTGTCAACGTGTGAAGCTGAGTATGTGGCAGCAGCTGCAGGTGCTTGTCAGGGAGTCTGGCTCAGTAGACTCATTGCTGATCTGATGGGAAGAGATGTTCAGAAGTTCAGACTTCTTTTGGACAACAAGTCGGCCATAGAGCTGAGTAAAAATCCGGTGTTCCATGAGAGAAGCAAGCATATAGACACTCGTTTCCATTACATCAGAGAGTGTATCAGCAGTGGACAGGTTGAAGTTGATCATGTGAGAACCGACAACCAGTTAGCTGATATACTGACAAAAGCACTGGGTAGGATCAGGTTCGTGGAGCTGAGGCAAAAGCTGGGCATCGTCAAGTTACAACAGGATTAAGGGGTGATTTGTTAGAATTAGCATGTTTACATTTCACTTTCTATTTTCATTCATGTAATCCAGTTGTAAGCACTGCATATTTGGCTTAGTTAGCGTGTAGAACCACGAGCCTGGACGGAGATGTGCCCAGTCCGGGGCGTGGCCGCGCAAGTCGGGTGCGTGGTCACCGCCACTACATGGTCGTCGTGCATGTCGCTCGGCGTGGCGCAAAAGCCGGATCGAGCAGCGATCGTGTGGTGGCGGGGGACGGGCTCTGGCCCATGTATCTGCATTGTACATAAGCAATGGAAAAAATGAAAAGGCTGCGTCAGTTGTGTAGCGAAATACTTGTGTTCAGTTCCAGTTCATCGTGCGAGTTGTGAGTGTGTCTGGTGACCGTGCTCAGGCGATCACCGACGTTCCAGCAGCAGCAGGAGCTCGACGGCCACCGTCGGCTCCAACACCTAGAAGGCGAGGAAATCAGTAGAGTCTCGCGCTAGGGTCCGGCTATCCAACCTGTCTAGGATACAAGTGTTGCCGAGGATGAGCCGCACACTATCCGTGTTCCAGGCCTCCAAGGGGACGTTCTCCATGGTCACCTTGACGTGGTACCACCATGTGTGCTCAGACCTGCCCCTAGCCGAGCGCCAGGGATTGATCGAGAAGTTGGAGCCCCCAATGTCGATAGACCCCTTGCAGATGGCGTGATCCTTCTCCGGGGGTAGCTTGAACTCCACAAGGAAAAGGTTCGGACTGTGCTTGGTGACCGTGATGTTGTCCCGCATCACATACAACTGTCCAACCAAAGCGTAGTAGACCTCTAGGGCATTGGAGCGGTAACCCATCGCCAACGAGGAAATGAGCACGGCATGGGCTCGCAGTCGGTTTGCCTCATGAGTCATGGCCTCAGTAGTGACGAAGGAGACATGGCCTGGGGTGCTGGAGGGCGTGTCGAGGGGCAAACTCCATCCTAGGATTGGTGGTGGCACCGGCGGTGTTGTGGTGGTGCAGAGGGGCGAACGAGATGTGGCTGCGGACGCTCTCTCGAGGAACCTTAGCCGGTCGTGGAGCTCGGAGGAGATGGTGCGCGGACAACGAGAAGGGCAGGAGGCCAAGAGCGCAAGATGTGTCCAACACCCTTGCACGCAAGGTAATGAACGGGATCCTGGCACTCAGCAACCTGATGGTCGAGGGCCAGGCATCGGAAGCAGCGTCCGACTAAGCGCTTAATGAAGGCCTTGCTGGTAGAGCTCCCGACGTGAGCTTGGGCTTCTGCAATGGAATAGAGGCATCCCGAAGCGGCGTGGTCTCTGTCCTTTGACGGCGCCCAGTCTTCGCTCTTTGCCATTCTGGTGAAAGAAGGTCGCTCTGCATCTCCTTCACTCTAGATGGTTGTCCCGGCTCCCAACGTGAGCCAGAGCCAGAGTAAAGACTCTTCCCAGCAGGGGTGGTCGGCGGCGTGGGGCGAGGCGCCATGGAGCCCAGAGATCCCGCGGTAGAAGGCTTGTGTTGATCCATCGGCTGCCACACCAGCATCCCAGGTGAAGAGGCTGTAGCAGGCCGGACTAGGACAGATTTAAGCCTGGCCGGCGCCTCGGCATCTCCATGGACAGGGGTGCCAAGCACTGGAGCAGGGGGTGGGCGGATCGAGGACATGATGGCGGCCGCAGCAGGGGATTTGCTGGAGGCCACAACAGGGGATCCGCCGGATTTGCAAGCAAGTGGGGTCGGAGACGCACTGGATGGGGGCGCAGCGCACCCTGCCCCTGGATCCGCTAGTTCCACCCCGTCCAAGAGGTGGTTGGGGAGGCAACTTCGATATCGTCGATGCCATCGCTGTCTCCTGTCCTCATTAAATGACTTGTCATAGGTAAAACACTGACATGGCAACGTAATTAATGAAGAAAGAGAGCAAAAATCATAGAAATGGTTTCCTCATGAAGAAATCAGGTCTTCTCTTGACCCAATGCACCAAGAAACCATGAAATCGCCATTGAGGAGAAACCACCAGTTTCTAGGGGGCTCGTGCCGCACTTCCATTGGAGGAAGAAGATAGAGTTGAGAGAGAGAAAGAGAAAATAATTATTACTCATAGAAACCATGGGTTGGAAAGCAGTATTTTTTTGGTACGGTATTCTATGTTATAGAAACTACTAGTTTCTTTCATTGGGACTGCCCTCAGCAGGCATGGGGGTAGATCTGGAGGGCGCTAGGCGAGGAGGCCATCAGAGGAGGGGGTGGCAGGAGGCTTGGGGTGGACGTCGGCGCCAGGGAGGTTGCCGGCAGATGGGAAGGTGGGAGCTATCTCTCACAAGGGCACTCAACCATCGCATTGTGGCTTCCTCTAAATTGTGACCTTCATGACTTTATATAGCTATCGTCAAACAATTTTTTGGCTTAAAGTACGTTATTGTTGTCTCTCTCTTCTCACTTCCGGAAACAGGGCTTTTGCTGAGTGCAAACTGCTTTACCGAGTGTCAAAAATCCGGCACTCGTCAAAGACCTTCGTTGCCGAGTACCGGACACTTGGCAAAAAAGGGCACTCGGCAAAGGACTTCTCTGCCGAGTGCTAGACTCTCAGCAAAAGCGCGGCACTGGGCATAGGCTGCCCCGCGTAACGGTGTTCGGCCATGTCCTTCTTTGCCGAGTGCCTACTGTTAGGCACTCGACAAAGATTTTTTTTTGAAAAATACTTTGCCGAGTGCCCTTGACACGGTGCTCGGCAAAGATTCAATATTTTTATTGAAATGTCTTTGCCGAGTGCCTAACAGCTTCGGCACTCGGCAAAGGGAGGAATTAAAAAAATTACATTTTTTTTTGAAATACCTTTGCCGAGTGCCCCTGTGAAGGCACTCGCCAAAGAGGAAATTTCTAAAAAAATTCAAAAATCCTCTTTGTCGAGCGCCTTATTCTTGACACTCGGCAAGGACCCCCTTTGCCGAGTGCCATGCCCCGGCGCTCGGCAAAGTTTTTTTTAGCCTCCAAATTTTTTGTGCAGCCCTTTTAAAGTACTAGGAACTCCTCGTTAGAATTTGGGGATTTTTTGTGGCTTTTTGATATATTTAGTTACTTTATTTCGTTTACTTGAATTTTTTCGAAAAATATAAATTTGAACTGCACGTGGTACGAATAATGAAATTTAATAATTCAAAAAATGATAGTCATGTTACTGAGTGTAGTGTGAGGCCGTATCCAGGAACGGACCCGAAATTTCGGACATCTTGTTCACGAAACATGACCGCAAACTTGCGTGCAAAGTGTTTTTAAATTCTATAAAAACCAAAACGAAGTCCGAAAATTATGAAACTTGTTGAGATGTCGTGATATCGTATGTGGAGGCTATGATAAAAATTTCAGAAGATTTCGTGCACGTTGTCACGTACGATGCTTATAAACCAGGACATCTCTACATGTGTTATAGTATTAGAAGTAGTAGTAGTGCTAGTGGTAGTAGTAGTATTAGAAGTAGTGGTAGTAGTAGTAGAACTAGTGGTAGTAGTAGTAGCAATAGTGGTAGTAGTAGTAGAACTAGTGGTAGTAGTAGTAGCAATAGTGGAAGTAGTAGTAGAAGTAGTGGTACTACTTGGATATATTCTTCTGCATGGATTGATATCCAAACTACATGGCTTCTCTTGAGACATATGTGCTTGTCGGCCATCGTGCCGTTGTTTTTTTTAGGTTTTGGAAACCTCACCGTGCAGGGGAGGTTCTGCTGAATTTTTTTAAATGACAGTATTTTGTTCCATTTTTATAGAGAAGAGCCCGTCGGAGCCGAGTCGGAGTTCCCGTCGCCGTGCCGGTCTGCCTGCACCGCGTCGCCTCGCCACTGCACCGACCCGCCACGGCCCCATTAGCCTGACTCCGCCGCCACCCTAGGTATAACCACTCTTTCTGTATCATGGTCATAGATCGCGTAACCCAGTTAGGCGTCTCCCGTTCAAAAGAGATACGGTTGGAGGTATGCAGATCTTTGCATATCTATGACCATATCTGTTTCGGATTGTCCACGTTTTTTGGACAGCCCGCGGATGCGTAGATGGGTTAGTTTTCATGCGCAGAAGCTGACGGACATTATAGAGTTCCTACAAGGGCTTGGACAACGTGTGGGCTTCTCTCTGCCAGCTGGGCTGTTGGTTCCACCTCCGCCTCTACGTCCTGCAGCTGCAGCTACTCCTGTGAGTATGAAAGTTTTTTACTTTCGCTTGTGCTTTGCTTGTATGGCCTCTACTTTCCTAGATTAGCTATCCAAATAATCTTGTCTCACATGCAATCTTTTCTTCTTTGTACAGTCTCTATCTGACGGTGGTTCAAATAATCCACCTCATGCACCTCCGAATGATGGAGCTAGGCCTTCACCATAGTCGCAGTGGCCGAGATGAGTGCACGTTGTATTTTTTTCATTTGTTGTTCACTTGGTGGTGGACTTGTGATATACTTGTGATGCACTTGTGGACTTTGATGGACTTGTGATGGACTTGTGGATTTATTTGGATGGACTTGAGCACTTATTATTATATATGTGATATATATTGTGATGGATGTGATATGTGCTGATGGATGTGTGGATGGATGAGATATATATGTGATGGATGAGATATATATGTGATGAATGAGATATATATGTGATATATGTTTGTATGAATTTAATTGTCATGATGGAATGTAAAAAAAATTAAAAATTGTCATTTTGGGTCACTTTGCCGAGCGTTGCACTCGGCAAAGGACCCCGTTGCCGAGTGCCATGGTCACAGCACTCGGCAAATCTGGAAAAATGGGTGCTCGGAAAAACATTTTTCCAGCTTTGCCGAGTGCCATGACCATGGTACTCGGCAAAGATCCCACAAAAAAATTCAAACTTTTGAAAGTGCGGCGAGAGGGCACTTTCGGCAAAATTCCCACAAAAAATTCAAACTTTGCTTTAGCGCCGGCGAGGGGCACTCGGCAAATAATTTTAAAAAAAATAAAACATCTTTGCCAAGGGCCAGATAGAGGGCACTCGACAAAAAAAAAATATTAAAAAATAAAAAATCTTGCCGAAAGTGCTGCGCAGGTTGGTTTTCGGCAAGCAAAGCGATCAATCAACGGGCGGGCGCCGTGGATTTGTCGCTTTCTTTTGCCGAGTGCCCGATAAAAGACACTCCGCAAAGAGGGCTTTGACGATCAATTTTTTGCCATGTATTCTTTGCCGAGTGCCACACTCGGCAAAGGCTTTGCCGAGTGCAATTTGGCCTCAGCCACTCGGCAAAGAACCTGAATCCAGTAGTGTCTATTCCTTTTTTTCCATTCCTATCTTTAAGCTATATAGTTATTTCTACCGAGTATAATCAAGGAAGTCTTGAATTATCTCTTGTTGAGCTTCATTCCTCGAGAAATAATTAACTATCCATGTTCCCTAGCTCTCTTTTAAGTTTACGCCTGGTTCACCTTGACATCACCACTCGGTCCAGCTTGATATCCATGGCGATGACATGAAAGTAGTTCCGTCTTCTCAATTGTACATTAGCCAAATTTTCACAACCGTTTTGAACTTAAGTTTTTTTTCTTGAATGTGCAGGAAGAGAGTCGGGACGACTAGTGCCCGGACGTCCGGCCCGAGACCCACGTCCGAACGCCCACGCTGCACTACATTTCCCCACACCAGCACTCTAACGCCGCGCTCGAAAAAAAATAGCACGCCCCCGCCTGTGCCTAGGTTTCACGTGCCCATGCAGAGCTCGCGCTGCCCGAACGCCGCCTGTGCCGCCAGACCGCGTGCGGGGACTGCTCATGTCCCCTCTGCTTCTCACGCGTATTGCAACATGTGTAACACCCGAACTACTTTTGAAACATCCTAATACAACACTTATAACATACGTTTAAAGACAAATGAAACACTTGAAACATGCTTCTGAAACAGTTGTAAAAACACATGAAAAACACTTGAAAACCATTACAAAAATACGCCATATCCAGATAAAACACTTGCAGCATATGTGTGCAACGTATGCAACATCCACATAAACACACCTGGAACAATACACCAAAAAATTAGATGAAACATTGGGAACACACCTTTGCAACATACGTGTACAACCATTGCAACATATGCAATATTCATCTGAAACACTTACAACATACCTCTGAAACATCCAAAACACTTGAAATATACGCTTGCAACGTACGTTTTCGTCACATCGCAACATCTCCTTGTTGCTTACAAAATGGAGGCTCGACAGTGTCTGGAGTTCACCGGAGGCAGCCATGCCGTCGCCACCATTGACCAGCGCCAACATCGACCAGATGGACTCCGCCTACTAGAGGCCGGTGCGGACCCCTTCGTGGCCCCTGGTATTGTGGGCTCCACGCAAGACATGCAGCCCCACGCAGCCCTGCAGCCGGCGCCACAGTCCCCACCACCATTGGATTTGTCGCCGCACAGTGGATCTGGTGGAAGGAACAGCGAGGTAGAGTGGGGCGGAGGCACGCGGCGCGCGATGCGGACGAGCGGCCACATCTTTTTTGATCTGTGTGTATCACAGGTATTGATTCAGGGATTGATACATGATGCAAAGTGAACCCAAAAGTAGAGGCCCAACAGCCACAAGAAAAACAAAGAGACTAAGGACCGCTCAAATAACTCAAACAACAGCTATAAACACCATCATGAGTTTAGTCACCGCTTAGGAATGTTAATTAACAACTTTTATCCTGAAGGCCCCGTCCTCCGGTTGCTTTGCCAAATTCAAAAAGTTCCTCTTATTTCTCTCGTAAGTTTTGCTCCGGTTGTCCTCTTTAAATTATTTTTTGCATGGATCTTAAAGGACTGGAATAATTAATTAAAATTAATTCAATTTAGATAAGTCTAGCAACCATAACACTAAGACATTTAATAAAAAATAATTTCCTTTACATGGGCCACATTTCAGTTAAAATAATCTAACAGTGGCACGTATGTGGCCACCGGCATCCCGCCGGCAGATTGGGCAGTGGCGCCTCAGACCGCAGCACGTTCATGGCTTGCCGCTTGCCTGATGGACGGCCGGAGGCTCCAGTCAGGGTGCGCGCACCAGAGTCCGACGACCATCATGTTACGACCAACGACAGGTTCGATAAGATTCAGGCAAGTAGCAGTAGATCTGAGTGGGGGAAGAGGAGCAAAGCACGTGGTCGGGCTCCGAGGAGGCTTGCGGGAGGGGCAAGTCAATTGTTACAAGTTTTCCCATAAACCTCTCTTCTATCCTATTACATATATGTAATCCTAGGTAGGCAGCTGAATCACGCCTTCACCCATTCGTCCCTGCTGGTACGCGTGCTCGGCGCCCTTGCTCTGCTGGAGTGCCTTGGGTGCGGCCCAGGCCCATGTGTTGCGGCCTCATCTTCCGTTGTCGGACTCAGTTCAGTATCTTGAGCCGTAACATCCCCTCCCCCTTGCGCGCCAAGCCAACTCCAGACGGTGGATAGGAAACTGCTGTCTGAGGTGCTCCAGATCCTCCCATGTGGCTAGAGAAGCTGGTAAATTAGACCATTTGATCAGTCCCTGAGAGATTGAACGCGTACCTTTGAACACGGAGTGGACTTGCAAAATCCGTTCAGGAATACTCCAAATAACATCCGCAGAAGGGGGATGAGCTGTTACAGTATGATGAACACCGACTGACTTTTTCAATTGCGAAACATGAAAGACCGGATGCACAGATGAAGAGGCCGGCAGCTCCAACTGATAGGCCATGGTACCCACACGTTCAACCACATGGTACGGCCCAAAGAACTTGAAAGATAACTTCTGATTTGCACGCTGGGCCAAGGAAGACTGAATGTACGGTTAAAGTTTGACAAACACCCAATCGTTGACCTCAAAGTGACGCTCAGATCGATGTTGATCGGCGCACTTCTTCATGCGTTGCTTTGCACGGTTGCGATGTTGACGAATCACATCAGTCATAAGAGCTCTGTCAGACAACCAGGTGGCCAAATCTGTCACGGGGGCATCCCCGCTGATGGCAAGCCCAAAGTGCCGTGGTGGATATCCATACAAAACTTCAAATGGTGAGTGCCCCATAGCAGAATGCCAATTAGTATTGTACCCAAACTCGGCTTGGTCCAGCCACTGACGCTAGGTGCGTGGACATGCATGAGTAAAACATCGCAGAAATGTTTCAACACATTGATTCACGCGCTCCGTCTGGCCATCGGACTGTGGGTGGTACGCCGTACTCATACGCAACTCTACACCAGCTAATTTGAATAATTCGCGCCAAAAGTTGCTAGTAAAGATCTTATCCTAATCCGAGATGATAGCTTGGGGAAGGCCATGCAGTTTATAGACTTGTGAGATGAATATCTGAGCAACAGAGGCAGCAGTGAATGGATGCTTGAGGGCTAGAAAATGAGA
Organism: Miscanthus lutarioriparius; assembly: GCA_904845875.1. Lineage (NCBI taxonomy): Eukaryota > Viridiplantae > Streptophyta > Magnoliopsida > Poales > Poaceae > Miscanthus > Miscanthus lutarioriparius. The sequence continues at coordinate 17,231,108 of CAJGYO010000014.1, read as the reverse complement.
ATACTTGGAGAACAAATCCACCACAACCAAAATGCAGTTGAATCCGCCTGAGGACGGAAGCCCTTCAATGAAATCCATCGAGATGACAGTCCAAGCTCTGTCAGGAACCGGAAGGGGTTGCAACAGACCTGGAAGTTTAGATCGATCAGGTTTGGCTTGTTGACATACAGTGCAAGCAGCAACAAAAGTCTGAACAGCTGACTTCATCCCTTGCCAAGCAAAGATCTGTTTGAGACGACGATAGGTAACAATGACGCCTGAATGTCTACCAATAGCTGTTGAATGTACTGCTGCAATCAATTTGTCCTGCAGGTCCTTGCTGTGACCCACCCAAACTCTATGGTTATAACGGAGCATACCATCCCTCAATGTGAAATGAGGTACTGCATCAGGTGCAATGGATAGCTTAGTAAGGAGGTCTTGAGCACGGACATCCTGTGTATAGGTTGAAATCACTTCCTCAAGCCACTGCGGCTGACAGACTGAAACCGCAGCAACCTGATAGGTGGGATTGCGGGACAAGGTGTCGGCCGCGCCATTGTCAGAACCCTTGTGGTACACAATCTTATACTGAAGGCCAACCAATTTAGTGAACACTTTCTGTTGCCAAGGTGTATATAATCGTTGCTCTATGAGGTGCACAAGACTGCGATGATCAGTAACGATATGAAATTCAGCATGTTGAAGATAGCTGCGCCACTGCTCCAAAGCCATCATAATTACCATATATTCTTTTTCGTAAGTGGACAAGCCCCATGAGCGAGGTCCCAAAGCTCTGCTCAAATAGGCTCATGGATGCCCACTCTGCATTAACACTGCCCCAATACCAGTGCCACATGCATCGGTTTCAACTGAAAAGGGTTTACTGAAGTCAGGAAGGGCAAGCACTGGAGTAGATGTAAGCACATGTTTGAGAGCCGAGAATGCCTGCTCCTGCAAGTCTATCCAGACAAAAATAGCACCCTTGTGTAATAGTTCAGTCAGAGGACGCGAGATAATGCCAAAATTCATGACAAAACACCTGTAATAACAGGTGAGACCCAAAAAACTTCGCAGATCTTTTACTGTTTTGGGTGAAGGCCATTGCACAACTGCCAGAATCTTCTTAGGGTCAGTGGCGACACCCTCTGCTGAAATGATGAGCCCAAGATAGCGTAACTGACGCTGAGCAAAGCGGCATTTGGACATCTTGACCTACCACTGATCACGTTGCAGTAACGCTAGCACCTGTCGAATGTGCTCCAAGTGTTCTGTATAGGTACGGCTAAAAATGCGGATATCGTCAAAAAACACCAACACACACTTGCGCAAGAGGGGCCGGAGGGTGGTATTCATAGCTTTCAGAAAGGTTGTTGGTGCTCCTGTGAGGCCGAAGGCCATAACCTGAAACTCATAATGGCCAGAATGTGTCTGAAAGGCAGTCTTAAATTCTTCTCCGGTCTTCAAACGTATCTGGTGATACCCTGCAGTGAGATCCAGATATGAAAACCAAGAGGCATGGGTCAACTCATCCAGTAGCTCCTCGATAACGGGCACCGAATACTTAGCTTTAGCAGTAATAGCATTAAGCTGTCTGAAATCAACACAAAAGCGAAAGGTACCATCCTTTTTCTTGACTAGCAACACAGATGAGGAAAAGGAGTTGTTACTGTGCTGAATGATTCCCGACTGTAGCATATCTGAAATTTGTCGCTCGATTTCATCTTTGACAACTGGGGGATAGCGATATGGGCGGACCAAGAAGGGGCTGGCTCCCGGTAGCAATGGAATGGCATGATCACAATCATGGGCTAGTGGGTAACCTGAAGGAGGAGCAAATACTGACTGAAATTCAGTTATGAGTGCCGAGACCTCCGGTGGTACTGCTTCCTGACATGTAACAGAGTCATCCGACAATACTGCAGATACTTACACCACTGAACCTGGAGGCAGAGCTGAGAGAGAACCCTACAAGAAACACTGGTTCTGCCCTTGTGTAATAAGCAGCCAATTGTGCTGCCAATCAATGTTCATTGGACTATAAGAAGCCAACCAATCCATGCCCACAATTAGCTCATAAGAAGATAGCGGCACCACCTTAGCTTGAGAGACAAAATCATGAGCCTGAACTGTCCAAATGAGGTTCTAGAATTGAGAGGAGCAGAGCAATTGCGAACCATCAGCCACCATGACCTTGAGTGGAAGCGAGAGAATAGACTGACCTTGCAACTGAGCAACAAGTGCAGCACTGACAAAAGTGTGACTACTGCCAGAATCAATGAGAATGCAAACTGGGTGACCCTGAATGTGCCCCATGAACTGAATAGAGGTGACAGAGGGTGGACCTCCAGAAGCAGCCATAGATATAGCAAGACACAACTGAGCTTCATCAGTGCCAGCTTCCAGACAATCATCATAGCCATCCTCCTGACAGTCCCCAGAAAAACAAACCTCCCAGAGTTCTTGCAAAGCATGCAGTTGGATTGCTTCAGGACATCGATGGTCACGTGACCATTTCTCGCCACACCTGAAATAGAGGCCACGGGAGCGTCAATAATCATGCAATGTGGAGAGCTTGTCATCCATACCACGAGCACGTCGTTCAGGGGCCGGATGCGGCGGCACCGGCTTGTCCTAACGGTCCAGGCATGGTGGCTGATTGAACAACGGCGGCGGTGGCCCGCGCACGGGAGCCTTGACGAAGGTGAATGGTTTAGGTCGCCGAAGCTCCTTCTTACGAACAGGGTCCACCAATTCCTCCTGCAACAGAGCAAGGACACAGGCAGTATCTAGATTCTAGGGACGTTGCATATGCACAGCGGCACGAATGTCAGCACACAATCCATCAACAAAAACGCATAGCATAGTAAATTGGATCAGTATTACGACCATAAGCAATTAACTGATCTACCAACCCAGTGAATTTGTCAATATATTCTTGGACCATGGCTGATTGGTGGATGTGAAAGAGCTGACGAACCAGCAGTTCATGCTGATCTTTACCAAAGCGGTTCATGACCAGCTCCTGAAACTGCTCCCAGCTACCCGAGCGAACCTGCTACTCAACCGATTGCAACCAACACGCCATGGCACCAGACAAGTGCATGGTGGACACCTTGATCCAGCAGCGACGCGGGACAAAGTACATCTCAAAATAATCTAAGCAACGCCCGAGCCACAAATTTGGGTTGGAACCATCAAATGGAGGAAAATTGATTTTAGGTAGGTGATGATTTCCCCCATCCCCATCCTCATAACAACGATAATCTTGAGACCCATGCACCCCACCTGAACTGCCATGAGTGCCAGCGACGAGAGCCGAGATCGAATAGGATCGATACAATTTGGGTTTAGGATCGGGATCGGGCGGAATGAACGTACCCTTGATCGGGGATGGAGCAGAAGACTCAAATCCCCGGTGACTTGATTCCTCATGGGGCCCTAGCGGGCAGAAGTGAGAACAACCAGCAGGAATCCACGCCGCGGACACCTTGGGACGCGGCAGAACCCTGGTCGGTGTGGCCTGCATGGCGTCGAGGATGGAGCGGCTCATAGACTTGCGTAGCGCAGTCATCTCCTCTCGCATCGACTCCACCTTCTCCTCGGTCTTCCTGAACGCTCCAATCTCTGCGCGTAGTTCCGCTACAGAGGCGTCCATCGTCGGTTTCCAACCATCGAACACCTTGGCGGCGTCCTCCAGGGAGCCGACGCGGGCACCGATGGAGTGCTCGACCACGTTGATCTGATTGGTGAGGTTGGATTACACATACTTGAGCTCATCGAGGATGAGTTTGGTGTTTGGATCTATGGCGCCGAGCTACTTGCGGAAGCGGGTAAAATGCTCGTGGTCGATTTGGTGGGGCTCTAGGGTGGATTGGATTCTGGCGATTCACTCCTGCACCGATCAGATCAGCCTCGGCATGGACCTACGGGTTCATCACTCATTATCAAAGCACAAAGGATGATCAACCATCCGTCGAGGGTGACGATCCAAGATCAAGGTGGAGGAAGCAAAAAATCGACCAAAGAATCAGGGGCTCTGAGTACCAAATTGTTACGACCAACGATAGGTTCTATAAGATTCAGGCAAGTAGCAGTAGATCGGAGTGGGGGAAGAGGAGCAAAGCACGGGGTCGGGCTCAGAGGAGGCTTGCAGGAGGGGCAAGTCAATTGTTACAAGTTTTCCCATAAGCCTCTCTCTTCTATCCTATTACATATATGTAATCCCAGGTAGGTAGCTAGATCACGCCTTTGCCCATTCGTCCCTGCTGGTACGCGTGCTCGACACCCTTGCTCTGCTGGAGCGCCTTGGGTGCGGCCCAGGCCCATGTGTTGCGGCTTCATCTTCTGTTGTCAGACGCAGTTCAGTATCTTGAGCCGTAACACATCACCGTCTCCATCACCTAGGCATCAAACTCACCCTTCAACCTTGCGTTGGCGGTTTCTAGGATGGCTCCCCTGCCATAGCACTCCCACACCCACTGTACGATGTGGATCATGTCTTCTTCCTCGCGGTAAGCCACTAGAGGCCGCCTGCTGCAAGTGATCTCCAGGAGGACGAAGCCAAGCGGTAGACGTCCGACTCAGCGTTCGCGTTGTCGGTGATCAAGCACTCCGGGTCCTGTACCCCATGGTTCTGGCGAGCACAGCCGTGGTCGACGAGCCTAGCGAGCCCGAAGTTGCCGAGCTTGGCACGGAAGGACGTGTCCAGCATGACGTTGCTTGGCTTGATGTCCCTATGTACCACACATTGCTCCCATTCCTCGTGCAGGTAGAGGAGGGACGACCCTAGGCTCAGCATGATCTCATGCTGGAGCGGCCATGGCAGAAGCGCAGTGTTGCTGGTGCTGTAGAGGTGCTTGTCGAGGCTGCTGTTGGGCATCATCTCGTAGATGAGGAGCAGCTTGCCACCGCCGTGGCACCAGCCGATGAGCTGCACCTGTTTGCGGTGCCTGAGCCGGTTGTGTTAGCATAAAGTATTATGTTATGAAAGATAAAGTCTGGGATCATATAATTAGTCTTGAGCATATAAGAATAGAAAAGATGCTCGTGGATCCGCTTACAAAAGGCTTACTACCCAGCGTGTTCAGAGAACACTTAGCCAGCATGGGTTTAAGGGAAAGCCTATTATTCTTGGACTATAAGGGCCTAGTTGAGAATCTATTTCAAAACAGAGAGGTGCATTGTAGCTGTTTAATCTAATGGCAACTGACCGTGATGATGAGGCACACTCTATGCACTGATCTATGATGAAATGGGAACAAGATAAAGTAAGTTAAGTTTAAGTCATAAGGTAAGATCATAGGGGAGAATGTTAGATTGATCTCTTTCAATTGGCCCAACGGTCAATTAGGCCCTTGGATCCGTGCTCTGATCGGGGACGCCCAACCGCTCCATAGTTGGTGGGCCCCTGTCGCACAGCACCATAAAAGGGAGGTGGGGGCCGGGGTATAAGGCATGAGGTTCACCTGAGCCGCCAGACGCCCCACCTACAGTCCCTAAACTGATCTAGTGAGGGGGCGTTGCCAGCGACGGGAAGACCGCCACCGGCCACCGCCGCCTCTGCACCGCCGTTACTGTGTCCGCAACTTCACCGCCGGACCTCACTGCGTCACCGACAAGGACGCCATGGTAAGCTCGTCTTCTACGAAAGCGGCCGATGGTTTACACCTCCGTAACCCCTCCCTCTCTCTCTATTTCTCGCTTTAGCTTATATTCTAGGTTTACACTTCATCAAATATCAGTGTGTATGCTAGATCTATGGCTAGTGATCCTGTTATGCATCTATCAGGCTGATGATCCTCACCTTCGTGGCGTACTCCTTCCTCCTCTGCTTTGAGCCCTCGGACACCCTTTTGATGGCGACGTGAAGGTTAATATCCTTCAAGAATCCTCTATACACCGATCCGAATCCTCCTTGCCCGAGCTTCCTGTCATCGGCAAAGTTGCCGGTGCCAACAACGAGTTTGCTGCAGCGGAACCGCTTCGGTCCGGTCCCTTTCTCGAACTCGTCTTCCATCTCTGGCTCCTCGTCAGAGAAGCCACCGCAGTCTCCCAATCCTAGCTCTTTTTCTCCTCGCTTCCTCAAGGATTCTTGCCTATTTCCTCCATCATTTGGAGAAGGAGCCATCTGGAAAAGCCTGAATAATGACCAAGGTCGAGACGGAACCCGGCGGACACGCCGATCACGATCCCCGTCTTCAAGCTTCGTGGTGGTGCAAAAGACAGCATCAACTCTGTTGCATTATATTACAGTGGCGCATCAATCAATAGATGAAGATGTTTACCCAGAGAAGATGGCGGTGGTGGAGGTGGCTCCGATCGTCGCGCCGGCGAGAAGGTGATGTTTGTCTAGTGGGGCAAGCGGTAGACAAGGTAGCAGTTGTACCCTTGATGGCGCTCTCCGGTGTTGTTGTCAAAACATTTGCACCAACAAGTTGGCGAAGCTTCGAGATGCAGCTCGCGCAAGACTCGCTGGTGTTGAGGTCCCGGTGCTTCGGGCCAGCCCGTACATCTTCCGTGGCGCCTGCGTGCCGAAAGTACGGCATGCTGCTATTGAAGATCCGCGATTGCGAAGCGGCGGCGCCGCGCCGTGAGCTTGCTCACCAGCACCTGTGCCGCGACGTAGCGCCGGGGTCACTAGCACCCGGTGATGGACGTGTCCACGCAGAAAACGCCGAAAATGCGAACACGCACGCGTCATACACCGTGCTCACGTTCGCTGCCGGGCACACCGTCGTTATCTGGCGGCAGCGCCCGGTCAGAAGTCAAGGCTTTGCACCGCGTTGTGGTCCGCTGGCACATGATGAGGCCGAACGCCTCGTCGGCTCCTCGCCGCACCGCCCTTGTAGAACCACCATTGTTGCCGGTCGCCGTGGGGCGCCGCTAGGGAGCTCGCCCGATTTCTTCTTGTACTGGCTGCCATCGGTGTATTTTTTCATCGTCGAGCAGGACAGATTAATCGGCTTCATGATAGTGTTGTCATGCCCCGCGGCCACGACGAAGAGGATGGCCGAGGCGGCCAGGAGGCACTACTGCAAAAAGCATTTGTAGGGGCAGCTGGCGATGATTTGTAGAGGTGGCTCGGCCAGCCGCCCCTATCATACCGTCTCTACAAATCATGCATTTGTAGGGGCGGTTCCAGACCGCCTTTACAAATCGATTTGTAGAGGCGGCTGGTGTTATCAGCCGCCCCTACAAATCGATTTGTAGGGGTGATTGGTAACACCAGCCGCCCCTACAAAATCGATTTGTAGAGGCGGCTACAGTACCAGCCGCCCCTACAGTACATTTTCCACAAAAAAAATTCCAATTACCAACATGTGCTCCCCCAAATCATCCTGTGACGAGTAAAATACATGATCAAGTATGCTGGCAAACTTGATTGCAATATTGTGGCCCAAACAAGATTGTTTAGCCAAAAGTTTCTAAACATCTTCTATAGTACAAGAATCACAATAATAACAAACAGACTCATATTATGACAACAAAAGATATATCTATATCACAAAAAGACCAAGCAAGCACTCAAGTGCTAACAAAACAAAAAATAGAGGTAGTATGTGTAGTACAAGTAGATATGTCTAACATGTAATAAATTGGCAAAGTGGGTCAGAAGTTTCTTCTCATTTCATCAAGAACTAATAATTCAAACATTGAAATAAGCCCGGAGATGCAGCAAGTGCAGGTTGGCTTTGAAGGATATCGCACGGCTGAGCTCCGCTATTGCATCGTTCTCCTTGTGGCTATCCATCAGCACTATGCAAATCAAAACCAAAACAATGTTTTAACCAGATTTATATGCTGTGCAGAGCAATACATGAAAGACATGAAAAAGATGTATCATTGTCTAACACGTTATTCATCTTAGCACTTTCACAAAGACATGAGTACATGACATGAATAAGGAGTACTTTCACAGGTATGAGAGTTTTCACAAAGATGAGGTTGTTACGCCTGTGCATATTTTTATCCTAGCACAGGGTGGCTCTAAGTTTAGCATAATCTACTTGATTCTCGGCTGCTGCACTAGTCAAAGTGGTGCAGGGTTCAAAACTTGTGACCAATTTATGTTAAGAAGAGGAATTCTGCAAAGTGATACAATCCAGGAAAAAGGACAAGTGTTTGCAGCGATAGTCCAATGAACTTCATGTTGAACAATAAAGAGAAGGTAATCACCACCAGGGCAAACAGAGTAAAAAATGAGTAATTAAGTGCACTGTGCTTAAAACAAAGTGACTGTGCCCCTCATACTTTCACCTGTATCCCTGTGCAGCTCAGCCCATAGTCCCATGGTCCAAGCACCCCAGAGAAACTAGTGACTGTACCTAGTGCATTTACAAAGTTGAATCAAATTCACAATTTGACTGCAACCTTTCCTTCTATATAGAGTTATAGACCAGCTACTGTCAATTATGTATGTTCTTTTGCAGAAAATATATACAGTGCCATTACACAAACAACTACTCAAATTCCTAAGAATACAAGAAATGGTCAGTAACTTACCCCAGAAGTGGTGGAATGGCACCAACGACTGCCCCAACCCATGTATTAACAGGGTGTATTTGCTTCAACGGCGTATACACAAATGGGTACAGAACAAGATTAGAAGCTGCAAGCCCAGCTGCCAAGCCATTAGCCTGCACAAACCTTGCCAATGTTTTGCATGTTTAGTTCCAGTGTCAGCTTTCTATCTACTTCACAGCTTAGTAAATTTCAAAAGAAAGTAGAATATACATCTATAGAATGCAAAGAGAAAGCAAGAACCTTCCAGGCCAGCAAAGCTGTTCCTGCAACTCCAACACTTGTAGCCCACATGGCAGCATGTGCAGGACTAATGCGACCAGATGGCAGGGGACGTCACATTGTCCTTTTCATTTGAGCATCATTTTTTATCTCGAACACCTGAAAGTAATTGTTAATGATCAAATGAGTTGTCTTGGGGCAGCTAAAGTAAGTACATCAAGTTCAACCAGGGTTATCCATATTATTCTGGTTCCATGTGCTGAATTAGCATTTTCAAAACAGGAACAATGACAAGTGTGCACTGCCACAGATTGAATTTTGAAGAACTGTCTCAATTAAATTTACACACTCTAACTAGAAAGGAGTGGAGTGGTACTATCTAATGTTTTGGGTTTAGTAACGTAGCAGTTTTTTTATATATTTATGCAATCTAACATAGTTGAGATTAGCTAGTGCAATATGCTCATGTAGAATTAGTATCAGCAGAAATAACATTTAGCATGCATACTCATGTAGAATTAAACATGAAAGATCAAACGTTTGCAGAAAAAAGCATCACAGGGGTTAAGTTAGCACAGACAGCATCAGCCACAGCAGAATTCTCACTTAGCAACAAGTCCATGTAAAACTGAGCATATGGATTCTACACGTTATATATACATTTGGTTTATATATACATAATTGTTAAACATGTGGTTTATTTAGGAGTACAGATAGTTGAATTTGCTCTCTTTGAAAATGGTAGACTCTCAAGTTTCTCTTACACTGGATTGTTCTGCAGCAGCAATGCAACATGCTACCAATGGGACTCCACCTTGCATTAGAGCACTGGGGTGAATCTAAACAGCAACCACAGCAATTAAGATAAAGACTCGAGATAGTATATGTGATATACTAAATTTTCATATATTCATTAACAATCCTATATACTATATTTTCATAATCAAGAGCTACGTGGTACTGCTTTCAAAGAACCTGCACGATAGCAGGAGCTTCATTTCATTAAAAAGAGAAAGAGTACAGAGCACCGAACTACAAGGAACATCAACAGAACACTACAATGAACATAGACTCACTACTCACAAATAAGCTACATTTATTCATCTACTCAATGTGTCACTCAAGCTACCATGGACTAAATTTAACAAAATAAAAACGGCAGAGAAGCATATCAGGTATGAGCATAGGTGAACCAACCAAACAATATTCGGAATGCAATTAACAACAGAAGGGCAATCCGAGCACTAAACATGATGATCCCACCAACCAGCTCCACCTGAGGTAGCACATCCGTTACCCTGAACAATGCACAGGAATTTTAGGCAACATGCATCTCCATCAAGAAACATAACGCAAAAAACAATCCACCATCTGGAAAACAATTCATCGGTACTTACTTCCTGCATTTAAAATTTGAGGTACTTGGTGCTTGCCGTTGTAGCTTGCTCGTTTACTGTTGCCTCCCTAGGTGGTTGGTGCCTCAGCCTTAGCTATCCTGCACTGTGCAAAGGGGAAGATGGAGGGAGAGAGGATCTGGGTGAGGAGCCATGAGACGGAGGACGGATCTGGGTGACGAGCCATGAGACAGAGAAGAAGAGGGTGAGGTACCTCCAGATATGTCCGCCAAGCCGATCCGCCGAGGAAGAGGCCACGCGCGCGCAGACGGAGGCGTCGAACACAGGCACCTAGGGTTTCAATGTTTCGTCGAGCCCAGGAGCGCACGCGGACCGATGGGAGGAAGCCATGTCGTGGTGGCAGCCGCAGCAACGGCCACCTATGGGGGCTCGCTGGCGCCCGTGCGCCGCCGTCCTGCCCGCGCCGTTCATCGGTCGGCGCGCCGCGGCATCAAGAGAGTGAGAGGGGGGAAGGTGAAAGCAGAGACAGAGGAGGGGGCCAGCACGCCGCCACGTCAGGAGAGAGGGAGAGGGAGAGGGAGGGACGACGGGGGCGGAGGCGGCGAGAGCAGGAGCGACTACGGGCGGGGGTCGCGGGAGGCGCAGCCGTGCCTCGTGAGAGAGCGAGAGAGGGAGAGGATCTGAGTTTTTTTTGCGATGAGGAGGGGGAGAGATGGGAGATATTTTGTGCTGGGGGATTTTTGGACGACGTGGACGAACGGTGGTCATGGAAGGAATTCCAGCGACGTGGCTCACTGGTGAATTTGTAGGGGCGGCTGGTGATTCAGCCGCCCCTACAAATGGACATAGTATTTGTAGGGGCAGCTCGTATTATCAGCCGCCCCTACTGTGTCATTTGTAGGGGCGGCTGCTGTGCTGAAGCCCAAACATGCCACTATAGGGGCGGCTCAAATGCCAGCCGCCCCTAAAAAAAAGCCCCGTTGCTACAAACTGTTTTTCACGTAGTGAGGAGAAGGCAGGAAGCCATGGCCACCGGTGACAGGGACTCCCTTGGTTTATGCTCCTTGTCACATCTCTGTATGCAGAAACAACAATTGTGTGTTCAAGAAGTGTGTTGAAACAGCTACAAATCCAGAGAATCAGTCAGCAGCAGTCAAGGTACAGGAACAAGTGCCAGCTTCTTGCACAGTTCAGGATCCGTTTGGAAGTTTCACAAGAGTTGCTAGAAAGGTTTGTAAGCTAGTAGTACCACTATTCTGCTCTGAACAGATGTCATGGTTCTAAAATAGCTGTCTAACAGATATACTCTACCCAATTGTGGGCTTTGGACCATGTCAAATGTGATTTGGATAATCCATCAACAATGCCGGCATGCTTTTGGCTTGAATCAAGTTTATTGTCATGCCAGCTCCTATCACTGTCGTTTTAATCTGATTTCTCAAAAAGGACTAGTATGAGATGCCTTACAGTGAAAAAGTGTAGTTCACAATGAAGCAGTGAGGTCGTCACTCGTCAGGTAAAGAAAAGAGTAAAGCTAAGCATCAGTCGAGCGATTTAAGGTCTCTTCTCACTCAGATTTTTCTGCTCAATTCAAGAACGTCATGCGGTCTTCTTCCCTAACGCCAACAAGGTTAGGGTTAGAATTTGAAATTTGGGATCTTACTTAAATCTGGTAGGCTTAGAAGGATCGCTGGGGAAAGGGCAACCTGACAATGGTGGCGGGCACAAGGACAGCGTGGGGCGAGGCGGTGGTGGCGCCACTGGCCAGACAGTGAAGGAAAAGATGGTTAGGCAGGAAAAGAGTGGTGACAAAGATAACCCAGTGACCTCGGCTTGGACCTTAGATAGCATGGCGGGGGCATATACGGTGGGCTGGGTTGCTGTCGATGCCTGATGGGAGGCGGTGGCAGCAGAGGAGCTTAGTCGGAGATGAAGATGGGAACAGATAGGAGGCACATCCAATGGATTTTAAGATCATCAGGCCATGGTGGAGGCAGCGGTGGCAAGCAGCTTGTCAAGGCAGGGGTCGTGTGCGGGCACACGGAGGAAGAAGGAAAAAAGATAAGGTAGAGAGATATTTGATCTGGACCCTCCATTTTATATCTAAGGGCGAAGGCGATGATTGTCCTTAGATTACTCAGTTGTTACTTAGACAGACTCGAAGAAAAATAGTCTCCACCCTGCTCGATGTTGCAGTATGACGTCTATTGCTAGTGCCACCACCCTTTGCTCGCGCCGCTCTTGCCATTGTGCAGTAGAGGCGCAAACCCGTAGGCCAAATGTTGTCGCCTAAGTGGAAAAAAACCCACACGATCGGGGATGCGCAAGGACTGCCACCGCGGACGGTCCTAGGCTGCGAGTGTCGTGGTGAGTCTCACAGTGTAAATACCATTCCCTAGACCATTCTATTTTTTCTCTTTTTTATGACTGTGCCAAGCACACATTTTATTAGGAGGATAAAAACAAAATATTTTAGTAGTACTAGCCTATATGCCAACGTAGCTTAAACTAAAGATCAATCCAGTCCGGAAGGCAAGGACAAAACCAAAATGTCACTCTTTTGCTTGACACTATTTCGTAACAAAACTCTAATGGCTGATAATCTTCAAAAAAAAAGGTTGTCCCAACGGAAAAAATTGGGTGCATGCAAGTTGGCTTCAGGCATTTTCTGGGACACATGGCTCCCATGCCTGGCCGTGTAATGGATTTTCTGAGACACGTGGCTCCCATCCGAAAGTGGGCGTGCACGGAGACGCCGGTGCAGCCAGCCCACACCCATTTTTTTTTTCCATCCCAACAACTAGATCGTGGTTCCAAAAAATACATACATGGACTATGTAATCAACACCCAGAAAGTCCCTGACATCTTTGCAAGGACTGTCCATATGCAATATAAGTTTGGAACAAAGTAATCCAATGCTTGTGCCAGTGAACAACATTCTGAACAACATTATAAATGGTGGTGCCGGTGAGATTTCCGCGTGGCCGCGGACACCGTTGTTGCCATGGATGCCATCTACGAGGGCGTCGACGCCTGTGTGATGTCAAATGACCATTCTCATATTTGTTTGTGGCAGATGTATCTGTGGCTTCAATGGGCAGACCCAGCCTTATTTTGGGTAGTCCGAGGCCTACCTTAGATTTTAGCTAAAATTATTATTACTAGCGAGATTTAGAAAGTCCAAATTAAACGTCTAACATTCTTAAGTATTTCAGTCCCCAGAGCATCTCTCCTCTCCGGTTGGTGATGGATTGCACTTGGTGTCCGTTGCCTCTGGGCGAAAACACCAGCGCTGACATGGTGCCAGTGTTGACCTTGTGGTTGACCTAGTCAATGATCGGTCTGGAATATCCATCTTCAATCTAGCGGTTGAGATTGCTTCTCTTCTCTCCTCCCTCTCTTGTTCCGGACAGAGCGGCCCAGCCTAAGGCCTTGGCGGCAGCGCATGATATTGGCTGAACGTCGACCTCCGCCTGCAAGCAGGGATAGGGGACGCGGGGGCGACTCAATGGCATATATCCAGACGAGGTCGTGTGAGCTCGTCTGGCCAGTCCTTTGCTCCGAGGAAGGAGCACAGGCGGCTCTCAGTTACCCAAGAAGCAACATGCGGCGCTAGGTGTGCGTGGCGCCATTGATCAAGGGAGCTCTGCACACACCAGCAAACATACATCGACCCAAGAGTCGTTCTCTCAACCAGCGTATTTTTCTTACCTCTAAGTGGCAGAGCCAGGGGCTGGCAGGGGCCATGGGACACCCTAACATATCACACCAATATTTTTTACTAGTATAACTTTATTTATATTAAGATGGAGAATATAACAAAATTCTTTTCATATATACCTATTAATATCTTTTAGATAACAAAATTATACAAAGCACAACTATATGATAAAATCATTTATATGAGCACATCCGAAAGACACTAGATAATAAATATCATCCTTATAAGCGCATCCAAAAACTAGGCAGGTCGATCTTGAGATTTAAGAAATCATCGTGAGAGCTACTGTCACTGGCAAGCTGCCTACCAATGAAAGAATATCGCCTTAAATCCTAGAATACATATATAAGAAAATGTGACCAACCATGTCTAGGTAGTCGATGAATTAACAGAGTCAAGTGGCCGCTAAAATGACCTATATGTCCCTGTCGATATTAGAACTATGTGGTGTCAAATAAAGGAAAGCATGTTGTCAATAAAGAAGAGATTAGTGGTATCAGAAATATACTTGTGAAGTAAAACATGGGTTTTTGACAAATGAAGGCTACAAATAAATATTCAATAAATTTTTAATACTAAGATAACAGTAGTGTGGCACACTAATTGCATGCACAAGCTTCACAAATAACATCACATCATTACCATACTAAAAGTGAGGCTCCACATCTTTCACACCTCACATTAACTTCACAAAGCCAAACAATAGGTTCACATTAACTTCAGTTCAAAGCCCCACGCCTCGCGCCATGCCAAAGCACGAGCCCTCCAGTAGCGCCGTTGGGAGGCCGCCTCCACCCTGCCTCATTTTCTTCTCTACATGCTACATCGGCCTCAATCGATCTAGGGTTTGGAGAGTTTTTTCAGAGGAAGATGAGAGACCGGCTCGGAGAGGCGTGAGCACGACTTCGTTGTCAAAGGAGAAGGGCGATGGTGACTGGTTAATTTGCTATAGGCATTTTGGTCCTCTTTAAAATTACACTACACCACAACACTCCGTTTCACCGTCAGACATCTGACGCTAAAAATTATATTTGGCGATGGATGATCTGACGCTAAAGATAACTCAGAGACCATCTGACGCTAAATCCTCATTTAACGATTTAGTGTCTGACGCTATAGGTATTCATATTTAGCGTTGAACCGTCTGTCGCTAAAGCCAAGTATACCATCAATCTGGGTCTCGACGCTAAAAAAATGGGCCCCATGCTAAGCTCGTGTGCCCCACCTCTATCAAGGTCGCACTCTCCTCTCCCCTAAAAATCCCCTTTTCCCATATCCCCTTCCCTCTCTCTCGTCTCGTCTCACACCCGCGCTCCCTCATTGGAGGAGCCCGGCAGAGACGCCGGCTGCCGGGCCAAGACTGGGGCCGCCGCTCCCTAGTCCACCCGCCCCCTCCTGCCGCGTCCTGTGCTCGTGGGTTGCTAGCTCCTCCCAGGCCACCCACCCCGGCGACGCTGGCTCGCGGCCAGCCACGCCGAGGCCACGCCGCTGCAGGCAGACGCTGGCACTGCAGGCGCAGCTTGAGGCTCGGCAAAGCACTCTCCTCCGTAATCGAGGTGAGAGTTCTATTTGTCCCAAAATCTACATTGATTTGTTGGATTCAGTGGGTAAAGTGTTAACTTAGGATTTCACAGGAGTATGAAACATTGATTCTCTGATTTGCTTGTGCTATGGATTGCAATTGGACTGATCTAGTTCTGGGGTACGCATCATTATTTTCTCTCTATTTTAAACATCTATCTTGTTGTTGTTAAGTCAACAACTGAACCCTAACTTAAGCTATTTGGCTATTTGCATCTGGATCCAATCTAATTACAAGTGTATGCATGCCTACTAACTTCTTCTTTTTTGCAAAAATTATCGGAACTGTTAACTTATATAAGTAACTAACCCTAACTTAAGCTATTTGACTATTTGCTCTAAAATATGTCTAGAGAGGAAATTTCCTAAACCCTATTTCTTAAACACTAAGCTTTGCTTGGGGATTGAGAAGAAAATGCTACACTTAACTTGTCTACACTTTTACGATTCCATGGTTATAAAAGTAAAAAACTTAAGTTAAAAAAATTTGTTATACTAGTCTCTTGCTTACTGTTTCTAAACAAAGGTGTCTTGACCTTTTTACTGATATTTGTACTGTTTTTAAGCTGAAAAGGATCCTGATTGTCTAGTTAAAGAACAGTAGTATTATTTTCAGATGCCGGGCCTCATTAGCAAGCAGAAGCTGTTTAGTTAAATTGAATCGGTTGGGTAATGAAATTTAGAGCACAAGCATGGATATTGAATCGGTGGGGTAATGAAATTTAGAGCACAAGCATGGATATCTACGGCTTTGAAAGCTTCAAAAACAACAGGTTAATAGATTGCCTGCTATTTATTTATTTATTTCATTTTCACTTATAGCAATGCACTAATATTTCATATGGATCGGATGAACTGTACCTTTAGAAGGTAAAGAGCCTAGTTATCTGTTTATTTACAGCATTCTGTGCAAGGTCATGTACTCTATTTATTAGCAATATAATTGAATTATCTTGAAACATACATTGTAACTTGTGTGCGTGCATGCATTTAGCATGTTTTTACTACAGTTTGGTGAAACGTTTGTAAATTATGCATTTATTAGCCATCACATTGAGATACTGATTTTGTAATGCTAGCTAGGTTTGACGCTGCTCCTTGATTTACCTGTGCAGCTTTGAACAGTTCTGCATCAACTTTGCAAATGAAAAACTTCAGCAACACTTTAATGAGGTATGCACTGTATTTGTCTGTCGGATTTAGAAGTTTTTTTTTAATTTACTTCTCTTAACACTAGATGCTATAAATGCCTTCTCTCAGCATGTATTCAAGATGGAACAGGAGTAGTACAAAAGCGAGGAAATTAATTGGAGCTACATTGAGTGCATTGACGATCAGGATGTGCTGGATTTGATTGAAAAGGTTGTTTATTTACCTTTATTCATTGACATAGGCTGAGTGATCAAGGCTGTGTGACCTTGATTTGTTGTATTGAGAGCTATGTTTACATATATAATAATTATTTTGCATCACTTCACATATAGTGGTTTGCGCTTGCATTAAATTTTCCTGTTGCAAGTTTTTATCAATTTTTGAGCCTCTGTTGCACGCTTGTCTCGCACCTGCATGCTGGGATAGATTGGTGCTCTTCTGCCTTGAGCAAATAACTTTATGTTGATATTGTTTTGCACGTGTGTTAACTGCCAGCCGATGTGCCATTTGTGGTGTCCTCCATGTTGATATTGTTTGGCTTAAGCACTTTTGTCAGATATACTGCTATGAATTGTTTATACTGTTATTTGCATGACACAACATGGTTGCCCATGTGGCATTCATCTTGCTATTCACTAGCTCTGATATGTTGTTCACCAAATATAAACTTGCTGTTTGGCTTGAGTTACCTCAGCTACTAGGCATGCCATGTACTGTCAGTGATCACAGAGCCATACTAAAGAAAACACATGTTTTATCAGTATTTGCAAAAACATTATTTGCACATCCAATCAGCCATGGTAGCGTGCTGATTACTAATTTTCGTTGTTTGGAGCTTCATCTTGTCACTAATTTACTCATTTTTGTATGGCCTACTGGGCATCTTGGCACTAATTATACTGCAGAATCTATGTTAGTTTATTTTACATTACATGTGTCGTAGACTCATCAGTGAGTTACAACCTCTGCTGATTGCTTGTTGGATCAATTCTTGTGCAGATTGAGAAATAGGAATTTGGGCTTAAGCCAATGAATTGTCACCGCCTTTGTCTAATTTTTGCTAATAGGGTCCGGTCATACAGAGGTGAGTTTCTTCCTAATTATTGTATTCTAAATTGCTTTATTTTAAGTTAAACTTTCTGCTTTCATGACAATAGCTTAAAGCGGTTGCGGAACTGATAAATCTCCATGCCTAGGGCCATTATCTAAGTGCCTAAACAACTCATGACAGGCCCACTTACTGATAGTCAACTACTTCACATTTGTTGTACAAAAGAACCAAATAGTTATTTAATCTATACTCACATTTAGTCAACTACTTCACAGTTGGAGTACTAGATAATGGTTCATAACCTTACAAGCTAAAAATGCAATACTACAGATTCTGTGCTCCGCTCGATTTCTTCCTACCTGAACTTGCTTGGTGTTTGTACAGTCACCTAAAAATGCAATACTACAGATTCTGGCACTTGGCAATCTGTTAGGGTTTTGAGCAGGATGTGCATAGCTGCATGACACCTTTCTGTACGCTGTCAATCAATCAATCAATCAATTGTGTTTATTGATGTTAGTTTAAAGAGAATTTGTGTGAATCAATAAATCTCCCAATGTTTCTCTTTGGTAAATACTGCAAGTCTGCAACAGGGATTTTTTTTCCTCCTGGCTTTTATTTTGGGGGAATATCCTCTAGGTGCATTAACACCCCGATGTTGATTCTCACTCGAACACTTCGTTAACATTCACATGACACAACCTAGAATCCCTGGGACTAGAATCTCCTACATATCGTGGACATTCTTAAATTGAGTTCATATATAATTAAAACTGTATTTTTTCATTTTAGTAGTTTCAGATTGAGGAAATAACTAGACAACTCAAGTATCGGGATTGCACACCCGGTGTCTATGTGGACTGATATCATCGACCATTGTGGTCACTCAAGACAAGAAATGTCAAACCATTCATCTTCCAATTTAACAAATGTATTTACTGACAAACTAAGCGATGAAAGTCTCGTGCTCACAGCTTTTTCTCGACTAGATTTCTATCAACCAAAGAACCCCCTAGTGTATACCATTCTTCAAAGACTAATCTCAAGTGTTGTTAAATATGTGGACCATGGGCTGCGTGTGCTTTTCCTTTATGTTACCCTAGTACTACATCCATCAATTTTACATAGATGAAAATTGAAAGTTCATGTCGATCGGTCACTTCGTGTTAGTGTTACTCATGCTGACTACTTTGCTATGTAGTTTAGTATCCAATTTTTATGCCCTGTACTTGAGGTCACAGCTTTTCATCTTCATTAGCCGTTTAGTCCATGTAGTGTTAGTCAGGCAGCTGCTTTGCTACTATCAAGGACAAAATGACCTCTCTGAATAGTGAATACATTGTGTTCATAACCTGACCATGCTAATCTCATTCTCATATACTAACATTATTTGGTTCGTGGTTGTTGACCTGTGGTGCTAGGCTCAAATTCTGAACTTTAGCTTTTATTGTTTCTCTGTTCTTGACTTATATTTGGATGAAGCCATTTCTCTTTAGTACTATCATCTTGAGGAACTAACTGGAATGGCTGTCCTCCCACGGTACGTGATGGTTGTTCTCAAGGGTTCGGTGCCTATGGCATTTGGAGGTACCCAGGATCCCGCACTACGGTGAGCTGGTTTCCATTGGAGGCCTGAACCTCGATGTGAATAAGAAGTCGAAAGTTGGCATTGCTTCTATCCCGGAGTCAAAGCTGTCCGTACTTCCAAGTCGCGCTTCTACCTCAAGTTCTATGACTCAAAGGTAAGCAGCCACTTGTACTTGGTCACCTTATGTTGTTTGGCTGTGGCACGACATAACAAGAAGTCTGATACTCTGTGGGTTACTTCTAAGATCTGTTACATCCCAGCAACTTGTATCATATGCATTATGTACCGCCTTCAGAGACCTGGGTTGTACTTGGTGCCATCGAGCTAGTAGTTTCTTTCTTATGTTCTTTGTTAGTATATGGCCATGATAAGTTGCAATGCAGTACATTTGGATTCCATGAACCCAAAATTTCGATCCATGTTGCTTCTCTCTTCAACGAGATCGTTCTTATGTATAGAAGCGGTGGAAGATGATGCCCTACCGATCGAAGGCTGAAACATCTTATCTAACTCAAGCAACCTGGCATTAGTTGAGCAAATATACTATGCTTTTCATCTAGTCAACTACTTAGACGAAATCAATAATATTTATATCCTGAGTGAAAGAGTATAGACTTGTTGATTGTGCAAAGTTTACAATTTTTTACGGGCATGTAACTTTGCTTCTTTTGAAAGCGGTGTTTATATGCATCTAAAATGGAGTGATTCCTACTTTTATAATAATACATCATAATCGAAGCAAAGTAACTTTTATCTCGATCATGGATCTATGTTTCAAAGTTCATGAATGAATCTATTTGTATGAGAAATCTGCACAATGATGTTACTTTTGTATTAATTTGCAACCAAATGGCCTTTTATTTTTTTAAATGCATTTAAATGATCTTGTTAGACCATTAGTCGCTAAAAACATTTGTAACTTCAAATTGTCTGTCGCTATAGAGTACTGGTAGGCTATCTGACGCTAAAGAGTAGCAGCGGACTATCTGTCGCTAAAAAATTCAGTGGCAACTGACCGTTCGACGCTAAAAGTCTTGTCGACGCTAAAGATTTTAGCGACGGGACTTACAGCTGCCTCTGAGAAGTCTGTTGCTATAACTTTTAGCGCCACATTGTCCGTCGTTGTAGCCGCTTTTAGTGTCAGACTGTCCATCGCTAATCTTGGTGTTGTGGTGTAGTGTTACTAACACGGTCAAACAAGTCAACTAACAGATCTATGGAAGAAATGGATGGTAGTGCTATGTAGGCAAGGAACTTTTAACTCGATGCTAGATAAAGAACTTCGATTTCGAACGTGCCTTAAAAGAAAGACCGATTTTTTAGTGCCAAATAAATAATTCTTTTCAATCATATATCGCCCACTACTAAAAGCAAGAAGTTTTGCCATGTGCCACGTGCACTCTAAGCAAAGCCCAAAAACACTCGGCAAATGATTTGCTTGAGTGTAACACTCAAGAAAGAGCAAAGGACATCTATAGTACCAACAAACAGTAGCTTTGCCGAAAGTGTTTTTCTCCGAACACACTCGGCAAAGACTTTGCCGAGAGCTGAAAACGACACGCTCAGCAAAAAAAAGTACGGACGGAGTGGAAACGGTCACGGCGCGTTTGCCGAGTGTCAAATATTAGGCACTCGGCAAAGCTTGCCTTTTTGTCGTGTGTCAAAGTGTGGGCACTCGGCAAATCTAGCCTTTTTGCCGTGTGTCAAAGTGTGAGCACTCGGCAAAGCTTGCTTTTTTGCTATGTGTCAAAGTGTGGGCACTCAGCAAAGCTTGCTTTTTTGCCATGTCAAAGTGTGGGTACTCGGCAAAGTGACTTTTTTTTGCCGTGTGTCAAAGTGTGGGCACTCAGCAAAGTAGTGACTTCTTTTGCCGTGTGTCAAAGTGTGTAGGCGCGGCAAAGCCCGCTCCAAAATCCATAGAATTTGGCTTCTTTGCCGAAAGTGTCATAGGGCGCATCTTTCGGCAAAGATGCCATTTTAGTCCCATAATGCATGTAATTTTGCCACGTGTCCACTTTGCCTAGTGGTTTACACCGCACTCTAAGCAAAATGCCTCTTTGCCGAAAGTGTTACACTCGGCAAAGCTGCCACAAATAATCAGTTTATTAGGTTCGGTCACACCACGCACTCACATTCAAATAAACATCACATCCATCATGAGATAGTTCATATAGATATATCAACAACACATAGATGCAAATAAACTTGTAATCACAAGTAGGTTTATTCACAACCACAAGTAGTCATGTAATCCACAAATGCAAATACAAATAAAATCACAAGTACTTAGGGCCACGAGTTCACTACGATAGGGCTTCACTTAGGACACGAAGTTCCAATCATGACGGGTATTGGGTCATGAGGCTCATTCGATGTCGCCGATTGATGCTGCACAAAGGAGAAGAGATTGGCATGTGTGAGACAAGATTAAACAACACTAGTAGTCTTTTTTTTTCCTCAACTGTGAAGGCTAACAGCAGCTAATGACGCAACAGAATCACAATATTACAAATTACAACAAACAAAAACCCAAATCCTTCACACAAATAGACTGGTGATGACATAGCTTTGTACCACTCAAATGAAACTTTACATGATAATCCAGACACAGAAAAATTTAAACATGGCAACCAACACACACGTAGACCACTGACAAAAAATCATTGAACCGATTACTGAAAAAATCATGCAAGCAATAAAATAAATATTGATAGAATTAAAATTTTTAATAATTTATATTATCGAGCACCAATTTCTGAACCAGAGAATTGCAGTGTAATTGAAAGCTTGGGTATATGCAGGCTACTGAATCTGAATAACTTTGCAGTCAGAGATGGTTCTTTCTTTTTCAGTCAAAAGGCACCAGAAACATAGTAGCCAACAGATACAGTGCTGGAAAATGATTTTTGAAGTACAACTGAACTGTCTATATTGCTATTATGGATTCTTGTTCACTGACAGAAAAGGGAAGAGCGCTCTGGCTGCAAGAAGCCTAGAACAGAAACTTTAGCATTACTCGTGGTACATATAACCTGAACTGAAGTTATCTGCTGAAGACAATGACGGAGCATAGTAACACAAGGAAACACTTGAAGTGGGTCCCAGATTAGCCTACTTTGGCAAAAAAAAAAAAAGTGTAACATGGAAAGATGAACTCAATTTAATCAGAAAACACTATTAATGGTTCATGAGCACCAATTAAAATGATGGTGCCAATATATGAAATAAAGTGAACATTTAGTGTGCTAATACATATACATAAACTGAGATTCCAAATTCAGAGAAGACAACAAACAATTAACGGGAATCAATAGAATAGCATACTGAAAACCATGGAAATAACAGGATACTCACAATACAAAAAAACTGAAACACACTAATATGAGGAACAAACTAAAAAAAGACATTTTAAATAACTGACAATCTCTAGCTGACATTTTGAATAACTTTACTCTCTTTCAAAGCATGCAAAGTACTAGTTCGGTCTTGGTGTCTGCGGTTCACCAAGCCAGTGAAAATCCTAGAGACTGACAGCATCCATATATCCATGGCACCATATAATCAGCTTATTTACTTTGCATCATCACTGCCTCAAGTTCTGCTAAAGAGAAAGCGCACAGACTACTTAGCAAGGTCACACAACACATTCACAGCACAGCAAAACTGCATTCAAGTCAACCAACACCAGCCTCCAAAAGCCTTCACCGTGAAAAGACTATCATTTGATAATTATGTAGCATTCACTGATAAAAAGTACCATAGTAAGTACCATAATCCAAAACTTGACAGTAAAGAACAACATCCAGGGCAGAAGAAACCCAAAGTTGACTCCCACAGTTCTTAACTATAATATAGAAAGTGCATTTAGACCATTAATCTCTCCACCGAACTTACGGAGCATCAACTAGATTATAAGGTTTAAGTACTAGTTGGTAACAAACATATAGCATTAGTCACTAAGTTTCTAGTATCTTGGCATTTTGTAAGATTGATTCTGCATAAACTAGATTATAAGGTTGTAAAGCGACTCACAAAGCGCCGTAAAACAGATTTGGAGCAGGAGGAGGAGGACTAGAAACGGTGGTGGAGGTTGACCGATTGCAAAGCATAAACATCCCTCATATATTCAAACATTTGTAGCTCCATCCTCCGCCGCTCGCCTCCATCCTCCGCCACACCGCCTCCATCTCGCCTCCATCCTCATCGCTTCCGCCTCCATCTTCGCCTCTAGCTCCTCCCGGAGCCTCATTTCTTGTTCTAACTGAGCCTACAATATTTCATCCCAATGTTACAATGCAATGCAAAAGTATGTAAAAATCAATGAACGATGAATAAAACAGAAATAACTCGAGTGCGTTCATATCCGGAACCATGTAGAGTCTCGCTGCATGATCGCCGACTAGAACCCGTGTTCGCGGCTCGAACTGGGAGAGAGTGGGAGTACTAGCCGTGTCGATGGTGTCGCCGCCAATCTGTAACTGCCATGCATCTTGCCTCCTCCCCGCCTCATGACCACTTCTCCATCAAGGTCATGGGCGCCGGATCAAACTTCTGGGCCATGGACCCGCCTTTGCTATCGATGTGTATCCTTCGAGACGGCTATGGACGGACTTCATTGTTGCACGCCGAGGGCGGGTCTCCGGATTGTAGGCGACGCCTGACGCCGCTTTCCCCTTGTGGGCCAAAGCATATGCCATTTAATCGGGTGCGTAGGGCTAGCCACCATGTGACGCCGATCGCAAAAAAAGCAATATGATTAGAAATTATGCGAGTTGAGCCTTAGAATAAAGAAATGAATTCGCTGCACCCATCTAGCCATGTATTCTCGAGAGGTTGAGGTTGCCTTGATGGTGTGGTGCACCCGCATCGCAAACGCCGCCTCGCAAGCGCCAGATTCTCCCCGCCACGTGGGGTTGCACCACCTTTCCACCATCCTGCCCAAAGATCGTAGATCGAGGTGCACCAACACGGAGGCACCTACGCCATCAAGTATATGACATATAAGAAGATGAAATTAAGTTTAATTAATCTCGGAAAAATAAGTATTAATGTTCTATATTTATCTTCGTATTGTTCCGAGGTCGCTCATGGTTCTTGTACGCCCTTTTAGGATCCTCTCTAAGAAATTCCGCGTGGTATTGATCACGGCCCGATGCGCGCCTCGAGTGCATGTCCTGACGAAGTTTCTTGGCGGCTTTGTCACCACAAGATCGCCTTAGCCTCAGATCCTCCTCGCAGATCTAAAGAAATCCCGCATATAGACGCCGCGATGTATGCGATGTATCCGGTCATTATTTCAACAATGATCAAGCAATGCGATGTATTGAGCAATGTAGTGCGAGAAAGACTCACCCAAAGTTTCGGACTTGACATCGCCAGCCTTATCATGCAAACACCCGCCATCTCGATCATGGTGTTGGGGGACGGCATAGTGGGGCCCACGCAGTAGGCTCGGCTCAATCAGCTCGCCGAACTACACCAGCCATGGAACTTTTCCTTCATCAAAAGACTAAGGATGTCATTCACATGGCATGCGTGATCACCCCCACCGACCTTCCTCCAACCCCCCGCCAGTGATTAAGATAAATTATTAGTTTCTATTATAATTTTGAACATATCAAACAAAAAATTAGTGATAACATATAAAGTTACTTACTTGTCTCCATCAGGTCGTAAATCAGGGGTGCTCTCAAGAGGTATCACGCCTCGGGAGGGTCAAGGGACATCGCAACCACACACACCGATTTAACTAGAGGAAGAGGTACCCCTGCCTCCTCCTCCATCCCCGCCTCCTCCTCCACCCGCCTCCTCCTCCTCCACTGCATTCTCCTCCTCGTGAGGATGAGTGAGCGGAAGGTAACTCGACGACGATGAAAGTACAGTGACAAAGGTCTCGCCTTGCCTCCACCTTCCTCGACCTTTGGGTCTACCCCGAGGTCTCTTCCCGGACCCCTTTAGCTGCATCAGACCCTTTTATTTCGTCAGCTGTCGCTTTTGTGTAAAGCTTAACGCTATCCTCCTCATACCTCCCACATTGTTTAATCACCGCAATTAAAAAAGAGTAAACCAATTAGCATAGATAATACATCAAAATAGATGCAAAATAAACAAAACATACTTTAGAAAATAACATGGTATGACAAATAATAAATCAATTAGCACGGATCATACATGTATTAGAAATAATCATCATCATCGGGATTAATGGATCATAGGTCTCATCATCACTATGACGCATGTTGATATAATCATCCCCGTGCTTTCAAGGAGGAATGTCGTCATCACCGCTGCTGCTTAGATGTAATCGTTGAAGTAATTCTAAGTCCTTCACATTCTCAACCTTGTCCCTGCAAGGCCTCGTCAAGACCACTTTCATTGTCTACTTCATACCCCTCGAGCTTTGGTTAAGTCTATCTCAAAACTCCCTTCGAGCCCATCTTATTGAAAGAACTCTCCGTCATATGTGTTGGGGTCTATGTTGTAATCTTGATTGTTTGGGACATGTAGTTTACCGTGGTGGCAATACCTTGTACACAACATCCCAACCCTTAAGACGGTCTATAGTTTGGCATGGGTATGAGAGATAATAAACTTGCATTGCCTCGTTGAGCCATAATATAGACATCGCTCTCGGTAAGACGGATGATTATCGAATTTCGACTAGCCCAAGATTAGGGGTCCGCCTCACTACTTCAGATCAAACCAATGGCATTTGAATATAACAAGATTAAGAGGTTTGCAACCATGAAACATGAGTTCGTGATATTTCTTCAATTATTCCATAATACTCAACCCCATCTAAGCCTTGCCTAAAAACTCCAAAGATTTTGTGGTTCTTCGATTGGGCCGACTCGCAGTTCTTGTTGTGTGAAAGTTTATATCCATTCACGCCATAACCGTAAATGACTTGACCCTATAGGCACAACCATCGGCAACCTGTCTCAACTCGGCACTCATAGACGCATCGGTTTGTCCCTACAAGTTGAAGCAGTAGTAGTTCATTATATTAGTCGCATCGCGACGAGCAACTTGTAATGTCAAACTAAGCACGAGCCAAAATGGATGTACTTTCTGCTTGAACCAAGAAATGAAATCGGGCATTCCATTTCGCACCCTCTCTAAGAAGGGTCGAAGTTTCAAGTGGGTAGGTTCCTTGATTCGCTATAATCGTTTCATAAAATTCCTCGTACTCAACGAGAAACAAGGGAGTTGGACACGTAATTGTGACTACTTGTGAAAAGGTTTGTTGAGAACTTATAGCATGTACGGCTCCACTTTGGATAGGTTGGTCAACACATATAGAATAATAGTGCGCTACTCTTCATGTTTCAAGGTCTTGTTAGTCGCACCACTTGCACTTCCTAGTTGCCCTCGGAAAATGCTAAGGTTCGATTCATCTTCACCAGCATTGTAACGAGTGAGTGGATTATGCACGCTAGGAAGGTTGTCAAGATAGTATTTTGTTGTGAAGTTTGACACCTCCTCCGTAATGTATGCCTCTCGCTATGGATGCTTCAATTTTGCATTTATTTTACATTTAGTTTGAAGAACCTTTTGAAATCTCTCAATTGAATAGCACCAATGGCTCTCTCGCATGCCCCCCATTTGTGCCTCATGCGCGGAGGTGCAAAATCAAATGTCAGATCGGATTGAAGAAGCCGATGGAAAGATCTTCTCCAACTTGCAGTAGCAACACAGCGCCCATTTTTTCCATGTCTACAACCATGGTAACGAGATAACTCCTTAGCACAAAGTTGGCGTAAGAAATTGCTCAACTCCACCAAAGACTATCTAGACATGCTCTGGGGACATAGCCTCGAACCATCACCGGCAGTAGCCACTCAAGCCATATGTGGTAGTCATGACTCTTGAGCTCGTTGATCAAAGCATAGTAGCTAAGTTCACTCCCCTCTTTAGATTCATTTGTGATACCCATTAGGGAACATTAACGCTTGGAACCATTCTAGTACTTCCTCCTTTTGGCCCCTCGTCGTAACAAAATCGGCCTTAGGCTTTCTCCATGACTTCCCGCCTCCGGGAGGCACCATGTCCGTGTTTGGTCTATTGCATAACCTTGCTCGATCCACTCTAGCCTTAACATTATCCTTTGTCTTATCAGAATGTCCATGATTGTACCAAAATTGCCTCGGCGATATTCTTTTTAGGTGCAGCATTGCATCAATGTTATGTGGAAGTAGTAGGTCATCAAAATAGGAGAGGTTCCACAAGCACGACTTTGTGAGTCCATGCATGTTCCTCACCATATCCTAGAAAATGATCTCCTTGGTCATTGACCTCGAGAGCGCCTAACTGGGCACGTACCATGGCACCAATCATCATCTGGGTGCGTGACCTTCAACTACTACATCTTTCGTGAAAGTTCTTGATGTCTCATTCTAATGGATGGTCAAGAGGAGGAATTGTCGATGTTTGTTGAATGAAGAATACTTGCCACCCTTCATCAACCAAATGAACATCGCAGACACACCTTGCATATCGGGCATGGGAACTTCCCGTGAACACACCAACCATGTAATATCCCATATACGGATAGTCATGCAGAGAGTACCGGTACCAAACATACATTTTGAAGATTGTCTTTGTAGCTCACCATATGTCCATACTCCTTCCTCCCAAGCACGGATCAAATCATCAATCAAAGGCTCCATGTACACACTCATATTATTCCCTGGTGTTCGGTTGGGAATTATCAACGACAAGAATATGTTCTATCGCTGAAAGAGGACGCTAGGGGGAGATTGAGAGGATAACGAACATGGACCAACAAGTGTATGAGGCAGCCACCATTCCATAAGGATTGAACCCATCTGCTGCCGGCCAAGAACACATACATTACGAGCCTCTAGAGCTTTCTCACAATGAATCGTATCAAACCTTGTCCATGCTTCACCATCGGATGGATGCACCAAATTTCTCGAGGATTGTATCGACGCTCTCAGATTTGTGCCATGTCATCTGCTTTTATGGATTCCTTAGTCATATAAAGCCGTTGGATCCTCAGATGAATGGAAGGTACCATAGGATCTTCATGGGGATGGCGAAAGCCTTCTTCCGACCATCACTAGAGTCTACCTCCGTGAACCTAGACGATTTACACTTCACATAGTACTTTGCTTCCGCATGTTCTCGTCCCTAAATAAGATGCATCCTTCTGGACAAGCATGTATCCGCTTCATATGGCATCTTAAGTGCACGAAGGGAGTTTTCGTGCCTCATACATGTTTTAAGCGTGATGTGACCATCCGGAGCATACTACCAACAATCGGCCAAGATAACATCAAGGCTTCTTGACTCAAGCTAAATTGGGACTATACGGCCATTAGGGCGCCCAATGGCATCCAGCTTGAGAAACCTTGGCATGCCCATGAAGGGGTTGTCGTGTCTGTAGACAACATATCATAATACGCCTTTTGTGGTTGGCTCGCTCCTCCTCCCACGCCCTTCATCAAAGTGTGCTTCATGATAGTCATTTAACATGTCTCATACCCCGACATCAGCATCATAATCCTCGATGCGTTGTCTCACGACCTTTGTCTCTCACACGATCGGATTCACCATGGTAGATCCACCGGTATAGTCCGCCGTAAATTCATTCTTTCCATGACCACCTTTGTTTGTCGACACGTGTTTGCACAAATGTCAGAGGGACACCAAGTGCCACACGCTCCTTTAACCCTTGCAAATGCTAGTTCCAAGAAAGCATCGGTCTTCGTAATCCATTCATCGGTCAATGAACCCCGACTAGAGCGGCCCGTACATCCACTCATGGTCATCCATCCTCTAACATATCACCAAGTAATATAAAAAATCAATTACATCTATGTATTCCTATACCGCCTAATAGGTGAAGATAGGTTCTTATCCCACCGAGGATGTGTAGATGGGGTTAGTTTCATGCTACTCCTATCCGGAGATGATTTCGGCAAAGACTCTCCTCACTGTTCTCCAAATACACGCCCTAGCAGGGAGATTGTGTATCCAGAGAACAACAGGAGATGCTGTTGAAACTCGCTCTCGGATCTGAGTAGAGCATGAAAACTAACTCCATCTACACATCCTCCGCTGTCCAAAAACATAAACAATTCAAAACAGACACGGTTATATATATTCAAAGATTTGCATATTTCCAACCATATCTCTTTCAAACGGGAGACGCTTAGCTAGGTTATGTGATATACTGAACATGATATGCAAAGAGGGGTGTAGGATGCCTCACCTTGCTGTCCTGCAAAGTGACTAGTCGAGGACGGTGGGGAATGATCCTTGCAATAGCCTCTCCTGCAACAAATGAACATAATAGTGTCAATTGTAAATTTCGGCAGCACCTCCCCTCATGGTGAGGTAACCAAAACCCATAACAAACCAACGGCACGATGGTCGACAACCACATACACAACAAACCAACGGTATGATGTAAATATTAGCTTCCCAACCCAGTGATACTATAAAAAACACTACTCTAGCCAATCACACTTAGGGTGGCATCATGTCATATTTTCTACCACAATTAGCTTAGGAGTATTAAGTACTGTCTCTCTGTGCCATTAGCTAGGTTGGTCAAACAGCACCGAACTTTGTGACCTGTGACTCTGAGTGATGCTCCAACCAACCACTGCACAGTCACACCATTGACATTTTAGGATTTGGCTCCCAGCTGCATGGCATGCTGACCTCAAGTGACACCAACAGCATTGCACTGCATGCATGTTGAATTGCTCCCAGCCCAAGCTGTTGTCTGGAGTGTCACTCTAGCAAATAATCTCATATATATACTCAAATGGCAGTCAGCTTGGCTGTACTGCCAGTAGATTTTGGGGTCCCAACAAGAACTGTCCAAGTAGAGGAAGGGAATATGGGATCCAATGGAACACCAGCTACTACATCTATCATTGGTCATCTGCCATCCGGAGATAAACATTTTCTTGCATGCATTTTCAGTTCCTCACTAACTCATTCAGTTCACTGGGAATTGAAATAGCTTAGGAGTGATTACTAAGTACTACCTCTCAGTGCCATTAGCTAGGATGGTCAAACAGCACTACTGAACTGGCAAGGGTAATAAGTAGCTCGCATTGAAACGATATGATACAGCAGGAAAGGCGACTAAAAATGTGCTTGTGCGTCATGGAACTAATAATCCATGGTGTGTGTTCAGGACGCAAATAATAATACCCCTAAAAAGCACACATTAGCTTGATAGAATTTCACATGCTGCATGCCTGAATGCCCTGCTGGCTTACTTTACTTTGTTCCCTGCCCGGAGAGGGCTGGTGCTGCGGCATCTAGAAACCCCCTTGAACCCATATCAGTACCTCAGAAATTCAGGGACACGGTGCTACTCAACATATTGCGCCAAAATTTCAGAATCTATTTCATGGGACCGATCCGTGTTGTTGGCATGGAGTGCTCTGACTACTTTTGGCAGAGTATGAATATGAATTCAATGAAACTACATTCACTACCGAAACGCCAAATTTGACGCAGTAGTGTTTTTGTGTTTGCCGAAAGTGTTTTCTCTCGGTACTCGGCAAAACAAGTTTTTGCCGAAAGTGCTACCATAAAAAACACTCGCAAAAAACACTCGGTAAAGAGAGGTGGTTTGCCGAGTGTAAAAAAACACTCGGTAAAGAGGTGGTTTGCCGAGTGTTTTTTTTACACTCGGCAAAGGAAAAATATTTTTCCGAGAAAGAAAGAGAAGAAAAAAATAAAAAATTTTGTCGAAAGTGCCCAGATCTAGGACACTGCAAAGTAAAAAATATTTTTTTCAAGGAAAGAAAGAGAAGAAAAAATGAAAAATCTTTTGCCGAAGTGCCCAGATCTAGGACACTCAAGAAAGTAAAAAAATATTTTTTTCCGGGAAAGAAAGAGAAGAAAAATCTTTGCCGAAAGTGCCCAGATCCGGGACACTCTCGGCAAACGAAAAACCTTTTTCAACGCCAAGATCGTGAGTCTCCCTTCTCCCCAAGGCCGTCCAAGACGCCCCCATCCCCTTCTCCTCACAAGACAGCACGCCGCCGCCTCCCCCAAGACCTCCCCACACGCCCTCCTCCCTCTTGACCCCAGCGTGGCCCCACCTCCCTCCTCCCCGGGCGCTGTTCACCTCCCTCCTCCCTCACGGGCGACTCCTCCTCCTCCACCGCCTCCTCTCAGATCCAGCCCCAGCTAGGGCGGATCCGGGCGATGGTGGCTCACGAGGAGGCCGGATCCGCCTTGGCGCTGGCCACCCCTCCTCTCCCTCTCTTCCACCACGGCGCCTCCCCTCCTCTTCCTCTCTCTCTCTTCCCTAGCAGGATCCCGCTGTCGCCTCTCCTCTCTCTTCCTTGATCCGCCCGCGCCGCCTCCCTCCTCTCTCTTCCCACTGCCACCGCCTCCTCCCCTCCTCCTCTCTCTCCCTGGTTATGGATGCAAAGACGGCCGCCCTCCTCTCTCTTCCCCGATGGCGGATCCGGCGTACGCCCTCCTCTCCTCTTTTCCCACCGCCGATGCCCCTTCCTCCCTCTCTCTTCCCCGTGTGGAGATCCGCATGGCCGCCCCCTCCTCTCCCTCTCTTCCGGATCCGCTGCCGCCGCCTCCTCTCTTCCGGGCGTGGCGTGGTGGTGGTGGTGGTGGTGGGCGGTGGTGTGGTGGTGGTGGCCGATGGTGGATCATGGTCACCGGATCTGGGTGGCTTTTTTTATTTTTGAAAAATGTTTGCCTAGTGTATTTTGGGCACGGCGAAGTCTTTGCTGAAAGTGTTCGACAAAACACTCGGCAAAGTCTGCTTTGCCAATAAAATTGACCGAAGGTTGCTTGTTTTAATGTGACACTCAAGAAATTCCTTTGCTGAGTGTTAGGCACTGACAAATCTCTCGATTCCCCGTAGTGATTCTACAGATAGATAAAATGATATTACAACATTTCACCCGGGAACTAGGAATGAGGCAATTCAAACACCAATGTCTCTGCAAAGATGGAACCTTTTACCCTATTTCTATCGACAGTGGAACATGAAAGAGATGAACAAGGGATTACCTAGGTACTGCATTGGGAGGCCGGGCGCCGAGTTTACGCTGCTTGCCGCAGCGGGCGGGCAAGGCGGTGCGGACGCCGAGGGCCCGCCACGGGAGCTCGCTTGCTGTCGTGCCTGCATGGAACGGGCGCCAAAAGGGACGCCGGGGCCGACGACCGCGTGTGAGGCGGGCCGAGCCGGGTGCCTCCCGGAAAGTGGCGGGTCACTCGGCGAGGGGCGATCGCCGGGTCCATTGGTGAGAGATTGGACGGTGGCGGGTTTTTTGCCAGGGTAGGACGGCAGCTGGGTCGCCCGGCGAGGGGCGGACGTGGCGGGTGGGTCCCCGGGGAAAGGGGCGGCGGATGGCGCCGCTTTGTGAGGGCAAAGCGCCGCCGGGGTCCGTCGCCAGAGAGGCATGGGCGGCCGGGAGTCTCAGGTGAGTGTGTGGTGTGTGCGCGCCGTAGGGGTGAATAGCAAGAAGCTTTGCCGAGTGCCCGAGATCTAGCACTTGGCAAAGCATCGGCTTGCCGAGTGTCCTGTAGCACTCGACTAAAGCCTCGGTTTTAGTTTTTTCCCATTTTGTAACACTACAGCGCTGCTGGTGGGCGAGGCTTGCCGAAAGTGTCCTAGGTCCGACACTCGGCAAAACTCCAGATTTGCCAAGTGCTATATATCGGGCGCCGCAAACTTTATAGTAAAAAATGTATATACTACGATAGAAGTTTTGTCATCTCTGGATCTATACTACTCTTATCCTTGGCTTGATCAATGCTGAAAAGATACTCTTTACTCAAGACCTCATCCATGGCATGTAAGGATGCTAGCTTGTCTTGTAATTCTTTTTGATCTCAAGTCTAATAGCATTTGGGGTTTTAAGTTTCTCACGCTATCATTGAAGCAAGATGACATCAACATGCACAAGTGTTAGACAAAACAGTAGTGTGTTTTATTGAATTAACCAATATACATAAAATGAGAAACATACACACCATTTTATTTCCTTCCATTGTGCTCTCGCTTGAGGTACTAATGCATTGCCCACATCACGAGAACCCGTGATTTGTTGTTGGCTATTGACTGTTCTAGGGGTATGTGTTTCCATATAATGAGCCTCAAAATGGTTATTCCTGTGCCCATCTATATTTTTCTTGACTCCAGTAACACTATAAAGTGTGAAAGGCGGTGAAATTAGAAAGTGCTATGTGATTAGAAAATTATATGTTACTAGCCTCACTTACTTACTTAGCACCATGAGTAGGTCATTGATCTGAGAAAGTTCCTTTGATCTCTTCGAGTCGCAAACCTCGACATGTGATTGTGCAAGTTCGATATTCACGAGGACGATTGAAACTGCACTCACAAACTTCCAATGCTAATCAGGCCTAGTTAACAAATAACCTTCAAAAAATTAAGAAGCACCTAGCTAGCCCATATATGGGGTACTGGCAAACTTATTATTTCATGCAATACCACATCTTAACATGTTGTATGTACCACATGTTAATACCAAACGGATCCGTAAATATATCAAATCTTAATATAGAGTACCACATGTTGTATGTGGAGAGTAGAAAAAGTTTCAAGGTCAGGAGTGAAAAAACTTATTATTTCATGCGTTGTAGCTCAAATTCAATGTATATCAATTAAAATTCTATAATTGCACTTAACAAATTAAAATTATCGAACGGATCCAAAAATTTACCAAAATTACACATGAATCAATCTATGTTCTCTATTGCCTATACAAAAAGTTCTGAAGTCAAACCCCAATTCAACTGGTCACTTTGAATCCAAATTCCACCGGATCCTTCTCCATGCTAACATTCTTCTTCCGAGATACTTGGTTTGTAAACATCAGACGTGATGATTGTCCAAACCTTCTCAATTTTTACCACAGCCTGACAAGATGGTATCATGAGATTTTGATAAACTCATGATTTTCAGACTTCGCTTGCTTTTTTTAGAATTTAAAACCATCCGCCACACATTTGTGGTCGGG
Organism: Miscanthus lutarioriparius; assembly: GCA_904845875.1. Classification (NCBI taxonomy): domain Eukaryota; kingdom Viridiplantae; phylum Streptophyta; class Magnoliopsida; order Poales; family Poaceae; genus Miscanthus; species Miscanthus lutarioriparius. Next base: position 17,196,927 of record CAJGYO010000014.1, on the reverse strand, counting down.
TTTCGTGAACAAGACGCTCAAAAATCTTTTTCATCTCCAGCTAAGGCCTCAAAATGGACTCGATAATATGAATATCATTTTCCACTCATTTTATTCCATTATTTGAATCACTTGCAGTTCAAATTTGACTTGTACCAAAAATTCCTCTAAACGCAATAAATTAATTAAATATATCAAACGGATCCGTAAATATACTAAATTTTAACATGTAGTAACACATGTTGTTTGTGGATGGTAGAAAAGTTTGGAGGACATGTGAGAGGAAAAAAGTTTTGGCTTTGCCGAAAGTGTTAGGGAAAACACTCGGCAAACTTATCATTTTGTTGAGGCTCGGGAAAAAACACTCAGCAAAGTTGCACTTTTATAACGACCCGCACGCCGTTAGATGGCCGTCGCATTGCTGGGTCACGTGATAGTATTTTGTCGAAAGTGTTAATTTATTGCCGAGTGTCGTATTGTTGTTTGCTGAGTGTTCTTATACTCTACACTGCAAATCGGGTTTTTTACCGAAAGTGTAATATGTATGCCGCAGTGTCTTCTTCACTACACTCGGCAAATTAGCTTTTCCCGAAAGCCCGATGGATTGCACTGCAGAAGAGCAAAAAATACTCAGCCAAATTAGCTTTTGCCGAAAGTGTCTTCTTACTGGGAGTACTTCCTAGCTAAGAGATGCTCATTTTTAATGCAACGAGTGTGTTGTCCGCGTGTTCAATACGCTGAACACATGCCACCTCAAGTTAATGAAGTAATGCAACAGATGCGCTAATAAGGCGAAAACAACTGGTAACAGTCTTAGTAGCAGGTTGAGACTAAAGAAATGATGCCAGGCTGCCAGTAGACTCCACAATGCTTGCGGGACCATGGAGTGAATAAAAAATTAAGATAATAAAAACTTGGGTAATGATTAAAGGCTATGCCTATGATTAAAAGGATGAAGCACATAGGATTGTCAACGTAGCGCATCAATCAACTATTATGCAAAAAGTTACTTGAGAAGAACATAAAACTTGGGCAGAAGTTACTTGAGATTTAACATAAACTGTGGAGCAGTGCCGGAGTTACTTGAGAAGAACATGTATAATTACAACATCTTGAGAAAATGTCATGTCTATGCAACCGATTCAATAGGGTCTGAGATCTATGATTTATCGTTAAGTTCTAATCATTGTATGCAAATTCGTGAATCCATTAGATTTAATATAATCTAACATGTATACATAATGTAGTAGCCGGAAGTTGAAGAAAAAGACATTACCATATTAGCCCTAGGAACCTTTTTAGGTCACCAAAAGATTGTTCTAAATTGGTAGAGTTATAAATCGAATTATAGAAGATCCTCGTGAGGCATATCCGCAGAAATAAAGCAATGGAAGCTCCAAGGGAAGCGATCCATCGCTATGGGCATCAAGCTTCAATATGGTAGTGATGATTTGTAAAACAATGACATCAAAAGCTATATTCTTTCATCGATTCAAATACAATTGTGGAATAAGTATCTGAAACCTAGGCTCATTGATCTTGGATTAAAGACCAACATCACACATACAGGTTGGACAAAAGAAAAGGTAAAATGTGGCAAAATATCTTCAATTTTTCTCACATCCGTGCACACATTGCAATGCAGCGAAGGTCTTGCCTAATAACCAATTGGGTAGCACTGAGGTGGCTGACACAAGATGTAGTGCACGCAAAGTAAAGCAAATATATGGCGACGTGTATACAACAATAGATCAAATGCTTGCATCGAGAGTAGATCCTGCACCACTTCCTTAAATAATGCTTTATGATCTCTGCAAAGTACACTCGATAGCAAGAAAATGTAAGTAAATTGAAAAGTTTGAGCGATGTAGAAGCTAAGTTGGCACATAAAATGGTACCAGATCTGCCTCAAATATAGCTACCGGAACAGCAAGCTCGGCTTCACTAGAGAGTGCCCAAAATATTTTAAGAAAGTCAATCACGGGCAAGATAAATATAGATAATCGAACTCGCTTTTAATATTCTATAAGAAGACTAATTAGAAACTGTTTCAAATAGGAAATGAATCATTGATGTTCCTCCAGCTGCTGAAAGTATCACATGAAGGGTACCAGCACGGACGCTTGAAAGATCATGATAAACATAACATTAGCAATTATCCCAATCTAAAGATGTGTAGACTGCAGAACCAAAATGATTTTAATTATTGAACACTTAAAACTTACTTGTGGCTGCCCAGCAACGATGTATAAGCAATGCAGTCCTCTGTCTTTAACCATGGAATCTCCAAGGAATTCAGCAAGTCTTTTTGCTGTAGTCACAGCACATGACCTCGATCAGCTCTCCATAGTCACTAAAGATTTACTCATCGTTGACTAACAGATGAAATGAAATCAAGTAACTCACTAACAGAATATATTTGGTTGGGTTGATAGGATCAGCTTGTTGAGTTGTTGATGCTCTAGAGAATATAAAGTTAATGGTAGAGATCACTTACATCCGGTGTAGAGATTTATTTGTGTATGATATAGAGATTGAGTTTGTCAGTACTTATTTTTCTGTACTTGCGAGAGAATCATAGAACTGTGAAGCCTGGATCGCCGACAGAGACTTCATTATGTAATTTAGGAAGCTACCAACACTACTGATGACAATCTAGAAGAGAAATTTTCAGCAGAGGTGAAAAAGGTAAAAAGGAGAAAAGCTTTGTGCCTCGCTGATCGATGATTACCTCAATCTTGGTGTTGGGGCCGGTCTGCATGGTCGCCTGCCAGCGGAAGCATGGCCACCAACTCGCGCTCATCGCTGGCATGTACTGTTCCTAAGAGGAGAAGGAGTGGTGGTCGGTGTTGGTGTCCCAGACAGATGACGCAGAGCCTCGCGACGCGGGGGGCCCTCATCCTTGGCGTGGTTTGGCGCTAGAGTGGATGTCACGGAATGTTGCGCTCCACGCCGGGGCATCGCCGGTGCTCGTGAGCCAAGGCGCTGCCACCGGGCGGGCGGTGTTTATGCTGGTGCTTGCTGGTCATGCCGCCGCAGCCCGCGCTGAGCCTTCTTCGCACTGGCAATTAGCTCATCGCAGCAGCCGAGCTCGCGCCGGATTCGGCGGCACCGCACTCAGATCCATTTGAGCCAAGATTCACTGGCCCCGCCCGAATCCACTTCATCTGATGAACGCTGCTGGAACGGGCATGAGAATGGCGGCTCAGTGGAGAGGATGCGGCGCGTAGGCAGGGAGGACGAGGAGCTGGGGCTTGTCGCGCTAGGGGGTGCGCGAAGCTTCTAGCGACGCTTGAGGAAGGCCACCTCGCGGTGATTGCGCCAAGCCTCGCTTTTATCTCTTGCGCTGGCCGTGGACTCCATGGTTGTGGCCTAGTGGTTGGTGGAGGATTGCGTGAAAGGCAAGTCGACGTAGTAATCGCAAGGATCGCATGTGGTGGGGAGAGGCAGACCCAAACCAAATGTCGCATTTAAAAGTATCCACGCTTCGCTTTTTTAGTTGTAGGAGAAAAAATTAGTGTGCCCATGCTAACGCCTCCGGCTCAACTGGATGAGTAATGGGCATGACCGAGATCTCTCGATTTCCACATGTTAGCTCGTGGTAGAGATTTGTACCTGTACATATGAACAACTTAGAGATTTGCACGAGGCGCGGATAACTTGGAGAAACATTAATTTGATTAGATTTGATGACAAACGGATCAAGATTTCAGTTTATAGTTTGATTGAAGAAGCATCAATTGATTTATGTAATAATAATAATATTTTTTTCTAATAAAATTACGCTTAATAACTTAAGGATAGAAATATTTATATTTATTTATTAGGCAATGGTCCAAGTTTCGAAGACCCGTAATACTATGTTTACTATTTATTTTTTATCTTTATAAGAAAATAGAGTTACATTTAAAAACAAAAAAAATCACGAAAAGAGTGGCACGGACGCTACCGTCCTGCAGCAGGGCAGCAAGACATATGGACTACGGAACATCTCCGAACGAACTGGACCAAAAAAAAAAATGAGATGAAAATGAGACGGAAACCAGAAAAGAACGCGGACAGAAAACGGTTTATCTCGGCTTTTGGCCTGCTGAACGCCCGCAGTGTGGGCTTTAATTTAAAAATCGATTTTTAGAGACGGTTTTGTAACCGCCAGCGGTTTTAAAACCGCTTCTAAACAAATTTTAA